>KK114386.1:199864-316610 GCA_000611955.2 Stegodyphus mimosarum | reverse complement strand
TTTTCTTCCTGTCCACTAAAGCATTTATGCGAGCATTACGAAGATTTTGGGCAAGATGAGGAAAATGTTCTATTCTGTATACTGATAATGGACGAACTTAACACGGGCATCACGAACTTTGAAATCTTTGGACTAGGATTTCATTCAATGAGAATGTGCTTTAAAGAAAATCAAGTGGAAATTCAGTCCTGCATCTGCCCCACAGTATGGCGGGTTTGCGGAAAGAATGGTTCGTTGTATCAAGGATATTCTTCAAAAGTGTTTGGAAAGATCCTAAGTCACATATGAAAAAATTTTAACTTTGTCCACTGATTGTAAGCGCCATTGCAAATAGACAACCACTGACATATTTATCAGACAACGCTAACGAATTGAGACCTTTTACGTCTGCTCACTTTATTGAAGATTTAGGTGAACGAGAAACCAATGATATGGATTTAATTGACTCTCAGCACTTACTGAAACGTGTGCCTTACCTTCATACATACCTTATCTAGGGGAACGATTCTATAAAGAATATGGAACAGGTAAGAAGTCATTTTAACGGAGAAAGACGATTTCTCCAAGAGAAATTGACCTAGTTGAGTCAAAGAATCCAACCAGAATAAATTAACACGGGTAAATGAAGTGTTTCTAGGCAAAGACAATACTGAACGTGTAGCAAAACTACGAGTAGCCAAAGGTGAAATCATACTACCCTTTCAGTGAATTTATTTTTTGAAATCTCCAAAGGATAACTTTACATAAGTACTTCTCTGACAATTTCACTGAAGTAATTCTGCTGACAACTTCACTGAAGTACTTCTGCCGATAACTTAATGGAAGTACCTTAGAAAACTGAGGTTATGCCAGAAACAGAACCTGGTGATAAAGAGGTTTCGGAAGATGTAAAAGTGGTAGTAGTGGTCGATACCTGTGAAATGCATGGACTTATGAACTGCTACTGACTTTTTTTTCTAGAATCTGATAGTTGTAAAGTCATTTTGTGTCTTTAATGTTATATTCACACGTTTATAGCTCTTAGCTGAAGTGCATTTTATATGTTACAGTTATGTCTGTTATATATGTATGTTTTCTTGTTTCACTTTATACTGTTTTAAGGCAAATTTGCCTGCAATGCCTCACAGGACTATTAACAACAAAGGATTAAATATTTTAATTTGAAAATTCATCATTGTTTGTAAAATTTCACGACAGCTAAAAAAAAAACGAATTACTTTAGAAATCCGGCTAAAATTCGACAAATTTTGCTATAAATTTCAGAAAACATTCACACGGATGATTATTTTTGGTTTATCGCATGATGTAAAAATTAAATTCTGCTATGATTATTTTCACCGTTAAACAAGGACTTATTAAAAAGTTTCAACATTAGATAACATTCTACTACAGGTGCAACTGTATAAGTGTGAAAGTTTTCAAGAATAATGAATCGGTAGAAGATCAAAAATCTATTTCAAGATTTGATCCAAAATATACAAACAGAGGGAAAAAAGTTAAACAAAACTTCGTAAAACTAGCAGTTACTCCTAATTTATTATAAAGTGGCCCACTAGCGACCGAGTGGATAAAATCGCTGGACACTGGTAGTTCAGTTTGGGTTCAGATCGATCTATGCAAGCTCAATGGAAATTTTCGCAGTTTTCTCCGTATTAACACAAATACGACCCAGTTTCTTTTAAAAAGTCCTCCACGAAGGAATCATTCTCCTTAGGCAAATAATCCTCGAGTGCTTTGCCATGATATAAATAATCCTATTTATGAATTGGGGACTTAGGTACCGTGTGCGTCTTATGTAGAGCATAAATTACACCAGTTTCATATACATATTACGTAAATAAAGACACTATAATTAATTACTCTTTAACCCGTAAATGATGACTTTTTCAATGCAGTGCAAAATTCCATTCATTTAACAGAAATATTTCAAACATGTAGAGACATTAGGTAATTTTTGGTAGCAAGGAAAGATGAAAAATAAGCAGTGCCCTCGCCGAGACTCGAACCGCTACACCACGAAGGCATGCGAAGAAGGCGGAAGAAATACCTTATATACTCCCCCTTTTTAAAGGGCGACTGGGGATTAGGGAACCCAATCGCCAAATCCTGGTCACTTTATTTTAGTTCGGCAGCCACTTGTATAGACATTAGGATTTTTGATGCAGAAGATGTGAAAAATGAGCAATGCCTTCGCCGGGACTCGAACCACGGTCCCCTCGAATACGCGTCGATCGTGCTGACTACTACACCACGAAGACATGCAAAAAAGGCGGGAGAAATACCTTATAATGTCATTAATTTTTTCACAATTTTGAAACTAAATTACATTTTGAAAACAAAATTTATTAATCAGCATGACAGAAAATGGAGCTGAAGCTATGTTATTTGTCAAGAAAATGAAAATATCAAGCAATAGCTTTTATCACCTAATATTTCTTCAAATTTAAAGGCACTGCATTAGTAGGTGCATTCGCAATTTTCTACATTTTGTTCTCACAACTCAGAAATGCTTGATTGCTTTATACTTAAAAAATAAATTGAAAAAAATTAATATAAAATAAAATCTGAAAGCTTTCAGGTTTTACATTACGGCCAAACGTGCGGTTTTTTTATTATTTATTTATTTATTTATTATTATTATTATTTTATTTACGGACTCAAACACATTTCGAGAGCATTTGGGATCGTGCCACATTGTGCTAAAAATATTTATAAACAACATATCTTTAGAATTTTTGATAGACAGTCTCGTGCACTGAGGAAGAAGTAAATGTTTTATTCCCTACAATGTTGCCACTGCTCGCTTTCAAATTGTTGAGTTTTTTAATCAAAAATTCGTTATAGTTTTACAAGATATGAAATAGACAATAAAACAAATTCCAAATTCGGACTTTCAGGTGCCCATGTTGGGTGGAGGATTATGTTATTCAAAATTTTAAAAATCGTTGTTTTTCACAGTGCGAGAAGCATACATACATTCATGTAGATTCTTCATTATTTAGTTTCTTTTAATATAATACAGGCTGGCAACAATCTGAAAAGTGATTCGGACATTAAAGTGATTCGACGCGAAATGCCGTTTTGAAACTAATAGCATAGGTCTAACTCCCATCTGGGCTAAAAGAAAAAAGGCCTGAACTACTATATTCCATTTTGTGCTATCTGCACCGATTCAATCTCAGGAATTTACCGTCGCTGCTTTGGGATTCGTTAAAATTTGGTATCGTTGTCAAAAGTCCTTAAAGCTTGTCTGACTTCGTCATATCTCACCAGTTGCCAGATTCTTATCGGTACCTAGTCTTCTATTTGTCGTTTGGCGAAGATTGAGCTTCAGATAAGGTGAACCGTCGCATTATTTCAGTTGCTTCGCTTTGTTGTTTGAACGCATCGGTTGTCAAGTGGAAAATAGCCAGAATGTGACTGGGGATAGTAAACAGAACAATCGGGTATCAGATCACCGCTAGTGTTGGAATCTTCTGTTTTAGTTTTTCGGTTGGCATTTTCTTACAAAGTACTTTCTAGGTTTTTAACAAGGTGAGAGACATGCTGACATATTTATCGGAAAGTAAGTCGTAAAGATACTGAAAAATTAGAATTCAGAGCAGTGAATGCTAGTTTAGATATGTTACAAATAGCTGACAGGAGTAGAATTTTAATAAGCTGCGATTAAGACATTGAGTTAAATTTTAAATTTTATTATTTTATAAAATTAAATATTCAAGGTTCTTTGGTTAATGCTGTGCACCAATGCAGAGATCTCAATTTTTTTCAAAGCTTCGCTCATTTAATTTCGTTCACTATTGCGCCCCTATAATGAACCCGCCCCCTTTTTTTTTAATCTATTTATTCTTTTAATTCTCGTTAATGTAGTGCACCACTATAGAGATCCTAGTTTTTTTTTTTTTTCAAAACTTCCCTCTTTTGATTCTTATCAATGCAGTGCACCACTGAAGTGATGCCAATTTTTTTCAAAGCTTTGCTCTTTTAATTCTCGTGAGTGGTTTGCATTATTGTAGTGATCCCATCCCCCCCCTCCAAATCTTCGCTCTTTTAATTCTCGTTAATGCGGTGCCCGGAGTCGTGCCAACACAATTTTTCACTTGAGGCAAAGCGGTAAATTAGCGCCCCTGTATATGATGCAAGTTATCCGACCATTTGTGGAGGGAAGGGAGAAGAAATAGATATATACTGTATAAATGCACAAAACAAGTTAACTATATCTGTACCTATCGAATAATCTAACATAACTGTTCATAATGCCAAATATTTACAGTCAAATAAATATCAAGGAAAAATATTTCACTTCATTGCATTGATTTTAGAAAGAATTCAAAATCGAATATGGCTGTGTCATTTCAACGACGGTAAAGTTTTTTTTTAAATATATAAAGAACATATCTGTAAAGGCATTTATTTCAATAAACAATGGAAGAAACAGAATAACGTGCTTTTAAAAACGTTTCACTGGCAACACTTGCTTTGAAAATAAGAGCACTATTATAAGAGCAAAGAATAACATACTTAATTTAATGGTGGCTAAATAGGCAACTCTGGTACGTGTATGTTTCTTTAGAAAATTGTTTGGCACATGTTGTTTGTTCTATAACTAACAGTATCTCATATTTTAATATGAACTGTAATTTTGTTACATAAATTCTGCAATAATTTGCTTCCATAATAAACTATTACCGCCTCAAAATCCAAACTTTACTGTAATAGAATTATCAACGAGCAAGTTCTTTAATATTCGTATACCGTTTATCAGTGAAATCAATTATCAGGGCAAGAAAGGCTTATTTGAGCTTGAAGAAAACTTTATTTGCTAGTTCATTCTCATTTAAATATGGCTAAAAAATGGGCTATCAGAAAATGTTTTTATACAGTGTCGTGCTCATCATGCTACAGAGGCTGTTCGCACATTTTTTAGAAGACTTTTATTGTATTTAAACAAATATTTTACCTGACATTTTTGTGTTTTAAATGTTCCATCTGATAACACTTATTCTTCATTATCTTTTTCCACCATAATTTCCACGACAATAAAGCCCTTTATAGTTGCTACAGCTGAATACATATATATGATATAATATGATATAACTCTTGCATTATGATGGTGTCGTTCAAATATGACTTCTGTTTGAGTGTCAAATAAATTACTGTTCCATCACTGCAACCACACTCGGTACAACATGATCACGTGCTTACTATAGTCGCTTAACTCACTATTTCCTTAATGAAAAGTTTCTTCATAGATTTATGGGCACTTTAGACATTTTTATTCAGATTCCAATTTATATTTCACATGGAAACATTAACTGAACTGTTTATCAGCCTCTTATACCTCAATTTTTCCCAGCTATCAAAATGTTCTTTTAAACACCAACGAATAATACTTAGGTTATTTCGTATCCTAATTTCCCTTGGCCTTTTCTTTCTGTTACGATCTTCAAATTTATATTTAAATTGAAAATACAGAGGATGTTCGCACATTTTTTAGAAGACTTTTATTGTATTTAAACAAATATTTTACCTGACATTTTAGTGTTCACGAAAATAAAGCCCTGTATAGTATCAGAAGAGGTCCTTTATCACTAGCCTCTTGAACAGCTTCCCAAAGTCCAACGAGTATTGTAGGTCGACGCTTGGACAATCCGCTTTTTAAAAATCCAAAAGCTCAAAAATCCGTGGATGATACATCATATTTAGTTAGGGATATGAGTGAAGAGTATGGCCCAAATACCCTTTTCTTGTTCCATTTTATTTATTTATTTATTGTTTTTTTTCAGGAAATTAACACTGGAATTTGATGTGTGGCTGCTTGCTTTATCTTGATACAGTTCTACTGATTGATCATACTGTGGATACAGAGAAGGCATATCATATTTAAAAATTGGGTATAAAACATGCTTCTGATAATGCATAGAGTTGATCTAAATATTTTTGCCCGCTCTCATTATATTTAATTTGTCGTTATAGGAAAACAAGCATCAGTCATAAATCCCTTTGAAAAACTTTCTTTAAATTCTTTTAACCATGTTTTAAATTATTTTGTCGTGTTTGATGATAATAAATGGATCTCTTTCTATTGCAGTCATTTAAGTGCACCCAAGGTTCATGTATTGTGACAACATTTTTCCATTTTTTTCTGGATAAATGTTTGCCATAAAGAACTCTGCAGCGCCTTCTGCATTCGGCTATATGTCATGGTGAAAGATAATGCCCATTATGTTTTTTTTTCAACTTTTTAAAATTCAAATCAGCATTAATCATTTTGTTTATAACTGACAAAGAGCACCTTTTGACTTGGCGGACTTTTTTTAGCATTAAACATCTTACAATTGCAAGATTCGAAATACTCCGTTTTTCCTTCGATATGTATTTTGAACAATTTCTCCACCTGAAGTCAAATTCTGACGTGATTTCCTTTCTTGTTGACAATATTACATATCGCAGCTTTAGATATCGAGAAACTATATCTTTCACAGAGTTTTTTAATAACTAGACAGCAATTTTTTTTTTCGGAAAGAGCAGAAACATAGCCTTTCATTCATTGTTTTTTTTAAAGCTCCATTTTGCATGAAAACGAAGTTCTTAAGTAGGAGACGATAAGTGATACATTCAACAATATAGATGCGGTTAAAACAAAAATTTCCAAAGCAAACGATTTTTTTTATTGCAAAGCAAAATCGTCCAAAAAATGTGCGAACAGTCTCTGTATTGCAATAAGTAGAGAATTGAAAATTAATAAGATTTAGTTCCTTGCTTTTATCCAGCTGAGCAGATAGCTAAGGGGTTTCAATGCGTGAACTTTTGCAAATGTTAAATGCTTTGAAAGTAATTTTCATTCTCAGTAATAAGCAAGTTTGCCAGTCTGGGCTAACTGATTCTCATGTTTTGATTTCATTTTCGTTTTTCAGATCTTTAAATCAACAGCTTTATCGCATTCATTTATATCCCCTCCTTCGTATTTCAATCGTTCCTAAACTGTATTTTTTACAATTCCTTTTACAAGAACAGGTTTTTTTTTTTGACTGTATATTTGTATATTTTATACTGGTTGCCTTATAATCAACGTTGAGGAACAGACCTTTAAAACGATATTTCTTGATGTCAATATCGGTTATATTAAAATTAGACACAACGGTTTGTCTTAAATCTTCCAACCTCCTTTTCTATTTTATGCTAAATTAATTTTATTATTTCATTATATACAATAAAACAAGTCAAAAAAGAAAAAGAAGTCATGTCTTACCTTAGATATATCTGCATTCCAGGCATAAAAAAAAATGAGGTAGACTAATACACGATTCATACCAACTGCACAGTTCCTTCGCAAATGTATGGATGGATACAACCTCGCAACATGAGTTTCGTTCAACAACAAATTTTACACAAAAGAAGAAAAGGCCTGATAATATAGTACATTTCATCTGCAAACATCTTCATTTAATCTTTCCATGCTATCCCAATCGGGTTACTTATGTCTTACGTCATCTGCAACAAAGGTTCGGCTGTTGCGATACTACTCAAATAGTAGACTTTAGATAGTTTACTATGGCGAAGTAAAACCTGCAGTCTAAATTAAAGAATGATTGTAGGGAATATTAACGTCTGTGCCTTCTTGGCAAATTTAGTCTATGCAGCTGACTGCAACAAACTTAAATTAAATTCAACACGTTTGTTTGAAGAATAAATTTTAACTTTTGAATACAATATATACAGTGATGCAGATCTCAGCACTTTTGAGAAAGATTAGTATTATAAATGCTTCACTTAATCCAGCTGGAGGATTTATAAGAATTCAAATTCTTTCGCTGCTTCTTGATGTGTTTCCAAAGTCGAAAGAGAATTTCTTTTTCAGAACAAATTTCTCAATTTTTGTAGCTAATTTAGCGTTCCGTCTAGTTGCTCACCTGAGGCAAATGCCTCACTTGCCTCACCATTGTCCCGACTCTAGCGATGCACTACTGTAGCGATCCCTCCCCCCTTTTTTTTTCTAAATCTTCACACTTTCAATTCTCGTTAATATTGTGCACACTGTAGTGGTTCGAAATCTTCGTTCTTTTAATTCTTTAGTTTATTTCCCATAACTTTAAAAGCAGTTTATAATATAATGAGTGGGAGTGGCACAAGAGAACCGATTTAAGAAGAGCGTTGTTGCCGTTGACAACAAAATTTATCTTTTTTAATTCTATTAAAGAATATATTCTGAAATAGTAAATATGGATCATTTCAAAATACTAAATTTTATGGAAACGAATTTTTGAAAGAACGCAGTATCTTTTGTTACGCTAAAATGGTAACCTTTGAATTAACTAGTGTTTCTGTGAATATAATATCGGAACTGAGCGTCACCTCTCTGATGTAATCACCTCTACAGATGAAAAATTACTTTGAAGCGGTGGATGATCGTCTTGTAAAGAGTTCACAGCAGTTTTAATAGAAGAATATAGACGGTTCTCGGTAGTTTTGCAAAACGAAAACTCTGAGACCAAATGGAAAAATAAAAAACTTAAGAAATCCAAAATACCGTTTCGAATACATTTTCCGATATCATATTTATGTTTTTAAAATATAAGTCAGTAAGAGTATTATGTAACAACAATTTCCCAAACTCTATTTTCGCGCATAGATTTGGGTGTATGTTATCAGAAATCATACACCAAATCAGAAGAAAGCTTGAAATGCTATCAAAAGATAGCTCGAATATACTAGATAGAAATCAAAAAGTCTACAGTTACTAATAATCATATCTTTTGTTAATTTTGCCGCGGGAATAGGAAATCAAGGGTCGTCATGCGGCCTGCTAGACATGTACCTTTCACCGCTGACTTAAGTTATGAATTATTTATGTTAAGCACTTGCAACAGGTTTCGTTATAAATATATTAAACACACTTTTAGCAAAAATAAAAATGAAGTGTCGTTTTATTTACAATAAGACAATATTCAATTCTAAATTGGTTTCACAGAAAAATTATGTACCACGGGAAGGACTCGTACTAGCATATTTATTTTCGAGGAGCATTCACTGCTGTTGTAAAAATCACTGAATAATAAAAAAAAGTCAGCATACCTTTATTTATTTGACATTCTCTAATATTCACAAACGAAGCACCACCATTTGGAAAAACCAAAAGTAAACACCTGGCCAAGATGGGTCCAAAATAAAATATGTATAACAGAGCAAAAGACTAACTCTGGAGAAATAACTTAGCTCACTGCTAGTATATTTAATAAGGACTAAATCTGTGTTTGGACAACCCTCGTTGTAACACTGAATTTTCGAGTGATTTTGTATTTTTTCGAGTAAATGTTTTGCAAATTTATAAATGTTCAGTTTTAGGCAAGTTATTGACAAAAGTTAAGCAACGAAGAAAATTGTTAGGATCACCAGGAAAGGGTGAAAAACGAGATTGTTGTAAAGTACACTGCTGGCCACTCAAATTGCAACACCAAGAAAGACAAGAGATTTCACAACAAAATTTATTTAGTAGATAACATGTTGACCAAGTATAAAATGATTAAATTTATAGACTTCTGTGAAGTGTGGTTCCTTCCAGAATCAGTAGCCAGAGTAGCCGCCATTGTTGAAGATCACCGCTGCCACACGCTTCGGCATTGATTCAAAGAGACTTTGGATGTGTTCTTGGGGTACAGCAGACCAAACAGCTTCCACAGGTTGCCAAAGTTGGCCTGGTGTGGCAGCTTGGGATGTTATCTGGGTCAATCATTCAGCAACCATGGACCACATGTTTTCTATCGGCGAAAGATTCGGAGAGCGAGCCGGCCAGGAAAGCAATTCAATCTGGCAATTGACGAAGAACCCTTAGACAATGCGTGCCACGTGTGGTCGCGCATTTTCCTGTTCATTATCCTGAAGGTAAGGAAGGACAACTGGCTCCAACACCTCGAAGATGTAGCGCCGGCTGTTTAAAGTACCGGCAATGCGTACTAGAGGAGTGCGAGAGTGATATCCAATACTGCCCCATACCATAATACCCGGTGCAGGACCAGTGTGGCGCTGCATAACGCAGTTGTTCAGCATCATCTCTCCACGGTGTCTCCAGACTCGAATCCGACCATCGTGGTGTTGCAGACAGAAGCGTGACTCGTCAGTAAAGATAATTTCATTCCATTCTGCCGTCCACATCCTTCTTTCATCGCACCTTTGGCGGCGGAGACAGTTATTCTGCGTCAAGGGTAGACGAAGCAACGGACGTCTTGCGGACAGACCACTCTGCTGTAAACGGCGTCGAATGGTACGGGCAGACACTGGATGATGCGTTACAGACTGAATGTGATGTGCTATGGTTCGTGATGTGACTGAGCGATCCGTCACTGCCATGCACACAATGTTCCTGTGATCACGTGAACTAGTGCACTGAGGTAGATGCGATCGAACACATCGGTTCCGTTGTACCCTCCTGCATCCAACGGTCACATATCCGCATTACAATTGTTTGGTTTCGTCCAATACGACTACCGGTTTCACTGAAAAATAATCCACACTCTCGGTAGGCCACTATCCTTCATCTGTCGAACTCAGATACTTGATCAAACGATGATCGCTGTTTACTACGAGGCATAATTGATCGTTTTTTTTTAAAAAACCACAAGAAAAACACAATTGCCGAACTTGAAATCGTGGAAAACTCCAAGCCTTAAAATAGCGCTTTGAAGTGGCGCCACAGGCGCGCGTGATGTGTGTCTGCGCTGAAATTCTAATCATTTGCATATCTCACCTCCGCTAATGCATGTTGTAAATTTCACGTTATTTGCATGCTTCCTTCAGGGTGACGGATTTACGGTGGCCAGCAGTGTATGAAGATGGTATGCGTATACGGGACTTGGTATTACATACAGTATGCCGATTACGATGATTCCACGAGTGTGAAAAACGAAGATGCTATTAAATCGGCTAATGTTGCGAAGGGGCTGAAATCGATTATCAGACTAAGATCAGAGACGATAGAGTATGTTTAGAAATTGCTTTTGTTTTAGATAGCAGAAAAAAGAAATTATATACAGTATCATGTGCAGTGCTTCATTTATGTAGAGTATATATTTCACCCATTACATTTGCACTTGTATTTTAGCCTTAAAAAGTTTTATAATAATAACAATAGAATTTTTTTATGAGAAAGGATTAATTATTTCCCCTTCATTTCTCATTGGAAAAGCTCGTTTAATATACGTCCAAGATCTGGAACGGATTAATGAGGTATACTGACGTATTACACTGCGGGAAAAAAAGGGGAAGGGGACAGTTCAATGTTTCCCGTTCTACTGGACCGATTGACGAAATTCAAATTGCATTTTTCATGTCTGGAAAGCGCGACTTAAGATATATATTAGATTTATATATATAGCATTGTTCTAATATAGGATTTTGACACAAAATCAAACTTTTTCTGAAATAACATACAAATTGTGTTTTCTATATTTCAATTCTACGACTCAAATTATGCCTGGATATTAAATTTTGTAATTTTTGGTGAGAAATGTACGGAGAAATTTTAAAATTTATCTTAACGCATTTTTTTCAGTTTGCGCCAAGAATAATTCACTTGGCGAACTTCTTAATTTATAGTAACCTATTTTCCTTTCTCTCTTTTTTTTTTTTTTTTTCATTGTCCACCAGCGGAAAAAACGACATCGTTCATACTTTCAGATAATTTAAAAAGTGCATAAACCACATTTTCGTTATTATCGCTTATAATAAATATGCCAAATTTCAAAACGCGCAAAACCGTAAATTCACGTATATCTTAGGAAATTTTGAATAAAAAAAAACTCTTAATTTTTTGCAGGTATGCTTAGAAATACATCTACTTTAAGATGATGGCCATAATGTTATAGGTTATAATTCAAAAATTTTTTTCAAAAAATTTATAAAAATTATTTAACAATACAAATTTTTAAAATCAAGCATAAAAAATGGGCGATTTTTATTTCGAATGAACCTAAATTTCGAAATATGAAAGTAAGAATCAAATAAGTTTAATAAAAAAAGAGATATTGATAAATATATACCAAGCTCAATTAACATTGAGGAGCTAAAACATTAAGAGCTAATTTTTTAAAAATTACGCATGCGATATTTACAAAACTTGACAGTTTGGTGCAATTTAAGGGGAAGAATCGAAATATGGAAAAAACTTGGCATGCCATTTCATAAAAAGTCCGAATTTGTGTTAAAATACCTATATTAGAACAACGCTATATATAAATCTAATACATATCCTAAGTCGCGCTTACGGGACATGAAAAACGCAAGTCGAATTTCGTCAATCGGCTCTGAATGAGAGATATAGAACTGTACCGTTCTCCCCCCCCCCGCAGTTTACCATTTGAAAAACAAAATCATACGAATCAGTTTCGTAAATGCAATTTTGGTACAACGGTGCTGCATAACAATTATAATTCTAATAATTATAAGCATAATCATAATTCTAAGCACAACATTCGCAACTAAACAACTGCTGAGAATCTAATCATTTGGACTTTTATGTTTCTTCCTTTTACATCCTCAAAAATAATACTATTTATTAGATTTACGTAAAAATAATTGAAGATTCATGCAAAATATAATTAAGTTTTAAAACGACTGAAAAAGATCTAACATACAGCCTCGCCCCAAAGTATTATACAGCCAATCATAATGCATTTATTTTGAAATAGTTTGGAGAGAAATAAAAATCTGATGTGTACACCACATGACTTCCTTGTACGGAATATTAAATTATACGCATTTTGCATTTCATTTAAACTCATTGGATTGAATTAAATCTACATCGTCGATAGCGCATAAACCACACTAGAATAAATGTGCTCTTTAAAATTTACTATATTTGTTTACTATAGAGACACTCTGGCGATAGGTTCACTTAACAACGTTACATCTAATTCATTTTATAACTCAGAATGCACAAAAACTATGTATATCATCTGAAGAATTATTTAATGGTCTCCACATGTTCTATTCAAATACTAAGATAAATCTAACACGATGTATAAAAGAAATTAAACAAACAAACAAAAAGAAACAGTTTTTTCACAGACGATTCAGTATTTCTCATTTAATTAATTCAGTTCTCACTTCGCGACAAGGCAAAAATATATAAAAACTCAAAACGTCTATATTCAAAATTACGAAGTAAATCTTAAACACTTATTTCTTCGAATAAATTCCAGAATGGATTAAGCATGATTTAATTCGCAATAATAAAAGAAGGCTTTACCTTTGTTGTTGCGAAGCTTCGTTTCTCTAGATTGGCAGCAAATCCACTATTCTGCTAAGTTTCAAATGTAAACAAATATGGCTGCCATGGGAAAAATGATTAGGCTTAGCCGCACTTAAACAACTTTTAAATTGTTGATAATTCTACAAATATTGCATGCAGATTTACTAAAGGCATAAAAACCTTAACAGGGGGATAAGAACAACATAATTCAATCATTTTTAAAACAAAAAATGCACAATTTACAAACATATAAGAATAAAGAAACTGAGATCACTGAGTGGAGTAACAGAGTGGTTTATATATATATACTTTTGGTGGAGCCGATTGTAACTAAAATAGGAGGTGCACATCTACATGTTATAACAGCCCTATATACAAAATTTCAGCGTTCGGAAACTACTCGTTTTTCGAGATACATACATAGATACGTACGTACGTGAATTATCATTTAAGTTATTTAATTATCCCATATATTGACTTAGCATAATGTCCACAACAAATTAAACCAGTTTCTACGCCTACGGTGTCTTTTTGCCGAGTGAGACCAATTCAGTTTTGTGCACCGAAAAATCTGCATTCTTGCCCGTTGGGTGAATTAAATGTTTTGCGTATAAACTGTAATTTTAATTGTAAAAAAATTCTTTTAATTGTTTTTAAATGTATTTGGTGTTTTATGTCTTACTATATCTTTCAATTTTTAATATAGATATTTTGAGTTTTCATGTATTTTTGCCTTGTCGCAAAGTGAGAACTGAATTAACTGAATGAGAAATATATCTTTAATGAAATTTCAGGAAATAAGTTTAAGGCAGGAAAAAATCCGTATAATTTAATATTCCGTACAAGGAAGTCATGTGGTGTTCCGGGGTTATCATTTATAGCAGAAATAGTATCCTTATATATTTATCTCCGCATATAATTCTCCATGAAGCCAAATTACCGACAGATATCTGGACTGCTTAACTAATGCAGATCTTCCATTACTTATTGCTGGAGACCTAAATTCTAAACATCCATCTTGGAATTCACGTAGAACGAACAGTAATGGCACCGTCCTCGATAATTATGTTGTTCACAATTATCTTAAAGTACACGAACCGGTATCCCCAACAAGATTTCACTACACCGGCTCTTCGGAAATTCTCAACATTGTTATCACTAAAAATATTATTCAAACTCCTTACCCTGAAGTCCTACAGGAAATGTCATCTGATCACTTACCCGTTAAATTCATCCTAAATGGAACAAAATGAACAAAATTTCAAACGTATTGTTGACTGGGAGAAATTTAATACTATTAATGAAATCCCAAATGCTCACCCTAATCTTGCTAACATTTCTGATGTCGAAAATGAAATCCATAAAATCAACACCAGAATTCAAAGTGCTCTACGAGAAGCTACTGCCATTAAAGCAGATTCAAACTACTGCCATTCAAACTTCACTTCCAGATTATATTCGAGAAAAAAATCAAAGATAAGAATGGATTGACAAAACGATGGGGAAATACTGGAGACCCCAGATTAAAGGACTCCTTAATCAAAAAGTTCGAGAAATCTCTAAATTACTCGGTGATTATAGATCAGGTAAGTGGAAAGAACTCCTAGATAACGTAGAATAAGAAACTACCCTTATTTGGAAAATTTCCAGAGCTCTTAAAAAGCCATTTGCGGATCGCATCGGCCTGCTCAATACCCCCAATGGACTGGTGTATTCTGAACAGGAAATGGCAGAAGTTTTAGCTCAACAGCTTGAAAATACCTTTACTCCTAATCCCAACTTCGATCCTGAAACTGAAAAAGAAGTCCAAGAATTCAACGAGAATTTAATTCATCGCACTGACGTTAATTATTTATTACCTACCTCCCCTAGAGAAGTACAGAACGTCATTAAGAATCTCAAGATCGAAAAGCACAAGGATTTGATTCAATCTCCAATAAATCTATCAGAGAACTTCTCTCGCATTACATCGTATTATTAACAAATCTCGTTAATGCCTTCTTTCGTTTAAATTATTTCCCACATCAGTGGAAGCATGCTATAGTCATAAACTTCCTTGAACCAGATAAAAATCCAAAAGAAACCACCAGTTACCGCCCAATAAGCCTGCTTCCACGCATTGGTAAAATTTTCGAAAAAATTATTCAAATTCGACTTATTAATCATCTCGAAAAAAATAATATCATCAACTCCGAACAATATGGATTTCGCCGAGGACACAGTACCTCACACCAGCTCATTAATGTGACTGAATATATTGCTGACGCTTTTATTAAGAAAAATGCTGTTGCTGCATACTTTTTAGACATAGAAAAGGCATTCGACAGACTATGGCACGCCGGCCTTCTCTTCAAAATGCAAAAGCACTTATCCCTATCAATCTCATCAAATTAATATACTGCTATTTGAAAAATCGTACTTTTCAAGTTCGAATTGGAAAATCTCTCTCCAATACAGCGATAATTAAAAGTGGCGTTCCTCAAGGAAGCATTTTAGAGCCGATCCTCTTTAACATCTTCATAAATGACATGCCACAGCCATTAAATGCAAAATTCGCTAAATATACTGACGATACTGTCGTTCTTACGAAGTGTTTAAAACCGCAACTCGTTATTGACAATCAGTTTACAATTAACATTACTGATCATTGGTTCAAGATCTGGAGAATTAAATTAAACCCAAATAAGTGTAACGTCACTATTTTTAGAAGATATAAAAAGAATACGCCTGTCGAAATTGATATCCAAATTAATAATGTGCAAATACGAGTTAACAAGCTCCATTAAATACCTAGGTGTGCTCTTTCATGAACAACTATTGTTTAAAGAACAAGCTATGAATGCATTACGAAAAGCTAACTCAGAAGTTATTGCCCTTTATTCTCTCCTACGAAGAAACTCGAAGCTTCATATAAGAACAAAACGTATACTATATCTTACTATGATTCGACCCATTTTACTATACTGCAGGTATACCTATCGTAAAAAATTAGAAGTTTTTCAAAATAAACTACTAAGGATGATTTTAAACGCCCCTTGGCATGTTCGGAACAAGTAAATACTCAAAGAAATGAAGATCGATTCCATACATGACGAAAAACTTTCTACTTGTCATAACTTTTTCCAGAAAATGCAAAATTCAGAATACCACCATAGAACTTGTAAACTATGATCCAACTATTGAACTTACTGTCAAAAGGCCAAGAGCCATTCATCACAATCCAAAATGGTAAATTTTTAATTGCTTCTCCAAGCTTTAATCTTCAACAGCTCAAAAGACTCTAGTGGCAGCACTCGTCCATTTCGGCGTGAGCACCTCTGTGCTCTTAAACATTTAAATAAAGCCAGCGCCCTCGAACAAAAACTTCAAATATAGGTAAAAGCATATTTTAAATGCTAAATGCCTATTGTATCCTGATGACCAATGACCAATGTAGTGTACACATCAGATTTCTTTTTAAAGAAAACGATAAAAATGCGATTAAAAATTTATTCGTTTGATTCGCTTTAATTTTTTGGCAGTTTGGTTTTATTTTTTACAGAACTTTAAAAAGAAATTCATAATTTATGCAGATAAATATTTTTATATCTGACAACTACTTTTAAAGATACTTTATAAATACTGGTGTGCCTAATACTTTTGACCAATGTAGTATTAAAACAGTGCATAAATTAATAAAAGCATTAAGTTTTGTAAAAATAACGCTACAGTTACACAAACAAGCAAATCAGACGGTAAATCAAAGGAAATAGTCCATTGCATTAACACCTGCTTAAATAAGAAGTGTGCAACCAAATCAGCGACGAATGAACAATGAATCGAACGTCCTTGAACGCACGCAACATCAGCTACAAACTGAATTATAGACCCCTTGAATATAGAATTATAGACAATTAATAGACCCCTGAATTATAGACATTAAAAAATAAATATTAAATAAATAAATAAAATGAAGGAAGAAAGAAGAGAGATTACATTTATTTTGACCTCTCATCTGTAAGTAGAAAACGTAACACAATGAAGAAACCTGTTGTGTAAGTGATTTATGGGCCTGTGAAAGGGGAAAGAATGCTTATAATGTGTGAATTTTCTCGTTCGTTGATCGTGTTTTTTAAGGAATTTCGATAAAAATTATTATGTACGATTTACTGGAGAATTAGGGCTTCCAAAGGAATCTTTTTACTATAAAAAAAAGTAAATACATTAATATAATTTACACTAGGCCATGACAACCTATGTCTACGGGTCACCGAATGCATGACCCATTTTGTAATTTCAAGTGACCCAACTGATTTCCAAAAATAAAGTACAGTATTATAAAAATAAATTATAAAACATAAATATGAAACGAGCCCTTAAAAAATAAATTTTAAAAATAGAGCGAAAATAAATAATAATATCATTTTTGTTTGATTATAAAGCTGGAGTACGAACATGCATTTAAAAAAAATTTTTTTTAATAGAACAAAAATAAATAATAATAGCATTTTTGCTTGCTTGCAAAGTAGCAGTATGAACATGCATTTTAAAAAATAGTAACATAATTTCAAACAGAAATTGATAAATTTGGCAACGCCGATCCGTAATCCATAACTCCAAGAAACTGGGCTTTGCTGATTTGCCTGTATTTGGTTCAACTTATAAATGCGAGCAAATATATTTTCACCCATGAAATTTATTTCATGTTAAAACAGGATTAGCAGATTAACTACCGATTACCGAAAATTCAGATGCTTATATTTGTCTTAAGACGACTCATTATAAACCAGACTTGACTAAACTGACGTCACAAGTTCAGCATCAGGGAAACCACTCGGAAAAATAGAGTTCATTCAAATGGTTTCTTTTTAAAATAATCAGAATTATAATTTCAATTTTTATGTTTAAAGCGTATTGTAATTATTTTCTCAATAAAATTTATCTTATTATGCACCAAGAAACACTGTTCTAAAATGAAAATATCACTGACACGAAACATCTTCTTAATACACAAATTTTTCCTAATTTTGACCCGGATCTTAAAATTACGATTCATCCGATGGCAGTATGAAAAAATACAGAAAAAGAATTACCCATTGTTTTAATTAAGAGAAAAGCACTATTAAGAATTTACCTTCATTTTAAACAGTTTTAATCTAGAGAATAAGTTCATTCGGTCACGTGAATTAATTAATACTCAAAATAAAAAGAACACCTTGTAAATAACTACAGAATAAACATAATTAGAAACCAAAACAGGTGTTTTTTTATGCATGTTCGCTACTGCAACTTTGTAATTAAACAAAAATACTACTGTTATTATTTATTTTCGGTTTATTTTTTTATGTATTCTTCGAGCCCTCGTTTCATATTTATGTTTTATAATTTATTTTTATATATTCTATTTTATTTTTGGAATTCAAGTGAGTCTCTTGAAATTATAAAACGGGTCACCCGGTCATGGATTGTCAGGGCCTGCACTAAGTTATAAATAGCAACAAAGAACAATATATATATTTTTTTTTTTCCCAATGGCGGGCCACTAGCCATTATAGGCGTAGTCCGCAACTAAGGCCGGAAACGACGGTCACTATATTAGCCACCGTTGCCTCTTATGAAGGGACCGAAAATTTACATCCATGCCTTCTCCGGGATTCGAACCAAAGCCCTTCGGTACGGCAGTCATAGTCACTAACCATTTTCCCTCTCGGCGGCTCAAAGAACAATATTTATAAAAAAAAACTTTAACAATGTCACGTAGTTCAAACTGGGTTAAAACTTTTTGTGCTTTCGGCAGACATCATTTTCCATTACTGGTGTTAAGACATACAATTTTTTTTTTCCAACAATGATTTTTGATAATAATTTTTCTACAATTTGGCAATAAAGAAATTTGACTTTTTAATAGGGCCCGATTAGTCGGGAATCCATTGTAAAAGATAAGGAAGGATGAGCGAAGTACTCGAGTTCATAATTACGAAAGCGTGTAAGTTTAGAGAAAGTTGTATATGGCAGATTAAAAAACAATGCTAATTATTAAAAAACTCACAAACTTATGTTAAAAAACTTAAATGTTTAAGAAAGTTAGTTACTTGCCAAAAGCATCAAAATAAAATGCTATAATGTGTTCAGAAACATCGGAATCTTGTTTAATTTAACAATTTATAAAAACACATTTGCAACTTAAGCCCTCAGGGCTCCTAAACGCGATACTGATGACCAACGAAATTTTCTTTTTTGAATAAAAGCTTTTGCTGAACTTCAGTGAAACAGAGCTTTTAAAAGCTTAACAGTTTCCTTTACTTAAGATTCGAAAAGTTCAAATCATAAAAATGCCCGATGAAAGGCGTTTTCGAATTTTAAATCTTCAAAAGTCACAAAAGAAGAATTGTTTTTGAAGGCTAGGAAGTTTCGTGACTACTTATTTCCCTGTGCTGAATTTGGCTATCATGCAAATAAATATAAATATAATTCACACACACACGGCATATTTTTTAAAACTACAGGCATTCAAGTAATTAAGTCATTCATGTTTTAATGCCTAATTGGCACATTGAATTTTCGGTATTGTTTTCCGTCCCTCGAAGGCCAAAAACTGCTTACCAGCTGGTTTCAAATGAAGTTCAACTGCGTCTCTTAGCCTGGAATTTCTTCTCCAAATAGTAATTGTTTTAATCTAAAACTTTTTATTTCTCGAAATTCAACTCCTGCAGCTAAAAAAAAATAATAATGATTAAATAAAAAAAATATGAAAGGTTTCAGATTTTAAATTATGTCCAAAGGGGCGTTTTTTAAACATTTTGTGTTTTACCTTTATTTATTAAATATCATGTTCTTCGCACTTAAAACATAAAATTCAATTCAACAGCAATATCGCAAAATGATTTTAAAATGAGCATATCTTCAGAATTTTCGATACACAGTCGCGCGTACTGAAGATAAAAATATTTTTTCTTCGTACAGTGTTGCCATTGCTCGCTTTGACATCCTTGATCTTAATAAAAAATTCGTTAAAGTTTTACAAAATATGAAACAGATAATGATAAAAATTTCAAGTTCGGACTTCCTAATGCCCATATTCGTAGGAGGATTACATTATTCAAAATTGGACGGTTCTAGGTACCAATGCTTTATCACAATGCGAGAAACATTCACACATTTATGCAGATTCTTCATTATTTAATTTCTTTAAATATAACACAGGGCGATAATATTTGTTAGCAACAGTTTGAAAAATGATACGGACATTTACAGTGAATCGACCGAAAATGCCAAAAGGAAATTAATAGCCTTTCTGAGCTAACGCTCCTTTGGGCTAAAAAAAGAAAGAAAATCTGAGAGCCTTCAGTATTTATATTACGCGCAAAAGTACGTTTTTTTCACATTTTGTGTGTTACCTTAACTTATTAAATATCATATTCTTCTCGCTTAAACCACATAAAATTCAAATCAACAGCAATATCACGAAATATTTAAAAACAGCATATCCTTAGAATTTTCTATACACAGTCTCGCAAGCGCAGATAAAAATGTTTTTCTCCGTACAGTGTTGCAATGGCTGAGTTTGTTAATCAAAAATCCGCTAACGCTTTACAAAATTTGAAATAGATAATGAAACAAATTCCAGATTTTGGCTTCCAGATACCCATACAGTGGGGTATCTGGAATTATGCGGGTGGGCATCTGCGTTATTGAAAATTTGATGTGTCTAGACAGCACTTGTTTTTTTCACAATGTCAGAAACACTCATACATTCATGCAGATTCTTCTTCTTTAAATATAATGCAGGGCTTTAACATTTGTTGGCAATAATTTTAAAAGTGAAACGCCGTTTCTAGAGAACACACGCAAAATCCCCAAAACAAAATTAATAGCCGTTCTGGGTAAATTGCCCCTTTGGGCTAAAAAGGCTCGTCGTAGTTTTACAAAGCTAACAAATGTATAGCTTAATGACAACTCTAAGATCCGCTTTATCTGAGATGTTAAGATAATCGATGAATCAGTACAAAATCGATAACGGCACTTGAGGAAACCGAATCACCACATGCCATCTGAATTGCCATCTACGGAAATATAAATTTACGACGGATATGGAATGCGTGGCTTCATATTGCAGAAGAAAAAAGCAACAAGGTTTCCAGACAACAATTTACGTGAAATTAAGCGCCAAACGGACGAGTTTTGCAGCATGTGTGAGTAGTAATTACTACAAAGCAGGCGCAATTAAAACGTCTTCCCGGGTTTAATAATGACGCAAAGATTTATAACAAGATAAACCGGATAATCATATGCTAAGTTTTATAAAATAAATAGCTTCTGCGGATGCCAGGCTGTGCTGCATGCTTTAATAAATTCATTTTTCAAAGCTGTTATTAGAATCGAAAAAGTAAAGAGAATACACTCACATAAATAAAGACACTATAATGGATTATTTAGCTGCTAAAATTTATCATGTCTGGTTACATTTTTTAAATCATTCAGAAAAATAAGCAACTATTCAGTTGCTTCCAAGGATCGCATCTCTGGTGAAGTAATTCTGTTTCTATTTCTTTTATGAAGTAAAAAAGAAGTATGATAATAGCGAAAAATTTCGGGTACTATATTTCAATGTAAATATCCACTTTCACCGTTCCCGAGCACATTCGGACGATTTTTGTGTGGGATTTTCCAAGACGGACTGTAAAATGGATTCAAAAGGGGTCTTTTCGTGACATCTGTACGTAACTACCTACGTATGTATGTTTCTAGCATAACTCAAAAACTATTAGTCGTATAACGTTGAAATTGGTATACGGGACTGTAGTTAACTTTAATTAAACACATTTGTTTAAAAGAAATATATATAAAAAATGTTTTATGCTTTGCCTCGATAAAGCATAAGATAATTGTCTAAATTCCATCAATAAACTCAGCGATTTAACCCTTCGGCGGTTGTAAGATTAAGCAGTTCTTTATTCCCAAATACGCGCGATATTTGTCAGTTGTAAATCTATTACGCGAGCTGTGTTCGTTTGCGTCAACTGCGGTGCGTAACTGGAATGCGACCTGAGCTCGTTGATGACCATCAAAAACTTAAAACAAATGTGTTCCTACCACCCGAAATATAATATTTTTATCTTCCATGAGCCAATATGTTGACATTTGGAAAAAGCAAAGATATTCAAATTGTCTACAGATTTAATCTACCCGTTATTGATTAAGGAATTAAGCGCTTTGTTGTTGTTGTTGGGGCTAATCTCGTTTGTCTTGACTAATTAGAACAAGGGCCCACCAGCGACCGAGCGGTAAAGTCTCTGAACGCTGGTAGTTCGGTCCGAGGTTCGAATTCTGGGAACGGGCTAGCTGCATGGGAGTTTTCCTAGTTTCCTGTGTAACGTGTTAATACGAGCCAATTTCTCTTAAGTCATCCACGAAGGCATCCCTCCCTTCCGTGTAGTGCCTTAGGGCGGAACATGTAAATAATAATAATAATAATAATAATGAGAACAAGCCCACGTATTTTATCATACAAGACTGCGTATTTCGTTGGCATGAGCTTTGAGCACCATATGAGTTACAGAATGACTTTGCCCAATTCCGCCCTAATTTTGAAAGACGGCACCCCAAAGATGGGTCCAAGGATTTTCCACTTCTTATCCTACCACCAGACCATTGGAGAAGACTTTAGGCTCGCCGCGTATTTTGAGTGCCCCCATGCAGCACAGACATTGTACGTTTACAAACAACCGTGCCTTTGCCAGGATTCGAACCCAAGCCCATTGTTACGGCATCATTATGTAGAGAATTTTTATGTATAGCTGGTGCTATATGCGGACAATGTTTGATTAATGTTTTGATCAGTTCAGTGTATGAAAGAAACTCTGGTTGAAGTCTCAGCTTCAGTGTGTGAAATAAATCCTTCATTGTTGTGTTGGTTGGTCCTTTATTGTTGTGTTGTCCTTTATTTTTGTATTAGTTTCTTCTATAAATTGCAATCATGGCTCATTTATTCAACACTCACATGGATTATTAAGAGGCAAGAGCCTATTCTACTAAGACTTAAAAAAATTCATCTTTTCGTCGCCCATATCACGCACTCTGAAGTAAAATGCAGTTAAATTTAATTTTGAGAGTAAGTGATAATTATCTTTTTGATTATGGAGCTTAAATTATTAAGGGAAAAAAAACGAGCAATAGTTCCAAGTCTGAAGATTAAAATTATAACAAAAATAGAAACTGTTCTTGAAAACGAATAATGAGGAACATGAAAAAAAAAAGTTTATGAACTAAACGAATTAAATGAAGAATCGTTCGACGAAAATGCTAAATTAAACGAGTCAAATATTTGATTGAACAAGAACTTGAAACCGGAATAATAGGTAGCATAGAATATAAGGAAAAAATAATTAAATGGAAATCTAAAGTTTTCATAATAAAAAATAATTAAATGGAAATCTAAAGTATTTGAAAGAAAAACCTACATCCAATCAAAGCATAAATACTAATTCCGATAATTCGGAAGGTACTTTCGATAATAGAGCTTGTAGACACATTAGGTTATTCTGAATCAGGAGACATAAAAAATTAGCAATGTCTTCGCCGGGACTCGAACCTTGAACCTCTCGAATACGCGCCAAGTGTGCTAACCATTACACCACGAAGGCGTGCTAAGAAAGCGGGAGAAACACCTTATATACTCCCCCTTTAAAGTGCGGCTGGGAATTAGGGGACCGAATCGTTAAATCCTGGTGGTAGAGAATCATCATCCATCACCGTTTTTAGTTCGGGCGGCAGTGTAGAGTCATTAAGTTAATTTGAAGCAAAAATCATGAAAAATGAGCAGTACCCTCGTCGGGATTCGAACCTCAGACCTCTCGAATACGCGCATAGTGTGCTGACCATTACACCACGAAGGCAAAGAAGGCGGGAGAAATACATTATAAGCTGAGGCTATAATGTATTTCTCCCGCCTATAATCTCAAACTACTGAAGCTTCCGAAACTTGAGTATCTCAAAGTATTACACTTAATGTAAGCATCTTGGCTTGATTTTTTGGGTCAGTTTAAAAATTCCATTCACAAAAATAACAATTCACTGACGCTGAAAAATTTCGTGCAGAAAGGTTCTTCTCTACAATTATTATTTAATTTGTGAAGACTTTATTTTGGAGTGTGTTCAAGGTTATTTCATTAAAAGTCATTCTAGTGAAATACTCGAAAAGGTCTGTGTGGCATTGATGCCGACAGCTTTCGAACATCGCTACGAAAATAAACAAGAGACTATTAATGATGGGTTCACTGACTGTCAGGTAAATAGAGAATTAAAAAGATTTTAGCAAATTGATACCCTGTGTGTTGAATTTTAATTAGAGCAAAATTAATTGAATCACTCTGATGTTATGAAACAATCTGAAACAGAAATAAAATTTAAGGATAAAACATATGAAGTTAGATTATCATTCAAAGAGGAACCACAGTTAGACGAGAATAATAAAAACGGCTCAGTTTATAAAAATCTTTTAAAGGGACCAAATTTGTAACCTAACATTTCGTCACTACTTGTAAATCTTAGAAAAATCTATCTTAGCCTTCGAGCTGACATCGAAAGGGTTTCTTACCAATTTCAGTAGAGGAAGACGATCGAGACTATTAGAGAGATTTTTATGGTTTGATAAGTTGACATCTGGGGAACAGAAAATTTATCGAATCACGAGAGTCACATTTCGAGTGACTTCTAGCCTTTTCCTCTTAGCGATGACAAATAAACAACAAATAAATAAATACAAGAACTCGAATAAAGAAGCATGCAGGATCTTGAATGAATGTTTACACTCTGATAATCTGTTGACAGCAGCAAACTCTGTATTTGAAGCTCGAAACTTTTGAAAATGGTGAACTAATTCAAAGTGTTAGAGTCATTAGGTTATTTGGAAGCAGGAGATGTGAAAAATGAGCAATGCCGACTCGAACTACGGATCTCTCGAATACGCATCCAGCGTGCTGATCGCTACACTACGAAGACATGCGATGAAGCCGGGAGAAATACCTTATAAAAGGAGGTTTTAAAAATTTGGAATGATACAGGATTTGAAAGTCAATCAATTTCTAAAAACTGTACGGTGCCACTGAAAGTATTAGGTATTGTTTGGAACACCGAAATCGATGAATTTAGTTTTGACTTTTCTTCTATTTTGCCACTGTTAGAGGACAGACAGAACGCAAAAAGAAACATTTGAAATTAGCATGTAAAATTTATCACTTGATGGGATTAATTACACCATTTGCAATTAAAGTGAAGATTTTATAGTGGTGTTGGATTGGATGAAGAGCTAAGAAAAAATTTGAATGTTAAATGGGAGAAATGGCGCAGGGACATTTCTAAATTGGAATATTTATCAATACCGAAATGTTATTTCAAAATAGACCTCAACGAATTTTTGCTACTTATTTTTGCTGAAGCTCGTGATTTGTTGGCGTATAGAGCTCTCGTATACAAATCCGCTAGAAAATATCTGATGAAAATTTCGAAGTTAGCTCTGTAACGTTTAAATCAGAGGTTCTCAACCTTTTGAGTAACGCGTCCCATCTAAACAAAAAATTGAAAAACTTAGTACACCAATACATTTTACAATGATTATTTTTCAATTTCTCAATAGAAATAAAAATTTAGTGCGAAATTTGGGCCTGTTTAAAGGAAGATCAATTTGTTTATGTCTGGTCTTTTTTCACTTAGTTTTAACCGTAAATTAGGATCCAGTTTTCATTTAGTCCTGTATTTATTTTTTATATATAACATGGAAGGAAACACTCATTCACACAAATAGGTTGTGCGAAAAGGAAATAAAAATGTAATAGCTTTGTTTGAAATGCCTTTAAATTCTTTTTTTCTATTCAGCGAAAATGTGATAGTTTTGAAATCTTCATTTAGAGTTCGATCGCAGGAAATTTCTCTCTCAATTGTTCTTTTCCTTCACGAGATAAACTTTCACGTACATTTGAAACAAAATGGATTTCTAATCCAATTTTCTTTTTCATAATGCTAGGGCAAATACATGCTTAAATTATTTATCAGTGAAAAGCAATGATTTTTAATATCGGATGTTTATTCTTCTTTTATTTTCAAATTAGTTTCGGTTAGAAAACTTTCTAAAAGTGGTAATAAGCTTATTATCGAATTCTTTTATTATTAGTTTCAGTTTTTTTTATCATTGCATTTATTTTATCTCTAATGATAGTTAAATTAACTCTTTGTCCTTGTAATCCTAAATTTAATTCATTTAACGTTCCAAAAATATCAGCTAAATATGCTAAACGCCCCAACCATAATTTACTAAATAAACATATTTGCAATTCAAATTTGGAATCACAGAGGAAAATTTGAATTTCTGGTCGAAGTTAAAAAAGACCATTTAAAACTTTGGATCTAAATAACCACCTTACTTCGGAATGGAACATGAGCGTTTTATGTTGACTGCCCATCCCTTGGCATAAAATCGTAGATATTCTTGAATTTAAAGCTCGGCTTTTAATAAAATTAAAAATTTTCGCAGCTTGATTTAAAACGATTTTTAGGTTTTCGGGTATTGTTTTGACTACTAAAGCTTCACGATGAATGAAACAGTGAGTAAATTTAGTTCCAGTTGCGACATTCTTTATTTGAGAGATAATACCAGAATAGTTTGTTTCTTTGGTACCACTTATTTTTGTCTTGCGTACCACCGGCTGAGAATCTCTGGTCTAAATTAATGTAGCTTTGCCATGGTTAATGACAATATTGATTGGCGAAAGAATACTCAACTATTTACAACGCATTTTTTCACACGAGGAATAATTACTTCTTGTTGACCGATTCCTCAATAGCTCTCTGCTGGATCAGCGGAAATGCCAAGCAAGAGAAGCCTTCCGTATACAGCAGATTAAGAAATATCCGATATAGCGAAATGGATACATTGCAGAAGTCGGAGATAATTTAGCGGATGTAATATTAAGAGAGTGCAGATTTGATAGATGCTGAACAAGGGATTTTTGAAAGTTGCAGATCAAAGGATGCTTTGATAGGTGCAGATCAAGGGAGCAGCAGATTTGATAAACAACGAGAAATGGTTTAGAGGCCCCAGTTGGTTACGTAAAGAAAAATGGTCCCACGATAAAGTACTCTGATCTCGTCGAAACTGACATCGAAAAGGCTTTCTTACCAGTATCCGTAGCGGAAGCCGATCGGGACTATCAGAAATTTCAATGGTTTGATGAGTTGAGATCTGCGGAACAGAAAATTTAACATTTGACAAAAATGAGAAAATTATCTCATAGATCTGAATACGTATTGCGAAGCTGTATAGAATAATAGCTTATGTTACAGATTTATTTTTAATGCAAGAAGCAAAAACAAGGAACACAATTATATCTGAATTAAATGCGAGAGAAATTTTCGAAGCAGAAACTTACCGAATCAACAAATTACAGGAAGAGAATTTTCCGGAAGAATTAAAAAATTTGAAAGAACGAAAATGCATTTTCAAAGAATCGAAAATTTGAGATTTAAATCCAGTTTTAGATAAGAAAGTAATTATTTTTATCGGCGAGATATTACAAGAATCAAAGATGAAGTTTTATGAAAAGTATCCAATGTTATTAGCCGCAAAGCACAGATTCACTGAACTTATAATTAATTCAAGATACTCATGGAAAAGTATACCACCCAGGAATTTCTGATACATTAATTCAAATTCGAGAAGATTTTGTGTTTCAAGAGAAGGACAATACATAAAGTCTATTCTAAAAGGTCTTCATAACGTGTAAACGTTATATTGCTCGTCCAGGAATGCAGATTATGCAGTGATTGCTACTGATAGAACTAAAGAATCACAACTTTTTGCGATAAACGGCGCAGACTTTGCTGGTCCGCTGTTTGTGAAAAAGAATCACAGGACATTTTTTATGTGTCTTTGTTTACTTGAGCTATTACGGGAGTAATCCATCTAAATTATTGAATTCACGCTCGTTTTCAGAAGATTTATACATAGAAGAGATTTGCGTTTCGTCACCTACACGAATAACGCTAAGATATTTAAACGAGTTACTTATGGCTAAATACGGCGACGGATTAACCACCCTGAATAAAAGAATATTTTTCATTCCATTATATCAAATAGAAATGTGTAATATATTAGGAACCTACGATCAGAGTACAGAGTGTAAAACTCGAAAGATGCTCAAAATTAATGACCTGTAGTTGATAGGTGACGAACATTTTCCACGAATCATCTGGAAAATAGGGTTCAGATCACCAAAAATTTCCCCAGTTGTTATAGAGAGGTGAAAGCTTACAACATTAAAACTAAAAATGGGGCAATCCGAAAACTTTCATGTACCCATCTGAAATACAGAACTAAAATGCTTTATCATTGACTTATCAGAACTATGGTTTTGTTCACAGACTTTACCTGAATTTGTTACTATCACGTTAATTTGTCCGTGAATTTGTTAATGAATATTTGAGTAGTATACGTAAGTGCAATATAGAGCTTCTAGACTTGGCAGTATTATTATGCATTAATTTTAATCGAAAAGATTTAACAAAGATTTGTATAATTTTGATATTCATTAGATTAAGCCTTAAAATTTATTAGATTTATGTAATAATTAGTGCATTATTCATTCGATATTAGTATACTTGAAAACTGAATGAGATCACTGAATTACGATGAACCTACTTCATCCGAAGGGATGTGTAGAGAATTTTTACGCATAAAGAACGCTATACGCAGACAGTATTTGATTACTATTTTGATCAGTTCAGTATGCGAAAGAAACTCTGGCCTGTAATGGTAGGAACGCTTGATCCTCATCTTTAAAAGAAAAGTTTTATTATCATGTTTGGATTCAAGTTTCATAAATTGCGGTCATGGCTCATTTATTCATGGTTGTGGCGAATGACTAGCAGGCGAGAACCTATTTGACGAAGACTTGTAAGAATTCATCTCATTAACCACTATACAGTCTGTGTAGCGATGTAAAAAAAGCATTAAAACAAAAAATGGAAAAGCAAAAAAACAAAAAATGTGTTCTTCACATCCATTTACTGTTAATTACTCGCTGGATTCGTTAAATCATTGTATATTTTTTCTCTTTTACAATAACTACCTTAGATAGCTGGCCGCGCAAACCGCTAGTTAGGTAAAATAAACAATTAAATTAAATAAATGAGATTTTCTGCAAAATAGTGTCATTATTCATAAATTTGATGCTTTTGGATGATCTAAAAGTAAAACAAAACATTTGAATAGTCCTTATGTGCACTTCTGCATTTTCGATATGAAAAGCATTCGAATATTAGTTTACCTTAAAAATAAAGGGTAGCCCGCGAAGAAACAGCAGCAAAATCACAAAATATTTAAAAACAGCATATCTTTAGAATTTCATACATATAACTTCCTCGTGCGCGGGAAATAATTTTTTTTTTTTCTGTGCAGTGTTGTCACTGACTTCTTTGAAATCGTTGAATTTGTTAGTCAAAAATTCCTTAAAGTTTTATAAAATATGAAATATAAAATTTTGAAATACTAAATTCGGGCTTCCCAGATGCACATATTCGAGGAGAGGGCTACGTTATTCAGAACTGGGTGGCTCTAAGTACCGTCGTTTTCTCACAATGCGAGGAACATACATACATATTTACATACATGCAGATTCTTAATTATCTAATTTCTTAAAAAATAATACAGGGCGATAATATTTGGTGGCAACAATTTTAAAGGTGAGTCATCGTTTATAGTAATCTAATGCAGAATCCCATTTCAAGACTAATAGCCCCTTTTGGACTAAAAAAATTGCTATTACTGAGAATAATTAAAAACAAAGCAATGTGAAAAACTAAGATCATTAGAAACGAAGAAACTATGTTATAAATATCGTTAAAAATCAATATTTATAACGGGTTTGAAATAATGTTACTGAATTCAAACTTACGTAAAAAAGTCGGTTAGAATTTAGTAGCGCCGTATCTATATGTTTCGGATTACTTACAGTAAACCTCCGAAAATGGATAAAAATAATTTCGAAATACTCTAACATCATCTGCTGTCACTGATGTTATCTATCTCATACATTTTTCTTTTTCCTTTTGTATTTCAAGCGGGCAATTTTGTTTACGCTGATGGTTTGCCGATCGTGATCGTTAACTTTTTCGTCGTTGCGCAAAAAAGTAATCTTTTTCTTTTCCCTCGTTGGGGGGAAAAAAATGGGATAAAAAGGTACACTTAAAAATACCTGATTTTTTCAAAACTTTAATCATTTAATTACTGTAAAAAGATGAAAATAACGTAGTTAAATTTATTTCTGTGTGTGTGACCATATTTGAAATAAACAGAAGACTCTTATACTCACGTGATATCATCAGCTTCAGATATTATGGTCCCACAAAAGTAGGGATTATTTGTACGAGTTTTAGCGTTACTTTACAGACCAAGGCTTCGTTAAACGATACCAAGGGGAACGACAGAGAGTGCACAAGTGTCTGATTTATGAAGAAAGACATTAAAAAATTGAAATGAGAAATTTAAGATTTTCTTCCTTTTTTTAAGTGTTATTTGTTTTCAATATTATAGAAGGATCTGCAACCCTTCGGCAAAAGTAAAGTCCCACAGCATATGCTCCATTTACCTTTGTATAAATAAGGGCCTAAATGTGCAAAATATACTTAATAATAACGACAGCAAAATATATGTAAAACTTTTAAGGTGGAGGATGAATAGTGGACTTGTTGTTACAAAAATCTGCTAATACAATAGATAACATACAGTCACTTTATCTTAAAAATCTTAACAGAGTTATCTTAAAAATGTAATGGAAGATTTTATCTTAACAGATCATTTTATCTTAATGGTGAAAGATTTTTAACTTAACAGTCATTTTTATCTTTAAAATGCAACAAAAGATTTTATCTTAACAGTTCATTTTGTCTTAAAATATAATAAAAGATTTTATCTTAACAGAGCCATTTTTATCTTAAAAATTTAATGAAAGTTTAAAGGTTTACTGTGTTAAGATATATTAAAACAGTCTACAGCTTAATATAGATTAAGCTTTTAAAGAATACTATGTCAAAGTAAGGAATATTAACATATTGATGATAGATTCAGTTAATTAAATCGAAATAATATGAAAAACCTAGCATTGTTTATAGATTTTCTTTCAAATTCGATATTAAAATCATTGATTTTTGCCATTCAGTGGGAGATAAGAAGTACGTCTGCGCCGCTTTTCTGCCTAGCTGTGTAATGGACGATATGTATAAATAAAACAATTTAAGAAATTATTTTGAATTACAGTTAGAAAATCATAAACTTCCCTCTAGGGCCAAAGATGACGTATAAGCTGTACATGACTTAATTTCTCTTTTCTAAATGAAGCATGTAAAATATAAATAACCGGTAAACTAAAGTTGACAACAGTTATAGATGCTATAAAAACGGACTATTGTTCTTTCATCCACAGTACAGGCGAAAAATAAATTTACTTTTCAAACAACAATAAATGCGGAAATTTACACACTATCCCGTCCGTGGAAACGCTGGCACAGAAAGACCCAAGTTTTCTTTTGAATACCTTTGTTGTTTTTGTAAACGGATTTAAAATGTGTAACCAAATAAACTTACTCTAGGGATTAAAATGCCTTAAAACACAGATAAAGTGCTAAATATTACAATACGTTATTGATTATAATATGGATTATTCCCCTTTCCTGTATTTTTAGTCCAAAGGGGCGATTTGCCTAGAAGGACTATTAATTTCGTTTTGGCATTTGAATTGAAGCGTTGAAGCACTATAAATGTCGGTTCACTTTTTAAATTGTTGCCACCAAATATTAGAGCCTGTATTAAAGAAATTAAACAATGAAGAATCTGCATAAATGTATATATGTTTCTCGCATTGTGATAAAGCAACGGTAGCTAGGGCCATCCAATTTTGAATAAAGTGCGTTTCCACCCGAATATGGGCATCTGAAAGCCCAAATTTGGAATTTGTTTTATTGTCAATTGCATATTTTGTAAACCTTTAGCGATTTTTTGATTAACAAACGCAATGACTTAAAAGGGAGCAACAGCAAAAATACGGGGGGGGGGGAATTTATCTCCAGCGCGCGAGACCGTGTATCGGAAATTCTAAAGAGATGCTCATTTTAAAATTATTTTGCGATATTGCTGTTGAACTAAACTTTATGGTTTAAGCGCGAAGAACGTGATATTTAATAAATAAAGGTAACATACAAAAAATGTCCCTTTGAGCGCAATGTAAAATCTGAAAGCTTTCAAATTTTTTTTAACTGCCTCTCAATGTTATCGATCTTGTGTCTTGACACAACATAGACATAATCCACGGTATTACTCTAGTAAATCTGGAGTTGAGATACAAGTAGCTAATCATTTAAATAAATTCTATTTGTGGTTATAAACTGCACTTCACACAACTACACAGACTCAAAACTATTCAACTGAGGAGTATGAAGCACGAGGAGACACTCGCGATTTAATTTGTCGTAGGTCCCGAAAAACAAGTTTCTCACCTACACGTGAGAATGATGAAGCACTCTTGTTTGGAGCAGATCGAAAGAAGCAGAACAAAGGGTGTCTGCCGACAAAAGATCGGAGAACCCCCTGCCTGGAATAAACCTCATCCATTCTACAGAAAGGAGCAAAACGCAACTTGTCACTGAGAGCTGTTCTGAGGTCACGTCCCTAAGCGACAGCCCTCGAAGGTCACGGTTCAATTGCGTATAAAGAACTGTTGACATAGAGGACGACGAAGCACTCTGGAAACCTTAATTCATTTCTCATAAACGCACAACAGCACAAAGAAGTAACGTCGTGGGGTAGGAGGCAAAAACCCCTGAACAGTGGAAGGAAAACTACAGATGGAAATACGATTCAGACATTCCAATCTTCAATGTTTGGTTTGTAAGTTTCTGCTTTCGTCTCGTTTTCATCTTCAGCGGATGAAAAGCAGAATAAGCAAGTCCAAGCATGTCTGTAAACGGTTGAAGTAGCTTTTAGAAAACTTCTCATTGAGGCAGAACTGAAGTGGGATTAAAACACAATATGTCTATTATAATTATCTTTTTAAAAATAAATTACAGCAAACCCACTAAACGGTATTTTACAGCATTTATTATTAAAGTGAAATCTCATATTGTTGTTCCGAAAACATCGCCTGCTTATCGACAGAATTTTTTGCGCAGTTAATTGTTTGCTTTGATCCAATGTACAACTACTATCATGGGTTCGGAAGATAAACAAAGAATAGAAATAAAGTTGCTGTAAATTGTTGTAGCAGCAACAGAGGCATATGAACTGTGGAAAATGTATGGGATTAAAGCATTGACATGATCCAACGAATGATTTCTTGGCGGACGCAAAAATTGCGATGATGCACGGAATAGTGCTCACGGTGTGCGGAAAAAATGTCACCCGGAAAAAAGGGAAACGGAAAGAAAGCCCTCGGAAAATAAGGAACGGAAAAAATGTCACCCGGAAAATAAGGAACAGAAAAAAAGGAACTCTAAAATCTCGCCAAATAATGTCGCCAATCGGAGTTGGGGAAATCTGCCAAATTCTAATTTAACCGGCAGGGTTATAGCGGGCTCTCTTGAGGGAGGTTTTAAGGGTAAGACGTTGAGCTAGCTGCAGCCGAGCAAGGTCATTTCGATAGCAGGTTTTAATGTTCTTATCGCAAACTGTGACTAAATTTCATCTACAACGGTTTGTTATAATACTGCTTTTAACGCTCAGTTAGGCGACAATGTTTCCCCCCTGAACCACAGCTTAAGGTTATAACTACATGGGGTACGAGGGGAACAATCACTAATGACCATGACCCGCTGGTCAACCCTCTACTTTTATCATCGGACAGGCCAGCAGCTCGCTTATCTTCTTTCAATCATTGTCAGAAGATTTCCCTATTCTGCAGGTAAGGTTGTCATGATAAAACCTTTTATTTCTCATCTTGGCGGTATTTCTAAACATCCCTTATTTTTCCCATTGCAAGAGAATTGTGACTTATTTACCGTTTCCTAATTTTCCGGTGCCTATCTTTCGATTCCTTATTTTCCGGGTGACATTTTTTCCTATAACCGCACTCACTCTTCACTGTCTTGAACGCCGGAGAATATCGTAAAAAATTCGACACTAGAGCTGAAAAATTGTCATCTGTCCCTTTAGTGGAACTCAGCATGAGTAATGAATGACACTACTCCGTAAACTGTCGTAGAAGACTTTGAAAAAAAAAAAAGAAATTTGTTCTAGCTTTCTATTGCCGTTTCATAATTCCATTCTCATTAAACAAACAGTTCCTTAAAAAAAATTCTCAGCCATGCCTTTTATTCACTAGGTTTGCCACCTGCAAACCATTTTCTGATGTGACGTCTTTCCTCAAAGGACACTAGTAGCAATGAAGAGATTCAGAACACCGTAACCACAGACTTTTAACAGCAATTAGAAAGATAGTAGTTCTATAGAGGAATTAGAGATGTACGCACGTGCTAAGCGTGAATACATTGATACAAGCGTGCAACATAGACGACTTATAAGGATCGTATATTGTAAAAATATGAATGCTGTCCTTTCAACTTTCGATTTTGTAAAAATTTAGCCCTAAACCTTTGCAGACTAAAATAAATACGATTCAGACTAGAGAAAGGAGCAAAACGCAACTGTATAACCTTATGTGCAACGAAAATCTGTATAACCTTATGTGCAACTGTGCACATAAGGTTACCACACGTCTGGAAATAACACAGACAGACCTTGATTCATTATTGTATTCGGGATTATGTCCAACATTGAAAAAGATTTATTTTCAGATGAATGGCCACAAAACTTGAAGAAGTATTAATTTACAGAAAAAGTGACAAAGTCCTAAATCCTAAGTAATGTATTTGCCAAAATGCAGGTATTTTCGGATAAGATCCAGTAATTTTTTGGATCATGATGGGCAATTTTTATGAAACTGCCCACCATGATCCATAAAATTGATTTCACACGTCTTCACAACACATCCTGAGAATCAACCGGGTAGTACTAGTTCAGTAGAACCGCTTCTAAAATATCTTCGCTTCGGCGAAACGGTTGTTAAAATTAAATTCTAATATTTATTGAGGCAATTTAGTGCTGCTGAGTTAGCTTAAAAAATTGAACTGATTGCCCTATTATTTGAATTTTACCTATGATCAGACCTACTGTAGAACATATTCAATTTACTTTTGAATAATATTGTCAATTCTGTTAAACGAACTCCTTAGTTCAGTGTTTCTTTTATTTCATCATACCGTGTGCCATACAAAACTGTATAACGTACAAGTCGTAGCCTTTCTTAACATTGCAATTTAGTTTTCATAAAGTATCCTGGATTTTCACTCTGAAAAATATGGTAACTGTACCTACGGAAAACCTTAGAAAAAGAGCTGAAATCACCCGCTGTAGAAACAGTGACCTGTAACGTGGAATGTATAATATGCCACGAAATATCTGTTTCAAATTGCAAGACAATGTCATTACTCAGCAGTTTAAATTCTTAAAACACTTTTATATCATCTGATACGCTAGGAAAAATTTATTACCTTTATTTAACACAAATTAACTAAAAGGATACATTATTATAAATCTGGAGTTCCTGGTAGTGAATTTAAAATATCGAATTGGTTGATTTCTATAGCCTTGAGAAATTTTCAAAAATATTTATCTTCCGCTCCGGTTGATCAGAAAAATAAACCTTTATTAAACCTTGATTCGTATTTCAGTTCCTGATTCAATTCTCAAGTCGGAGAAATAGAAGATTTCGTAGCTTTCCTGGTTGTATAATAAAAATTTCACGGATTTTTCTTAAAAACTCTTCAACACTTCTTTTATTTTTACTTCAGCGACTTTGGTGTGCAATATCCTTAGGTTTGAGGAACATTATGTACTGAGAGACAACAACAAAATAATAATAATAATAATAAACAGCGGGTATTATGTCTCTTGCTTCCCAGTAACGGACAAAAACAGTTCTGCTCCGCAAAGAAGAGCAGGACAGAAGATGACTCATATAACGCTTCTGCAAACAGGGTACACAGGGCTATTACAGTTTCAGATGTGCTTTAAGTTAATAACAACTACAGCCATTCAACGAAGTAAGCGAAGATGTATAAGTTCTCACATATTGGTTCTGAATTTCAAATAACCTTCAAATGATTTAGCATCTGATCTAAAATGCAAAGATACTTTTCCAAAAATCGAGGAAAAATACATCAGATATGATGTCAAATTGACTAAAACTTCCTTTCGATTGGTGATCTTCTCGGACATTTAATTTCGATGAAACACTAACCAATCGCTTACGTAGACTGTCATTTTAATTTAAGTCGAGAAACTCAAATTTTCGGTCTTTCTTCTCTGGGCTTTGTAACTTGAATAATATTGTGTTGTAGGGTTCCTCATTTTTATTCTGTCAAATTAAGTGACGAGGAACCTAATAAACTGCTAAGCGAATAATCGCTTAAGTCCAAGAACAGAAACGTAAACTCAAGAAGGGTTAATTACCTTTTATTTGCTCAAAATAAGATTAACAGTTGGCCCCTTTCTTAGAGCGTACAGTAAAGCCTTCACTTGGGCTTAAACTCAAAATGTAAGAAATAAGAACTAACTAAAGAGATTTAGCCGAAGCTAACGTACTTCTAAACGAGTTGGCCCGTAATATTAAATTAGCCAGCGAATTATCAAAAGGCACGTAATACGGCCGAGCGTAGTAACAGTTTAGAGAGACGTAGTCCAAAGGCAAACGCTCGCTACTCAGGAATCCTCACTCTCTCTGCCGAAATCAGCTGAACTTGACTTAAAAACTATTTTCCTTCCAATGGGCATTTAACACGATTCTAAAACATCATTCTCAAAGGGAGTTGTAAGTTGAAGCTAGAAGAGATAGGAAAGAAGCATTAAATTAAAATAACTGTTATAAAATTAAAATATACCTTACAATGCAAAAGCAAAAAAATCTAACTGTGTACGTCGTAGGAAATAAAACATATTCCTCCTCTCTTACCAACACAGACTTCCACTTCCTGAATGTTTAAACTAGACTAATATTTTTGATTACAGAATATCACCATTAAACTTTTGAACCATATGAATATTAATATTTTTAAATCTAATCCATTCCTTTAGCCTAAAAAACAGAAGTCGGCGGAAATTTTCTTTGCTATAACCTTTCAACAGTTAAGAAGGAAAGACTGACGAAACTTATTCAAAACCCAGTGTTTGAGGATATCCAGGATTTTTTTAAAAATATCTGCATTAGCACATTTTTCCACGCATATATTGTAATAAATACACAATTTCACATCTGGTACCATAGAATTGTACGGTTAGAATGTAGTTGTTGCTTCTGCTTTTGTTCTGCCCATATTAAATTATTCTGCCTAGTTCTGTTTTGTATCAAAAGGGCTAAAATTTAATCACGAAATATTTTCAACTATTTTTAAAGTGGATGACACGGGAAGTTTTATTCCTGGCAATACAGGACACGTAAAAATGAATACAAGAAGCTGCGTTTCTAAATAAAATATATGTTAATAATGATGTGTATGCATGCCTTCCAAGATGAGCTTACTCCAACAAGGAATCTTCAGAATTAGAACAATGAAAAAAAGCTAATGCCATAAATGTTTCTCCAGGATCCAATATATCAAAATCAAACAATTTGGCTGTTTGCGATTCTAGAGCACGATGTAGGAAAACACCCCAAATGGGTCGATTTGTCATAGCGACATGGTCAGAGAGACACTCTTAAAAGTTCGGTTTAAATTCCATTACCGTATGTGATAGATAGTGTAATGGATGACTCGACTGGCGCTTGTCGAAAAACCGGTTCACTAAAAGTAAAGTATCCCGAAACGCGTTAAGTATGCTCTTAGCATAAGTTTTTCTCAAAGAAATAATTGTTCATTTCATTTCATCTAAACTTATCAAATATTACTGACAGTTATTACAGCCTCGATTGAAATTTGCTGGCTCCCATCAACAACAAAGGTAAGCTGACTATGTTTTCAGACAAGCGAAGTACTTAAAATTCGAAAGATAGCATCAGGTTGGAGAAGTAATATTACCTGGTACAAGGAACAATCCATCACTTATTGATGGCAAATAACTGCTGTGATTCCGAAATTGACAAATGACTAGAACAACGAACATTCATTTAAATCAATCCGCTATCTTATTTTGTACACACTGTATCCAGTTGGTGGTAACAAATTAATTATCCAAGAAAATTTCAACGAGAGATTTTGATAGATAAGAAGAACATTGACGTGAAATTCTAGGGTGTGGCAGCGAAATTGCAATTCAACTTTTAATTGGGAGTTATCGTTGTCTTGTTGTATCACACTTTAGAATACCTTAATTGCTCGAAGGTCGATTGGAAACGAGCAATTATTTTTTTTAAGAAAAAGGAACAAGCATAGCAATATAGGATCAAATAGTGGAGATGAGTTAACTTGTTATTATATGAAACTGACTTTGTAGCCTGAAGAACAACAAATCTGGAACTCTGCAAAGAACAAATAACAAACAACCACTTTCTTTACCCCAAGACGTGTTATGTATTCATATTTATTAAACTAGTTTGGGGAAAAAAAGTTGTTCAAATTGTTACCTGAAATGGAAAACAAAACTTATAAAGCATTAAACCAAAATTCATCACTAGATGAAAACAATTTTTACCTAAAACTACCTTCCCTGTATCCACACATCGGTACAAACTTTCTGAATTTGCCATTGTGTGCAATGAAAAAATAATTAAGAGTTTACGATAGGTTATAATGCCAAATACTAGCAATCGGCAAATTTACAAGTACAACAAAGTAACGTGAAGTTGAAAACAAGAACACTACATATTGCAACTGCTCTGTAGATGTATGTCTAGATGACTTCCAGCTAGTGTTTCCTTAAACCGCATGAACATTCGAAGTATAATCCATATCGTATATTTAAGGAACTAGTGTTCAAAGTTATTCATTCGATAGGGATTAATAACTTGCAGTCATAACATTTCGTAGTTTTTAAAACTTCAGCAAATTCCTATTGCTAATCAAACAGCATTGTCTTAAATCCCTGAATTTATAATGACACGAAATGATATTCAGCAGTGCATTTTTCGAAAGAGGAAAAAAAAATTCAGAATTCACTCCATCTGGCACGAAGATTTTTCCTCGTACAGCGAAGAAGTAAAAGTGCATTTTAAAATCTCGTTAAAACGCCTTCCGCGAAAGATACCTTTTCGATAGCTTCGGGCTGGAGCACCGCCTTGGAAGGTGACAAATGCTTTATTGTCGGTAGTCTGCCATCCGCGACTATCGATACATCAAAATTCCTATCGTTAGCTTAATCGATGTCGACTCGACCCATAGGACCGCAGAGGCAGCAGCGTGTCCATGGCAACGCGGGCAGCTGCCATAGCAGCAGAAACCAGTTCCTACATACGCTTTATTACGTAAACATTGAGAACGAGTTTGAGAGCGACGTGCCAGGCAAATGACTTCGTTTTAATTCCTCATCCGATGCTTTCGTTATTTTTTATTATTATGTACATATTCAGGGTTGCCTCTGCATTTTCATCTGGCCACGCCAAGGGTCCGTCCGCTGTGAAGAGATGTATGGCACTTCCCTTCTCCAAATTCGCTGGCAAAGAAGACGGGGAAAGGCATAACTGGTTACTAGCGATGCGAATTCTCCCAAATTCAAATCTTGGAAACCCTCTCGAAGCAATGAATCATTTTGAAATGAGACACTTCCAATTCATCATCACTTTCGTTATAACATTCTGTGATATGAATGTACAAACTATTTTTCTGGGGCCGAGAGTAATAGCTGACAATCGATCTCGCACATATATATGCAACATTTGGTTTAAAATCGTTTCGAATGTTTTCCTGGTCACGTAAGGGAAGGCGGGGGGGGGGAGAAATAGGCAAAATTAGCGTAACCGGAAATCGATGATGCAAGCTTTAATGTGGTCTTCCAGTTGTAACAGTTGATTATTTATTTGTAAGTGCAACAAAATCAAGAATTTTGCTTCTTAGTCATATTTTGAGATTTCTCAGTCATGATTAGATTACTTATAAAAATAAGCAGAACTTCAAATAGCGGCTTCTATGCAGTGGTTTCATCGCCATTTATAAATATTAGTGTTGTATTGATATATATTCTTTAAAAGACTTCGCATAAAAATCAGAACAAGACTTGAACTCGATTGAGGGCGACTATAAAGTTCAAATATGAAGAATCATTAATCTGTATTTAAAGCATATTTTACGCGAACTCCAATATAATGGATCAGTTAGGTTCAATACATTTATCTTAAAAACAACATTGCAGTCTAAAACATGTTAACCGGCATACGCATGTTAATAAATCTGAAAGAAGAGAATTTTACGCCATTCTGCTGCTCGTGTTTATAAGATGTGAACAAAGTGATATTTAATATTCTAACTCTGATTCTATTAGCTACATCCATGGATCTTCTTTATCATAAATTGCGCTATGCTTCCACATCTTAGATTGCGTAACATTATTCTCCCACGCATCTATTATACTTCTTAAAACGCTTGAAATCCTATATTGTAACCAAAGTGGCTTTGTACCAATTCAACTCATTCTCCTCTCAACCTTCACAGTTGTATTCTTAACTAAGCCTCAAGAAGAAGGATTCAGTAATTTTATTCCTAACTGAATCCAATCTGAAATTACACCCTTACTTCATTTATATGCTTTGTAGAGTCATTACGATTTTTGAAGCTAGAGAAGTAAAAAATGTGCAATGTCCTCGTCAGTATTCGAACTTTGGACCTCCCGGAAACGGTCGAGTGTGCTTCCATTACACCACGAAGGCATGAGAAAAGGATGGAGAAAATACCTTATTAACTTGAAGTGAGATTGAATTAAAAACACCTGATTAGTAACAATATACTGCTCCTGTAGTGTTGATAATAGTTATCACATGACGCGGCATGAATTCAGCAAGTCTATGGAAGTGCTCCAAAGTTATAGCCAAACACAATCTAGAATTTCCGTAAAAATCAGTTAAGGACGCTGGTGGTGGATGACAAATTTGTACGGTTTCTTTTTCCAGAGTATCCCAAAGTGTTGCAGGGGATTTAAGTCCGGTTTCTCGGTGGCCATTTCAGAGAAAGAATTCAACAGAATGCTCTTTGAACCACCGCGTGAAAAGCCAATCGAAATCTACGACAGCAGCAACTTTCCTCTAGAAACATCCGTTTCCATCCGAACAACAGAGAGGCGTGAAGGGATGAATGTGATCGTCCAACAGATTTATGTACTGAATGCAGTGAGGATACTTGAAACAAGTACCAAAGATTCATAACACTGCTAATAGAAAATACCCCAAACCATCGCTGAGCTGACATGCTCTTGTACAGTTTCAACCTGGCAACGCAGGATCCACGGCTTCATGGAGATCGCCCTCATTTTTCCGAGTGGCAACAGTCTCGTACGTTAGAGATAAAAATCTGCTCTATTTCTAGAAGTGCTGCCACTGCTCGCTTTCAAATCGTAGAATTCGTTAATAAAAAATTTCTAGTTTTTCAAAATACGAAATAAAAATAGCACTGCCAAACATTAAATATATTATTCCCGATTCCAAAAATTCGTGGAAACCATTTCGACTGTTCCCTTCTTCGCACAACTTTAATCAGCCGAGATATTAATTAAAAACCCTGAAAACACTAATTTTAGCACTCATTTTTCCGAGTGGCAACAGTTGCGCGTTGGAGATAAAAATGCTTTATTTCGAAAAGTATTGCTACTGTTATCTTTCAAATCGTGGAGCTTATTAATCAAAAATTTGTAACTTTTACAAATTATGAAAATATATTATATAAGGTCATAATATGACGTTGAAGAAAGCACGCGATTGCATGTGACGTCACTGCATGTCGACAATTGTTCGTTAATGTCAGCATTTTAAATAAGATATGCCTCACACGTGATTATCAATCTGTTTCTTTTAAATATCACATCATTTATCGCAGATTTAATCAGCCAAATTGCTATTCACCGGTAAGCAGTCATTACACTACTAGCATATAACTATATTATAATCCATGTGACCAAGGAGCCTATTAATCGTCAAATCTTTCCTATTCGCTTTATCTTTGGCGTTGTATTCATGTCATAAAATTATAAAATACCCCCCCCCAAAAAAATTATTAAAAATCTTAAAATACCAAAAAATTCTGTATTCTCCCTAGCTCAGTGGTTAGCGCGTTAGACTCGAGACCGAAAGGTCCCGAGATCGAGTCTCGCTAATCGCTGCTTAATTTTTCCGAACTTATAATATTTTTATAAGTTCTTCTTTTTGTCTCTGTAATTTTTCTCAAGCCATGTTGACTTCCTTTTTATTTTTCCTTAACGTCTTTCATGTATTTTTTACCTATTTGTGCTCCCTTTTATTAACTATGATGTGGAGGTAGAGGATTCTTTACCCTAGGCGCTCCGTAATAATTCATCCTTGGATCCTTGGATTTTAAATAAATAGTTGCTATTTTATCAACATTTTTTGTTTCAGGTTAGTGTAATTGACAAGATATATTATTGCCACGTTCCTTCTTTTATTGACATTGAAAAAATGTTGTTATATTACATTAAATTTAAGTCATGACGTCATACGTATTAACCTGAAGTGTCAAAAGTTTTTGTTTTCTGGTTCGGCAACAAAATAATTATTTACGAATTCGTCTTGCATGGAAAGAAGGAACTCATTTCTTTCATACTGAAATATTTTCATACATTTGCTTTTCAGGGGTACAAAGAACTTACAAATTTTATTTTGACTGCAGCCCGCTAGTGTTTAAAAAATGCCGTATTTTTTATATTAAACGTACAGCTATATTTTTAGTCATCCGACTCGTAAATATCAAAATACGTTACGTTCTTCTAAAACAAAAACACCTTCTGTTATCATCGGAAAATACGAAAACTATCTAATAATTAGAAATTAACTTTTAAGATGAAAATGCTAACCTGACTTTAACAACTGAGCACAGCTGAATAATATTACGCAAAGCACCAGTTCATTATACACAGTTCAACAGTTCTTCAGCCATTCATTAACACAACCTCATCGTACTCCTTGCTCTCCAAAATTATTCAAGTCACACATATAGTGATTATCCGTAACCTTTACTCCCAATTCTAACTATTCCAAACTTCTAATTTCAACCAATATTTTATAAAAAGTACGAATAGTATCTTAGAAGATACCCTATGAGGGACACTTAGTTCATAGGATTCTTGGCAAATGCAAAAAATCATGTGGGTGTATGGTACAATAAAGGATACAAACAATCCAGTCCAAAAATCTTACAACAATAATATAAATTTAATATTAGGTATAAAAATACAGGATCTTTTGGACAAATGACAAGTATGAAAAAACCAGAAGAGTGAAAAGTTAATGATTCTGATAGTTCAGTATTTGGAATGTTTAAACAGTTATAAACAAATCCAGGCTTTAGTCCCCTGTGTAGCAAAATTCTTTACAAGTGCTTTCAAACATGTAATACAGAAATGCGTATAAATAACAGCTACGCAGAGTAACAATCACCTTGAATTAATATACAATAATCTAGAAAGAGAAAACAGCAGTAACAATTCCATTTAAAATATCCTATGAATACCTTCATACTATTTCTTCTATAAGCCACATGACGAAGTAGTACTTAAGGTACACTTGTGAATGTTTCTCTCCTTCTCATCCAAAGTTTACTATAATTTTTATTATTACAGTTTTAATTGTTTTTAACTGACTCTCATATTACAGATACAAATCCTGTTTACAGTAGCAGCTAACTTTGCGTCTCTAAATTCTCTCTCCACAGTAGTGCAACTTTTATTCTATTACGTAAATGTCTTATTTCCCCACAAGATTTATACTTAAAAGGGTGATGTAGTGCAGAATTTCATCTTTATTTAATACATCGCACAAAACAAGTCATGTCGAAGAGGAGAAATCGTTGAAATTTGAGCCAGAGTTTCAGTTTGCAAATAAATTTTGGTGACCGATACGCACTTCTTAGGCAGGATTGCAGGTTTGGTTCCGAGAGTTATGCTTAAAGGTGTTTCGCCTTTTTTTTTATCAACCGAGTGTTCGGTAGAATAGCAGGCTATTGTCAGCTTCTATAAACTCCATCATTTTTAACTGTTAAAAACTAAATCATTTTAACTGTATAATCTTCTAGAATCATTAGGAATTTGCCAAATCCTGGTGGTGATGAGTTATCGTCCATCACCTTTTACGACGGGTGCCACTGTAGAGTCATTGGGTTTTTGAAGCTGGAGACGTAAACAATGTGCAACACCCTCGCTCCTGGATCTCAAGAGTCGAGTGTGCTTCCACTTACACCACGAAGGCATGCGGAAAGAAGGAAGAAACTAACTTATAGCTTTTCCATCTGTATAACCTTAATCATGTTAACTGTATGATCTTTCTGTCTGTATAACCTTAATCATTTTAACTGTATGACTTTTCCATCTGTATAAGCTTAATCATTTTAACTGTACGACCTTTCCATCTGTATAACCTTAATCATTTTAAGTGTATAACCTTTTCATACGTATAACTGCATAAACTTAATCATTTTAACTGTATAACCTTAGTTATTTCAACTCTATAACTGTATAACCTTTCCATCTGTATAACTGTATAAACTTTCCATCTGTATAACCTTGATCATGTTAACTGTATGACCTTTCCGTCTGTATAACCTTAATCATTTTAACTATATGACTTTTCCATCTGTATAACCTTAATCATTTTAACTGTACGACCTTTCCATCTGTATAACCTTAATCATTTTAAGTATATAACCTTTCCATACGTATAACTGTATAAACTTTCCATCTTTATAACCTTAATCATTTTAACTGTATAACTTTAGTTATTTCAACTCTATTACTGTATAACCTTTCCATTTTGTATAACTGTATAACCTTTCCATCTGTATAACTATATAAACTTTCCATCTGTATAAGCTTAATCATTTTAACTGTATCACCTTTCCATCTGTATAACTGCGTAGAGACATTAGATATTTTTTAAAAGCAAGAGATGAAAAATGAGCAATGCCTTCGCCGGCACTCGAACCACGGACCTCTCGAATAAGCGTCGAGCGTGCTAACCACTACACCACAAAGGCATGCCAAGAAGGCGGAAGAAATACCTTATAACTGTATAAAATTTCACTTTATAAGCTTAATCACTTTAACTGTGTAACTTTTCCATCTTTACAACTGTAATCATTTTTAACTTTCGGTTTAACATGACAGACACAGGACATACTTAACTATATATTTAAGTGAAGCTGCGCACAAAGTTGTTGCTTTCTTCTTCGTAGAAGCAATATTACTAACAATATTACGGATAATATAAGCGTATGAAATTTAATGCGAAATTCGTGTATAAAGGAGCATCGCATTCTTCTGTGTGTACTCTCATGGTATAAGGGGTTAATAAATCCAGCTAACATTAAAAGACCCGCAGTTTCGAATCCCGGTGAAGACACAGTTAAATTTTCTCATCTCCTGCTACGAAAAGTCTAACGGTCTCCGCATATGAAATGGGAAGTTTTAACAATAAACAAAACAACAAAATGTATTGAAAACTTAAGTACATATTATCGTTGAACATTCAGAGATCATATCAAAACTAATACTTGGACTAAACAGTCAATATAATTATTTGGACTATAACAGTCAATCTAATAACAATGAAATGGGTTAAAAATATTGTAAGAACTACCTAAACCTGAAACACAAATACAAACAACCGAGCAAATATGGTTGATCAAGTGGAACCTATCGATTGGATAAATGAAAAAAGTGTCACAAAGTGTGTAAAAAAAGGGAAATAATAGAGAAATGCGATAAACATAGGTAGGTTGTATATCATTTGCGAATGCAAATAAAAGTTAACGTATAAGTTAGGTTATTTAAATACGGCGAAGCACATCAGGACTATCTGCTTACGGGAAAGGATGCCTTCGCGGAAAACGTTTTAAGGGAAACTGACTCGTATTCCCGTTACTGCATACTATTCACATTTCACATACACAGAAAGCCTCAAAAACCAACCACGCAGCCAACCCGTTTGCCTGGTATCGAACTCCCAGTATTCAACGGTCTAACAGAACTATTACACACCTATTTAAATTATTCATTATTTAAATTATAACTTTAATTTGGCACACCCTTTTAGTAATCAACCGTTAAGCATAAATTTAACACAAATCTTCCCTCTGTTTTTCTGAAGCGATAATTTACTAGGTAACAGCTATTCTAAGCTTCTTGGCTACGATTATCACAATGGAAGAATATATTAAAATGAATAATAAATGAAATAAACTCAAAAATCTATTAATTAGCAATCAATAGTGCTAAAGCTAAGTAAGAAAGCAAAGCCAGATTTAGGTTTGGTTTATTTGATTACGGCAAAGCACTCGGGACTATCTGCTAATGTGAAGGGATGCCTTCCTGGAGGACTTTCTAAGTGACATTGGCTCGTATGCGCGTACCCCATGGGGAAGCAAAGCTAGAACCTGATGCACTTAAGTAATAAAAAAAATAACCCAGTAAATAATTGTAATAAAGAAAATAAAACAAGGTAATAATTTATCTTTTTCTGCTTGCGTTTTCTGTTACATTACTGTTTCCCGTGGTAAATTTATTTGCATTAACAAATTCAAGTTAAATTTGTACCGCGTGCTTACCGTGTTTTTTAACCACTGCCCTATATCGATATCAATAAACAATTAGCTACTTATACCGCTTTTTACTTCCTTGTATGAAGTAAAAAGGATGTACTGTAATCGCGAAAAATTTCAGGTATCATGTTTCAACAAAAATATCCATTTTGGCGGCTATCGAATGTAATTTAACGATGTTTTTGCGTGACATCTGATATAAGGACAGAATAAAGGCACCTTTTTCCCCCAAAAAAATTATAAAACTGATTTAAAATGGATTCTGAAGAGAATTTTTCGTGGTGTCTGTGCGTACGTACGTACGAATGTATGCATTTCGCATAACTCAAAAACGAGTAGCTTCAACACGTTGAAATGTTGTATATATGACTGCTATAACATGTAGAAGTGCACCTCCCATTTTGGTTGCAATCAGCCGCACCAAAAGTGTAATATATATGTAAGATAAAAAATATGTCTCAAAATTATAATTTAAATTAACCCCTAATTCCCTTTAATTCTCTCCCTCTGTTTTAAAAAATCGTAATAGCTTCTTTGGATTGCATCATTTCTACATCATTCCATTTTGCATGGCCTGCGCAGCGCTGATGACGTAATAATTGGAAACTGAACCTTTCAACTCAAACCAAAACTTTTAGCTTCCTGTGCTTCCATATTGGCTAACTAAGCACTTCAGTTGCTTCTCTTTGAACGTTTGAACGTAATTTCGCTCTTCTCGCCTCCTAGCGCAATAATATCAAAAATGTCAATGTTATTGAATAGGCACAAATAGAGTGTCAAATGATTGTGGCCACGAACGTCAACTGGAAAATAAAAATGGAATTAAAACCGCATCGACTGCAAGTTTCTTTATTTTATATAGCTATTATGCATGGACGCTGCTCCGTCTTTTCCTTCCATTTTTTATTATTACATATATATATATATATATCCACTCCGTCACTCGGCTCAGTGATCCCAGTTTCTTTATTCTTATAGGTTTGTAAGCTGTGCATTTTTTGTTTTAAAAATGATTGAATTATGCTGTTCTTATCTTCCAGTTAAGGTTTTTAGGCCTTTAGTAAATCTGCATGCAATATTTGTAGAATTATCAACAATTTAAAAGTTGTTTAAGTGCGGCTAAGCCTAATCCTTTTTCCCATGGCAGCCATATTTGTTTAGATTTGAAACTTAGGAGAAGAGTGGATTTGTTGAAGCCTAATTCTTTTTCCCATGGCAGCCATATTTGTTTAGATTTGAAACTTAGGAGAAGAGTGGATTTGTTGCCAATCTAGAGAAACTAAGCTTCGCAACAACAAAGATAACGCCTTCTTCTTTTATTAATGCGAATTAAATCATGCTTAATCCATTCTGGAATTTATTCGAGGAAATAAGTTTAAGATCTACTTCGTAATTTTTAATATAGATATTTTGAGTTTTTAATGTATTTTTGCCTTGTCGCGAAGTGAGAACTGAATTAATTGAATTAAAAATATTGAATCGTCTGTGAAAAACTTTTTTGTTGTTGTTGTTGTTGTTGTTTGTTTGTTTGTTTGTTTAATTTCTTTTATACATCGTTTTAGATTTATTATAGTATTTGAATAGAACATGTAGCAACGATTAAATAATTCTTCAGGTGATATAATTTTGGTGCTTTCTGAGTTATGAAATGAATGATACGTAACGCTGATAAGTGAACCTAGCGCCAGAGTGTCGCTATGGTAAAAAAATACAGTGAATTTTAAAGATTGCATTTATTCTATTGTGGTTTATAGGCTATCGACGAAGTAGATTTAATTCAATAAAATAAGTTTAAATGAAATGCAAAATGCGTATAATTTAATGTTCCGTACAAGGAAGTCATGTGGTGTACACATCAGAATCACAAAACCTTTCAGTTAACAGATATCAACAGAAATATCCATTCTGATCGCTTCCGAATAAATTTTGACTTTTTTTTTTTTCCATGACGTCTGTACGTACTGACAGATTAAAGGGCTCTTATTCCAAAATGGATTGTAAAATGGATTAAAAAAGGACTTTTTCGTAATGCCTGTACGCATGTAGGTATGTATATCGCATAACTAAAAAATGATTAGCTGTAGGACGTTGAAATTTTATATATATTACTGCTATAACATCCAATTGGGCTGCTTCCTTTTTTATTGCAATCGGTAGTAGATATGTTACTGTGAAAGACCGAAATTGGAGAATGTCGACTTTTAGCGGAGAATGTCAACATTCACCAAATACATCGGTGAAAGATCGAATATAACATTGCATTCTTGCACATTCGGACCCTCACCGGTGTATGTCGACAATCACAGATATACTCTTACTATTCCAATCACCACACATAATCTTCCAACTCCAGCTATTAAAGATCAAGGAGACATAGTTACTATATGATATCTATGAAAATATTTCGTCAAATATTAATAATATTCTAAAGCGTACAACAACATTACGGTGTAGGTCGAAAAGAGAGGCGATTGGCTATTTCCCATAAATGCAGTTGTAAAAGCAAGGGCCTCTTGTGCAATTCAAAGTCTCATAATAGTTTAAGTTGTTGCAATTAATCAGATTTGAATCACATAATTTAGTAAGTTTTTTATTACTATTATTTTATTTTCTCATTTACTACGTACTGTATAATTAAGTAAGTTTTTTAACTTCTATTATTTTCCTTTCTCATTTTGAATGTATTGTGTGTTTTAAGTACTTGTGTGTTTTTTCGCGACTGAATTACGGAGAAGAAAATATAATATTCTCATATATTCAACATTCACCATTAGTACATGGTGAATGTCGAGACATTCTCCTGATTTCGGTGTTTCACCGTAACAGATATATACCCACTTCCCTTAACCTTCTAAAAGTCCTTACTTCGCCTTTATTTTCGCAATCGTTGTCATATACTTCCAGTTACACAAGTGCGTCAAATGATGAAAATATTCATGTTTCGGCAATGTCAGATTATAAAATAATAATGATAATTTTGGACAAATAATGAAATGAAACTTTGAATGTGGTCTCCGGTACCTGTACTTATATTTTGAGAAGCTTTAAACTCGTTATGAAAAAATTAAAATATAAGAAATTTGACTCCCGTAACACAAAAATTGACGGGGATATTTAATTTCAAAATTTGCAATTTTTGAAGTCATTTTCAACTCGCCTCGAAGGATCGGTTAATTAAGTTAGAATAATTCGAGGAAATAAATTTATGGGACGTGCAGCAGAAAGTGCGTATAATTTAGGCCGAACAAAATGTCATGTGACGTTATTTTAGTCTAATGAATTTACACGGTTACTGCATCTGACATTACGTAAAAGAAAATTAACAAAAAATAATACATTTGAACAGAGCATAATACATCATTATAATGTTATAATAATTTAGTAAAACATAAAATATAGTACTTTTGTTCAGAATGGTGCATTTCATGCGTTATAGAAGAAAATCGTACATTCTCAAAATCGCTTTGGTACTGCCATCTGGTAATTCCTTCCATATATCTTAGCTGTAATTAATGACGCCTGAATTTCTCTCGCTTAGCACAAAAATTATTAGCAAATAAAAATCCTAGTCACGGTTACAGACAAGATTTAAAGGTTTTTGATTTTAATAATATTGGATAAAATTTTAAGTTTTGTTTTTCCTTATATGTGCATATTATGTAATATATTACAGGGAATCTTATACTGTGATCCTCGATCCCTGGGAATTTGTAAATCAATAATCAGCCGTTTTTAAAGCAAAATTTGATTCGTTATTTAATTTTATTACGACAATAATAAAAGTACCATTGATGTTAATGGTTAGGGATCCAAAGGGGTCCTCGAATTCGATAAGTTTAAGAACCACTGGTATCTTAAATAAGTTTTTCTTAAATATTATATAATGCAGTTTTGGATAGGGGCTGATGGAAGAATTAATCAAGAAATAATGCACAGCAGAAGCCTAGAGGGCGAACATGCACATTTTGGGGTTGTCCCATCCCCTCAAAGAAAAAAAAAAGGCGGCCTTCTATTTAAAAAAAACTTTCTAACTAAGTTTTTCATTCTTTGTTTACCTACAGTTACGATTTATGGTAATTCGGTTTACGACTATTTAAACTAACGGTAGTTTAGAAATTAGGCTAAAATTACATTAGGCTTATTCTTTATATATAAAAATACTTTTTATATATGTTAAAATATTTTAAAGGCGATAAAACAGAAGCTAAATTTTTGAGTTAAAACGCAGCCATTAACTTAAAAGACGATTGGGAAGAAGTGCAAGACACAACTGATCAATCCGCTAGATGACAAATTTGACTCCATGTTTTCTCCAGGGTTCGAACTCAGGTCCTTCGGTAAGGCAGTCAGAGTCACTAACCACTTTCCCATCTGGGCGGCTGCAAACGGAGTCACTTCCGGCCTCAAATTGGGGGGGGGGCACGATGTTCATTTCATCCAGAATTTCTTGATTCATCCTTTCCTGTTTCATCGTGTAGTCAAAATCGTGCCAATTGATCCGCTGTTAGCCCCATCCCCCTCGTCAATAACCTTTAATCATAGAAGGCTGAAACTCCCTCCCTCCCTCCCTTTCCAAATGTTCTTAAAAGGGTCATTCGTTGAGACAAGTAACATTACGAGATGGATGCATATTGGCTTGTTTAACTTAACATTCTAACTTAGCAATGCGCCAACTGCTGTGAAGAAATTTTAATGTAATGTAGTAATGCTCAACGGCATGTGTAACTCAACCATCTCACTTAGCATTTAATGTAACGTAGTAAATGCCCATTGGCATGGTTTAACTCAACAATCTAACTTAACAATGCGCCAGTTGCTGCGAAGTAATTTTACGACTCACGGATGTGAAATGCAATTCTGTTTTCATTCACATGTGATTATTCCAATTATTTTTTAATATTTATGCATGTCTGTTTAAAATGTGACCATGAATTTCGGGAAATTAAATTTATTGAAACCAAATATGTCAGTTAGTACTAATTCCGAAAATGCCAAACCTGTGAAATACTCCATATTTAAGCTGCTTTTCTTCTTTAATCTGCATTTTTTACCCTAAACAGTATTCATTTCAGTACAAAAATGTCAAAAGTACGAATCATAGAAATAATGGAACTATACTTTTTTTATGATCTCATGCGCATCTTATTTATTGCAGAAGATCTCTAAAGTTTCTTCGTCTTGTTGTTTGCTACACTGGATTCTTAAGTCGAATGAAAGTTCAATGAAAGTTTTCTTAAGTTCAATGAAGGAAATTGAAATTCTGAAGACTACTATAGTAAAACCTTCTGTAACGTACACAGGACATGTACGTACCATGTCAAACGAATTCTCAGGGAAGAATAATTATAAATACCTACATAACAAAATGTAGAGCTGCTAGATGCAAGCTCCCAATTTTAAGCTTATTGACGGAAGAAAACTGTCGTCTAATAAATAATAAGAGACTTTTGTTCATACATTCCACATATTGCACAAGCAGAAACAGAAAAATGTATAATGGAAGTATGAATTTGACACTAGTTTTACAGATCTATAAAGAATCCTTTTCCACGTTGTTTGATAGCATTTCGTAGCAGAAACTCCAGTTTGCCAAGCAATAAAATTCTCTCCTTATAGAAATTTTTGTAAAACTTCTGGTATTTCTTCTTTATTATTCAGCAGCCAATATTTAATAATTCCTAATAAATACAAAGATAATTTTTTGATACACGAAGAATATAGAATTTTTTTTATTTGCTACTTGGAATACTGAGAGATGTTTAGAATAAGTACAAGTTGTTTCGGTGATGGTATGTTTAAGAACTGTTGCCCCAATTTAAACATATTTACGCAGTTTACGTGGACTGTCATATTGGTGCAATATATAATGTATCCTTTTCCTTGTACGTCGTTTCAGCAGATAAATCTCCAACTGTGCATTAGTATTACATATACCACTTGAAAGCCTCTGTAAAGGATGGATAAACGTTATGGAAAATTCCTCACAAATTATGCAAACAAAAGGACGGTAGGTGAGGGATTAAGCTATAACGGTAGTTTTTAAACTCTTTTGGCCCATGCACCCATATGTCTCATAAATTAAACAAGAAAAAGTATAGAAAGTATTGATAGATATCAAATTTGAATAAAAGTAGTTTTTTATATTTGTAAACTGCAAATAAATACTTAATAAGTAAATAAAGGGCAGAACGCATTCCATCCCTGAAACTATAGAGTTACTCCCCGAGTTATCACGTTAGAAAAGCTAGCATATGTATTTAGTTCTCGTTCTCATAATGATGGAAAGCCGTTGTGCATTTTAGTAAAAAGTTATTTTAGTAAGTACTGTTGTCAAGTTGCATGAGAGATGCCAAATATATCCGATATTGAACTTAACTTATGACCTGACTGATGTTTCTGTGGCGAATCTAAATCCAGAAAACTGAATTTAAGGAAAATAATGAATTTTTGACACTGGAAGAAAAATTATTCTTAAAATCATTCCGGAATGCAAATCAGAAATGGCACGAGGAATTACTCGGATGAGACAACAATAAAATATATCAGATCTACTCAAAAAACAAAAAGATTTACTAATAATCCATATCATTAAATAAACAAAAGAGTCAACTTGTCCTTCAGGGAGTCCAGAAAAGTATGTTCTTGTGTTGTGATTTGTTTCACTTGTCTGACAGTAACATAACATCAGAACAAGCCCACGAAATTCGTCGTGGCAAGGAGAGCAAGATTGCGCCTGTTGTTAGTAAGAGCCTTGAGCAGCATACAGGTGAGGGTACGACTTCATTCAGTTCTGTCCCCAATTTTAATGGAGAGCACCCTGGGGGGGACGAGTACAAAGGTCTCCCACCTCTCTTTACCTACCATCAACCTCTCCAAAGGATTTTTGGTTCGCCATGTATTTAGAGTGCCTTCATGCCACAAAGACATTACACATTTACAAACATTTATGCCTTAATGTCGCAAAGACTCCGCTAGCCGTGTATCGCCATGTATTTAGAATACTTGCCATGTATCGCCGTGCATTTTCGGCTCACCATGTATTTAGAGTGCCCTCATGCCGAAAAGACATTATACATTTACAAACATTCATGCCATAATGCCGCAAAGACATTATACATTTACAAAATTTCATGCCTTCTTCGGGATTCGAGGCAGAGCCCTTCAGTACAGCAGTAGACTCCCCTAAGCACTACTACCGTCTACCGTTTGAGCGGCCTACAAAGTATTGCTTGGATTACGGCAAGGTACAGGAGGTCTCTTTGCCTAAGAAATGCCTTCGCATAGGATTGTATACGTAAAACTGCTTTGTATTTATGTTACAGGGTGAACCCCGTGCATAGAGCTTTTTCACGCTTGGAAACCAGACTAAACTACACTGTTTCATGGTTTTAAACACTCAGCATTAGTACACCAAACAAGAAAGAATTCCATTTTGGGGAGGGGGACAGAAAGTCGTCATATGTCTCTGTACAAAAGTTATCCTCAAATGTACCTTAGAGTACTTATAGAGAATAATTCTATCACCTCAGTCTCATATATGATCCATGCTTATCAACACTTTTCCGTGTTTTCGAAAACGAATTTTATGAAGTTTTAGAAATAGTTGAAAAGCTGCTTCGAAAATATTATTAATGCAGCATGTACACACAGAAAAGCTAGTCTTGTCAGCATTCTATATTCTATCTCTCAGAACATACTTTTAACAGTCTTAATGAGCAGTCTTTTAAGTGGCTTTATCTTAGATAATTAATTAAGCAAATTTTTTAATGTACACTGCGCAAAAAAATGCATACATTTATACAGATTCTTTATTATTTAATTTCATTAAATATGATACAGATCTCTAATATTTGGTGGCAACAATTTGAAAAGTGAACCGACAAAGTTTTCAACGCAAAATGCTAAAACGAAATTAATAGCCCTGGTGGGCTAACACCCTTTGGGCTAAAAAGACAATTGAATTTATTCATCGCATTTTAGTTGTTAAAAAACATGGAGGAAAAAAAATTGTTTGGAAGAAATGGCAATTTTTTGCCTGCATTACTTTTTCAATTAGACAGGTTCAATTAAACCGAGAAGTGGCAAAACCGATAAGGCAAATTATGCGAGATATTTCCGTAATTTAGTTTTAAGTGAATCTGTTTGAAATATTTTCATTTGTAAGTTTAAATTACAATTTATTTTTCAAAGTGGTCAAATTTGTATGAATACTATTTCACTATTGTTGAGTAAGTTCATGTGTGAAATAGTATATCGAAACTAATTTTCTTTTCAATTCAAGTTTAAATTATAATTTATTTTAAGCGCAATAAAATCCATACGAGCTGTATTTAACCGTTGTTGAGCAGTTTCGTCTAAGACAAAACGTAGAAAATGCTGATAGTCCGTTCTTCCAAAGAAATAAATTAACACGCCAAGGTTAGTAATGTGCCAAATGTGCAACCAGTCTGCGGAAATTGGACTTTGGAAGAGAATGGATGACTGAAAGAGGAAAACTAAGAATACATTGCTGAAGTTCGTAATGTTCGGTTATTTGGGTTTAATTCTTAAGCAAATGAGGAAGCATTTTAGGCTGAAATGACACTTGATGAAATGGAACATTACTAATACGGAGCACCCACAATAGCTCTCCTAATTACCTTCACCTTGTTCTCCCTAACTGGATAAGCTTCAGTCAAGACCAATTTTAGCTTGCTAGAGTAATATCAAGCACCATTGCTCAATGACACCTGCGCAGTGGCACCATGAAAACTATAGTCCACGTTTAGATACTGACACAAATAATTATTTAATAGGATATGAAAATTAATATGTACAGCCCATTAGGATTTTTCTGAGTAGGGAAGCTGAAAAGTCTACTCGGTCCTCACTTAAGAGTAGAATCACTTGGTAGCAAGACATGCGAACCAATTACATCAGAAGACATTCTTGGGGTGAGGGGCGGATTTGATAATTTTTCTCATTCTTTTCCACTTAAAAGACGACTAAAAGACGACTGGAGACACGTCAGTAGACAACCAAATTTAAGGTGGAACGAATTATCGTCTACTACAGATTTTACATTTTAACTAAGCACTACTATAATGAGTATTATGTTTTTTAAGCAAGAAAACTCAGTTGTGCTTCGACGACTCGAACCACGGATATTCTGTTTATCAGCTGACGTGTTAGCCACTTACTTCATGACAGCATGCGCGGGGAAATATGACAAATCCTTGCAAAATTTATTTTAATCGTAAAAAAAAATTATCAACAGAGTTAACCTACGCCAACATAGCTAAAATACATATACTAGATATATATATATATATTTGGATCAGTACCAAACTCGTAATACCGTTGCGATGTGTATGTCTGCAGAGAGAGAGGGGAAAAGGGGGTATTGTTAACAGTACTAAAACTGTTAACAGTACCACTATGAAACGAATCTCTCACAACAAGGCCTTTTTTAATTTTTTCTCTGTGTTTTCTTTTTTCGCTAAGAAAATAAATGTAAAATTTACGGGGGGGGGAGAATTTAAAAAAATTCAATAAAACATAATAGAGATTATATTAGACCTGTATTTCGTTACTTTAAAAGTTATTGAAGTTAAGAAATTTGTCTTTTAAATACAGAAAGGAAATATAAGTAAATATAATAGCATATGAGTAAATTTTTAACATTAAAAAATATATTTTATACATGCAACTGTATTGTAAAATATACATAATACGCATAACTATGTTACAAAATAATATGTTAGTAAACATTTATTAATAAAAATATGAGGGAAATTTTGATAGAGTTGAGACAGTTAAAAAAAGGGCAAGAGATTTAAAAAACGAAACGCGAAAGACACAGTTACACAAAATACTTGAGCTAGTTTATATCGAGGAGTTAGAAAACAGTTACATCATTTTAAGTTAAATATGAGCTTAATTAGTAAGATCACCCTTAATTATGTCCTTCCAGTCAGTAAAATTGCGAACTTTTCGCAAACAAAAGAGGATAATAGTAATTGCTTTATAGCGCGGAAGTATTAGATCTGTATAAAAAACTAGCTTTGGTTAATCACTTTTAATTTGTTTTGAATAATAATTCGAATATGGGCATCTGGAAGCCAAATTTGGAATTTTGTATTTATTTTATTATCTCTTTCATATTTTATAAAGCATTAACGAATTTTTGATTAACAAACTCAACGATTGCAAACCCAGCAGTGGTAACTCTGTACGGTGGGGGGGGGGATTATCTCCAGCGCGAGAGACTGTGTATCGGAAATTGGAAAGATATGCTCTTTTTAAATATTTTTTTTATATTGCTGAATTCAATTTTATGGCTTAAGTGCGAAGAACATGATATTTAACAAATAAAGGTAACACACAAAACGTTAAAAAGCACCTTTTTGGTCGTAATATAAAATCGAAACCTTTCAGACTTTTTTTTTTCTAAAATTAGTACAAAATTCTCAACGTGGCATTGATTTGCGACGAAATTAACCGCAGTAATTTTTCCTTACCTTCTTTGAAAAAGATCACTGTGGAATTAACTGTCGAAGAGTTAAGTGACGACGTCATAATTCAAAGTTTATTTAATTCTCAAACAGCAAAAAAAAAAAAAATGGAGAGTGACGAAGATTCAACGAAGATCACTTCTCGTAAGGTTGGTGTAGCGTTAAATACATTTCTGAAATTCGTCGGGTGGAAAAAATAATAATAAAGAATATAATATTGAAAAATAAATAAACACGCACGCTCTATGATTTTTTTTAAAGCGGAGTCTATGAAGCATGTGTATAATTGACAATCTAACTTCGAAAAAGACTTCAATGGCAAAGATGGTGATTTCACACCAAAATGTAATTAAATTCATTTACTAGTAAGTTTTAATCTTTAAATGTATTAACAGAATTACTAAGCGCCATTATTTTTCATTCCTTAATACAGTCACTAAGCGAAAATAACCAGCATCTACATGCGGGGGAAACCAGTCTTCGGAAGATCCAGATAAACAGATCTTCCTTCCTACATTAAAAATAGTGTAAGACTTTGAAGACTGCTTCGTTACAGGATTTATGAAAAATGCAGCAGTTAAATTGTAGGAAACTGCCGAAGAACATGCTGAAAACGCAGATTCAGAATACAGAGACATAACCATTTTCTTTTGAACAAATCCATATTCTGCTAATACTTTATTACTATAAAAATCTGCAATGAACATTCCTCAGACTTATCTGCAAGGCTCAATAAATTGTACTTTTGATCTTTAATTGTAAAGATCTTTAATTGCTTCATCGCCACAACTCTTCATTGCATATTCATGTTGCTATATTAAATGAAGGTGGGAGAAAGCTTACAAAGTCTACGGTTTAAGAACATTAAAAATATACAGAAAACTTGACATCTGTATTGAAATTTCATCCTGTAATTTCTATTATTACTTGCAGCAATGTGAGATTTTACAGTAATGGAGGGAAGGGGAAAAGCCGATTTTTGAAATGTTAATCTTAAAAAAAAAATTTTTTTTAAATTAACACAGCACTCTTACGTAAAGTTATATAACTATACGATCGTAATTTTTTTGATTGCTTATTTTTTTTTCGATTTTTTAATACAAATACGCTAGCTAAAATATCTTCCAAAACTTCAGAAATGTTTCTCTCTCCACCCCCACCCCCGCTTTTTTTTTTTCCTTTTTTTTAAAACTAAATTTGAGCTTGACTCAAATAACTGAATGCTACAAACTCTGAACAAACAGCAAACAGACCCCATGCTGAAAGATATGATTGATACATCCTGGATGATGTTTCACACGGCTTTTGCTCAGGCTCTGCTTGACAGTTTTTATGTAAGCAAAAACACTTAAAAATTACATACAGGAATCTAAACTGGTTTATTCATATAGCGCAGGGGTTGAACAGAAAATAAGAAAGTGCAGTAATTAGTGACTATTTATCGGTTACCAAGTTTTAATCACCACATTAACTTAATTTAATCACCACTTTTTCTTTATTATTTCCGACATTAATATGGTGATGCGACACATGAATATGATATACTAGACGCAGACAAGGTGAGGTGACTCAGCTCCCACTTTTCTTAGTGACACTGCCTAAGTCTGAAAAATCAAAGAGCATGTATTTAGAACGATTTCTGTGTGGAATGAAAATCTCTATAAGGGAATATTTAGGACGCCAAGGACCCCTGCAGTGTTTTCGCTGCCAGGGGTTCAACCATACCCAATCGGGTTGTAACTATAGACCACGCTGTGTCAGATGTGGTGAGGAACACGAGTCCAGAGATTGCCCAAATAAAAACAATGATAATGTTCCACTTTGCTGCGCAAACTGTGGGCTGGAACACACTAGTAGTTTTAAAGGATGCGAGAAGTATCCAAAGAAGAAAACTGAGCGCAATAAAAATTACTCGAATCGAGTAATTGAAAATAAGAGTTATGCGCAGGCCTTATCATCGGGCTTATACTCTGACACTCTTACTGAAGCGAAAAAGGTCTTTTCTGATCTGGCAGAGTTGGTCGCTGTTATAAAAACAGCTGGATTCCAAATTTCCCAACAAATGAGAGAAATAACAAAAATTAGTCAGGAAACCAAGACAAACACTACATCAAATAATGGGCCCTCGAATTAATACGAGAGCTTCAATAAAGTTAGTGACATGGAATGCCCATAGCATTTTTAATAAAATTAATGAACTTGAATATTTTCTACATGCACAGGCTATTGATATAGCACTCCTGACGGAGACGCATGCCACTCCAAGTAATAGAATTAATGTATCAAACTATAAAAGTTACCGCTGTGACAGGCTCACACACAGAGGCGGAGGAGTGGCCATTTTAGTAAAGAGCTCACTTCAATCGTGCTTAATTAAAGAAGATCGGCAGAATGGTCATGAAGCCGTTACAGTCTCAGTTCTATTACCAGATTATGGAATTACGTACTTTACGGCCTTGTATAATCCGCCACACAGATACATCAAAGAGAAAATCATGGAAGAACTTCTACCTCTGGACAAACCCACCATTCTTGCAGGCGACTTAAATGCTAAAAGCAGAGAGTGGGGGTGTAGATTTTCTAATAGAAATGGAGCAGCTCTTTTAAAATACATATTAAATCATCCTGTATATTTTTATGCTCCGACGGACTATACATTTCTCCCTAGTAACCCAGGCAGGGGTGACATTTTAGATATAGTCCTATCAACCACAGACATCCCAATGTGTTTAGAAGTTCTGCAAGATCTGACATCAGACCATGTACCTGTAGTAATTACTTTGGGCACGTCACAAATATTAAATAATAAAATGAAGAAACAGACGGACTGGGAAATTTTTGATTATCTTCTATCGGAATCTGAACCATCAGAAATAAACTTACATGACACGAATGCCATCGAAATGGAAGTCCATAAGTTAACTAATGATATTAAAGATGCATATAAAAATGCAACTAAACAAGTTCCAGCGCAGCAATATGCAGGCTTACTCCCAAAATTCATAAGGGAAAAGATCAAAGAAAGAAACCGGATGAGAAAACGGTGGAATCGAACCTGGGATCCCAGGCTGAAAATCAATTTAAATAAACTCAATAGGGAAATTAAAACAGACATTATAAATTACAAACAAGAATTATGGGAGGATAAAATACTTTCCTTTAATAATACTAGAGACGGCTTCTGGTCCTTTGCAAGAAGACTTAAGTCAAAACGGACGGTAAACAAACCAATTTATTCGAATCAAGTCATAGCACTTACGGACAAGGATAAGGCAGAAGTCTTAGCGGAACATTTATCTCATCAATTTACACCCCACGAAGATCCTTGCGACATAAATTTTGTATATGAAGTCCGACACTATCTACAAAACTGGATGATAGAACAACCTGCTCCTAACAGGATAGAGCATACTAATTTACAGGAAATTAAGGATATCGTAAAACGTCTGCGCATGCGCAAGGCACCTGGCTTTGATGAGATCACAAATCTCACAATCAAATATCTACCGGACTGTATACTTCTCAGATATGTAAAAATTTTAAATAGATGTCTGGACTTGTCATATTTCCCATATATTTGGAAAAAAGCAAAGGTGATTCTGCTCCCGAAACCGGGAAAGGACTGTACGCGGGCAGAAGGTTTTAGGCCGATTAGCTTACTTCCAGGCCTTGGAAAAATTCTCGAACGGATAATATTAAAAAGAATGCAACCATATTTGGATATCTTGCCATCGGAACAATTCGGTTTTAGAGCAGGACTGTCTACAACTAAGCAGTTAGTCCGTCTCACAGAATATCTAGGTGAGGCGCTGCACATCAAACAGATTGTCGCCTTACTCATGCTGGACGTGGCGAAAGCATTCGACCGCGTCTGGCATGAGGGGCTTATTTATAAACTAATAAATTTCAACTTCAGTAGAGAGTTGGTGCATCTCATCTACTCATTTATCAGAGAAAGAACCTTCTATGTTTCCGTAGGCAGCGACACTTCAGGACATCAAAGGCTGGGCGCTGGGGTCCCCCAGGGTTCTATCTTAGGCCCGCTTCTCTATATCATATATGTGGCTGATTTCCCAAAAGACGGAATTACTACGAACCATTACCTCGGATGTTATGCGGATGACACCGCTATAGCAACTAGATCTATAAGTCCTGACTATGCAGTGAAAAAATTACAGCTACTCATGCCTGCAATAGAAAAATGGTGTGAAAAATGGAGAATATCCATTAACGCGGCAAAGTCCAAGCTTCTCATCGTTAGACGAACACGAACTAGGAAGCCAATCACGGAGAGATTGATTCTTTTTGGTACAGTGGTACCCGTCGTGAAGCATGCAACCTACTTAGGAGTTATCATAAATGAGAAACTCACATGGAAACAACATGTTAACAGTGTGAAAGGGAAAGCAATCGCTGCCTTAACTAGTCTGGTACCACTAATCGGCTCTAAATCAAATTTAGAACTTGCCAAGAAAAGGCACATTTATATCGCAATCATTAGACCAATCCTGACTTATGCCTCTCCAGCTTGGGCCACCTATATTAGGAAGGATATAGAAAAATTACAAATACTGCAAAACAAGGCCTTGCGACTTATTACGAACGCTCATTTCTATGTCAAGAATGAAACTTTGCATAAGGATCTCAGGATTGAATACCTGAATGAATATTTACACAGACTAAATAGAAATTTCTTTAAAAAGGCACTAAGATGTGAACACTTAAATAAATTCTCAGTTTTTGACTACGTAGCCCTTGAAGAAGACTACAACCTAAGACCTCTTGCGGCACATTTGACTAGAGACCTAAACTTCCCGACATAATAATTGAACTTTGCAGTTATTGCTGCAGTGTATATATGTAAATATTAACTTCATCTATTACTGTATGTTCTTAAATTTATTGAATTTGCTGTGTTTCATGTACTCTTATTTGTTATTCATTATTATTGTTTATGTATTCCTTATATTTTGATTTATTGTATTTTGCTATGTACTCATAGCACTTGCTCATGAATTATGACTTGTCAGGATATCCTCTCCATCGTTGGTCTTGGCTCCTTGCACTGCGGTGTCTGGCACCCCTGTTCTTTTCTCTACTCTCATCTTTCTTCTCTCTTGCTTCAGTTATCTTGCTTACTTGTCAGGAAAAATACATTAGGAGCACTTTGTTGCAAACTTCAGTGAGCCGGATACACCGCATCTTATGTGGTATCCCGGCGATAGATTTCCATACTAGATTAGACTAGAATATGATATCCCCACAGATCACAGGTTGGAGTACATAACATTTTCTAACAATCGGAACAAAGCAGGAATAATAAGAGACATTTCTGCATAGCCGATCTGAAACAATCAATCAGCCTATGGCTACGCAATTTTTTAACAATGTCCGTTCCCACTCTTAACGCTTTTTCTCAATGATGCTCGTGAGTTTTGAGTTTGTTAATTTCGCCGTTATTAGATCATTTAAAAGTAAACTATGAGCAACCTACAGCCACTACCGATATCAGTAATTACGTCCTACTTCAAATTCAAAACTAGTACTTAAAAATCAAAAAATGTCATAAAAGTGAAATCGAAAGCTACAAAGGGTGGATGACGACTCAAAATAAAGCAGATCTGAAAGTTACATAACGTATTTGTGCGTCTAACGCAGCTGAAACAGAAGTTAAAATTGAGTTGTCGAATACTCGTAAACGAATCAGAGAAGAAAATGCGTCGATACCATGAGATTATATTACTGTTAAATTATTATTATATTATATTATTATTACACTGTATTATTATTAGATTATATTATCGTTATATTATTATTACCTTGTATTATTATTAGATTATATTATTATTATATTGTATTATTATTAGATTATGTTATTACATCATTATTACATTGTATTATTATTAGATTACATTATAATTACATTGTATTATTATTAGATTATATCACAAGGTATTTTTCCGCTTTCTTCGCATGCCTTCGTCGTGTATAGGTCAGCACACTCGACGCGTATTCGAGAAGTCTGTGGTTCGAATTTCGGCAAGGCATTGCTTATTTTTCCCGTCTCCTGCTTCCAAATAACCTAATGACTCTACAGTGGCGCCCGAACTAAAAGGGTGGTGGATGATAGGATTTGGCGACTGGGTCCCCTGATCCCCATTCGCCCTATAAAAGGGGTAGTATATAACGTATTCCTCCCGCCCTCTTCGCATGCCATCGTGGTGTAGTGGTCAGCACACTCGATGCGTATTCGAGAGATTCGTGGTTCAAATCCCAGCGAGGGCACTGTTCATTTTTTACATCTCCTGCTTCCAGACAACCTAATGATTCTACAATATTATTATTATTAGATTATATTACTACTAGATTGTATTATTATTAGATTGTATTATTATTCGATTATCGTCATTAATACGATATAAATGGACTGTTTTAACAGGCGTTATGACTATATAATCCATACACCCGGCTCAAAATTTCAAATCACGTCACCACAGAATACGGAGGGAAATTCGAAGTATCAATCACTCTGGAACAAATATCATTGGTGGTTTATTTTTCTTACTGATTTTACTAACTTGCTTTTGTACGCTAGCAAAGATATATAGAGAGATCTTACCTTTAACATATTTAACCCTCCGAGCGTTACAGGTTTAACCCTGAAATTTTGAAGTTCCTAAAAATGTCATGAATTAGTGGTATTTTCTTGATTTTAATTAAAAAATGACTCTCTTATTTTGTACCTTGATTTCTTTTCTTCCAGTATACACCCAAACCGAAATCAGATACATTAAAAGATAGCAGAAATTTTCATGTGTAATAAATATAGAAGTCAGCCGTAACGCTGAGAGGGTTAAAAAAAAAAGACAGACAGGCTTTGAAAAATATAGCCCAAATTATTTCATGAATGGAACTTCAAATGTACCTGCAAGCAATTTTCTGATTGTATCCCACGCATGCAGATTTAGATAGCTCAGTGGATGAGCATAAAGAGGTAATTGTAGAGCATATTCTGATGACCGGTAGATAGGTTAGGTTAGGTTCGGTTATGTTTAAGTGCAGGAGCCACCTATTATTTAACCTGAGTAAATAGGTAAAAGCCCCTCACATTATCATCCAGTTTAACATCGCTTTTCTGCGGCCAACTGTGCCGCTCTTTAGTCGAGGTGGTACTGCTGTTTGCTGTAATCAATATCGCAAGCTATACTACCGCTGGTGTCATCATGGTTATCCCCTTATATGTTCGGACTTGGGCAGATGGGGCATTTTCACCGCTGCCTAGCCTGTATTAACAATGCCTAGATCAATAAACGGTGCTTAGATCTTAAACATTATATACACGCAATGGTTATAACAGGTACATTACATTATTGCTTAAGCAATATGTTAGACTGGTCGGGCATGGCATTTAACCACATTTAACTGTTAACACAGTACGAAATGATTGCATCTTCATCACACCTAGCCATTTGTTGCTTAGAGATACGTAAGCTTAGCCCCTTGCACTACTTGTGAGTGCTCTATGTCCTGCTTCATGTTGTTAGCGATGCTTATTGCTTTCCTGTACAGCTCCACGCGTATGTACTGTATCCGTGTTTACTTGGTTTGTTTTGCTGTTACTGAAACACAATTTTTTGGAGGGGGGCGGCTAATTTGCGCTGCAGACCTCTTGATTTCTGATAGCTAGAAAGTCAATAACCTTCGCAATTTTATTCTTTACGGGCTTATTTTTGAGTACATATGTTAGGAATGGAAATAAATCCCCTTCTGAATCTGGCTTCTTTAAATGAGGAAGTGACTTTGTTACGGGCAGAAAAAAAGATGATGTTGAGGATGACCCCTTTCTCCAAATGGGCAGAATGTGTTTAGCAGGTTTATAACAAAATCTTTGAAGATTTAAAAGAAAACAACTGGTTGGAATTCGAAACACATTACAATAGTTTTTCAACAAGCCGCAATTAATTCCATTTAAAATGCATACTTCCCATTACAACTATCTTAGGAAGTAACGGCCATTTTACAGAAGCAGTAAGGCAGTGCAATCAAGATATTCTGTAGTAAATTTATACTGCAAAAGATAAGATAACCGCTTCAAAACTGCCGCAGTATTTAACAGACTTCCCTTAGAATGCGTTACAGTAATAAGTCCATACACCTGGCTGCGAAATTCCATCTGCTAGGTCATATGAATAAGTAAATGAACAAATAAATAAAATTCTCCCATTCAAACGAGGCAAAAAAATTTCTAAAGCTGTTAAGTAGCAGTATAATAGATCTTAAAATACTTCAATTAATTAAGCCCACAAATCATCTGAATAATCCAAATAATTAAGTTTTTTTTTTCCCCTTGTACTCTAAATATGCATTAGGAAGAATGAGGGAATTTTTAATAGAAAGTAAAATAATTTAAAATTAGGCATAAAAGTAACCTTAGTTTAATGCAGTTTTCGAATTAAAAAAAATAACTCAATCGATTTCGAGTGCAGTGAGATATTAGTTTCGTATTCATAAAGAAGCAAAAGATATTTTCGTCAAAATTTACAACTACTAAGATTGCTTTTATTTTTTGACCCAAAAGGGCTATTAGTTTCGCAATGGAATTTTTACGTCGAATCGCTATAAATGCGTCTTTTCACTTTTGATTTGAGTCTATTGCCAATCGGCAAAATGTAAGATATTTATCTTTCAAATTGAATCTGTCTGTTGTGGATTGACAAACTAATCTATTTCATAGCACTATATGCAATTCTTAAAAATATTCGTTTCTTACATCTAAATCGGATCAATTTAAATAATAAAAATGCATTTAATTCATGATTCATGAAAAGAGGGGGTAGCGTCTAATTAAAATTTTTCAATATTTTTTTATTATGTACTTCATATTTTGTAACATTTTAATGATTTTTTATTTACAAACTTAGCTAGGAAACGGTAGCTATTCCAGTGCGCGAGACTGTATATCGGAAATTCTAGAGATAGGCTGTTTTTAAATATTTTGTGATTTTGCTGTTGAACTGAATTTTATGCGGCATAACTGCAAAGAACTTGATAGTTAATAAATAAAGTTAACATACGAAACTAATAATAAAATGTTGGAAAAAAAACGGTTTGTAAGCCATTTTACCATGAAAACTGAACATTGATATAATAAGCTGAAAAAAACAACTTGACACTGCATCAGGAATTGTAAATATATGCTGCTTTTAAAATTTTTGTGATTATGCTGTGGAATTGTATACGGCGTAAGTGCCAAGAAAACGATGTTTAATAATAAAGCTAAAAAGACGAGAAAAAAAAAGAGGGGGGTAGCAGGTGTAAGTGCAACAGCAGTTTGGTAGACTGCAAGCTCAACAACAGCGTAAAAAAACCTTTTGGGCGACCGTCAAAATCTAAAACCTTTCAGATTTTATTTATTTATTAAAACTAATTTATAAAATTTTATTTTAATTATTTTAACAAAGATTACATAAAATAATAATATGTTACTTCACCTAGTTTAAAAGCAAAACACACTCATAATCAATGACATCATTTTTTATTTACTTAAACACACAGTCGATTTCTGTTTCAAGTACAGTGAGCAATGATACACATGTTTATTCACTCTGACACTAAAACTCAAACATAACCTCTTCTTTTTATCATATTAAAACAAAGAACTTTTTTCACCCACGAAACGAACCTTACAAACTTTTTTTTTTTTTTCTCCTTCAATGAAACAACAACCTTACGTTACCGTTATTTAACTAAAATGAAACTAAGCTCGATGCTAGCCAAGTTTGTTTATGTGCTCTTTTTTGGGTGGAGCTGAGATCTTTTAATGGGTAAGCAATGATTCGCAGGATAAACAAAGCTGAGTAGCTTATGAACGAAACGTAATTGCTTTTCTGTTAAACTATATATTTGCCAAACCTTGTGCTACTTTTCTACAGTACTCAAAGAACAACTTAAAAATGGGTGAGCTTAAATTTGATTGGCTTGGAGAGAATAAGAAATACGGATAAGTGGTACTTGGGTAATTTTAGTTTGGATAACTGGAGTTCTACTGTAACAGTATAATGAACTTTTCCACTGTAACTATCTGCACTTTAAAATTTTCTTCATAATATATGTAAGAAATGGTCATGTAACTGTAACTGTAACTGAATTCCGTAACCATAATGCGCCATCCAGATCTGTGCCTAGAAGAACGAATAAGAGCGACGACGACGAATGCAGACATATCATGATGGCCTTTTTTTAATCGCTTTTATTCAGGCACATATATTGTAGTTTAGTACTAACCCACTGAGTATTTTATGATATTAATTAAAAAACTAATTGCTAAAAAGTTACTGCTGAAAAAGGAACAAGTTACGTTCATTAAAAACCACGTCTCCGGTTACAAATCCTTCGAAACCCAAATACGAATACTGATCTGCCCACTCAAGCGAAACATAAACACCTGTTTGTCGCAGACCTGGACGATTACCTTTTGTCGAAAGAGACACTGTACATAAACAAGTACAAACTTGGTTAGCCGACCGCACAACTGAACCTTATTCTTCCAAATAGGCTAGTCAAGTTGTAGTATTAAAAAAAAGTTGATAGCCCTAGAGTATGTATAGACTATCGCATACTAAACAAGAAGATAGTTACAGATCTGTATCCCTTACCGTTAATGGAAGATTTACTGGATAAACTACAAAATGCTTGTACCTTCAATACCATCGACTTAAAAAATGCTTTTTTCCATGTTAGTGTCGACAAAAATAGCTGACATTACGCTTTTCCTTCACACATAATGAACAGTATCAGTTTCTACCTGTACCTTTCGTTCTTTATATCTCATCTACTATGTTTCAAAGATTTGAAAATTAACGTTTTCATGGATCTCATCTTGCAAGGTCATGTTTTACTGTATTTATATTATCATTCTCAGTATTCATATTTTATGATATCATTATGTATTTATATTATTATATGTATTTATATCATCATTCTCACTAAAGATGAAATCGCATCTTCTCTTAAAACAACTGCTGTTATCAATTATCCTGAGCTTAAAAGTCACAAAGACTTACAAGGGTAAATTTATTCCAAATTTTTCAATAATTGCTCAACCATTAAGTGGTCTTCTCAAGAAAGGAATGACTTCTGTGACAATGAGGGAAAATCTTTCAATCTTTTAAATACGCATTTATGTGAAAACTCGTACTCGTCATTTATATTAAGTGCAACGATACTGAAATACACACTGATGCCAGTATCCATGGTTATAGTTATATTTTTATACAAAGATCCATGACGGATAATTGCCTACATCCTGTTTATTACATGACCAGAAAGACGTCTGATGCTGAAAAGAAATTTACCAATTATGAACTTCACGTATTAGCTGTAATTAAAGCTTAGAAAATTTTAGAGTTTGTGTTTTAGGCAAACACTTGAAAATTTTACTGACTATAATGCCTTCATGACCAAGAAAAACTTAAAAACAGGAACAGCACGCTGAGCACTGATGTTAAAAGATACAAAATAGAACATCGGACGGACACATTTTGATATACTGAGCAGATCCCCTGTTATGGTCATCACTCAAAATAGCCTCATTTTGAAAGTACGAAATGCTCAAGAACAAGATTATCATATTCGAGCTATCTAAGAAGTCTTAAAGGTTAAATCTTATGATGACTATTGGGTTAAAGCCGATATGCTTTATAAATCTGTAGACGGTAATAAATTACTTTCTGTTCCAGAATCAATGCAAAGCGATATAATTAAGGACGCACATCTTCATGGGCATTTCGCTTCTAAAGGAACTTAGTTATCAAACGCAAATTTTATATAAATTTGAAGCAAAAAAAACTGATGACTATATTGCAAATTGCGTTCCTTGCATATTACTTAATCGTAAATGTGAAAGACAAAGTATATTCCGTTCCATACACAAACAAGATGTTCCACTTCGTACATCGAGGATCACTAGCAAGTACCCATAAAAATTATAAGAATATATTTGCTGTTATTTACTCGTTCACAAATTTGGTATGGTTTTTACTCAACAAAATCTACCAACAGCGCTGAAGTAATATCAAAACTGAAAATCAAAAATTTGTCTTTGAAAATCCTTCACATATCATTTCCGATAAAGGTTCAATACTTACTTCTAAAGATTTTCAAGATTACTTTTCAACAAACAATATCCAGCAAATTCAAATTACTACCGGACTGCCTTGTGCCAACGGACAATTTGAAAAACTAAATTCTGCTATAATCTCTCTTCTCTCCAAATTATCGATTAAGAATCCAACAAAATGGTATACACGTGTTGATGAAATTCAGGAAGTCATGAATTCAATATAATAATAGAGTATCAGTACAACTCCATTCGAACTCATGTTTGGAACTAAAATTAGATCTGCTAATCACCATGAAATTACAAAGCTGCTAAATGCGAAGGTTCTAGTTAGCTTTTGTCAACGCCTTCGATGATCTTTGAAAGGAAACTAAAAAAAATAATGGTAAATGTATAAGCTGAAAATCACAAAATCTACAATTTAAGACGTAAACAGTCCTGTAAATTCCAGCTTCATGTTGTGAATAACTCAAACCTAAGTTTCTCGGACCATACAAGATCGTGAAAATCAGGCTAAAACGACAATTACATTGTTGAAAAATGCGGTTTCTTCAATGGACCCATGAAAACAGCACTTGTGCCGAGTTTATGAAACCTTCTATTGGTTCATCAGAACATACTACCTGGACTTTATTGTTTTGTAGATATATGAAGTGAGCTTTGGGCTTTGAACTATGAACCTTTGGACTTTACCTATATCCAACTTTTCTTTGATAATGATTAATAACTTTTATTTTTATTTTTTCAGGTTCTGCTATTCGAATCCCGATTCAATACTATTTTCATTTTTCTGTAGAAGTTTTGCTATTTTCTTTTTCTGTTTAGTAGTATTAATATTTTCAATTTTAGTATATTTTGTATGTTAAATTTCACTGTTTGCTCTTCTCATCTGGCGACACATGACGCTATAGGATGGCCGAATTATGAAGAAAATGGCCATTAGACTGTATCTGAATTATTTAACCATAATACGTCACCCAGATGAGTGCGCAGACAAATGCGAGCGACGATGACAAATGCAGGAATATAATAATGTGAAAAATGTTCTTTTCTTTTATATCATTTTTAGTTCATGCAAATAAATCGTAGTTTAGTAATAGAAGTTTAGTTTAATAAGCCAATAAATATTTTATGATATCAGTGATGTTTTTCCTATTTATATGATTCGATATCAAGTTAAATTATGTATTACCTAGAGATGTCTTTTCAGCAAATACATTCATCAGCGATTCCCAAATATTAAAACTAATACTACCACTATTACTACTACTACTACTACTACTACTACTAATAATAATAATAATAATATAAAGAGATAGATATAATAGAGGAGGGAAAAAATAAACGAAAAAAACATTTTAAAAATTACCATTCATTTCAACAGCCGCTTTGGGCATTAGCGAGAACATATCACAGAGCTTTTTAAAGTAGAAAAACACTTAAAAAACTTTAAAATCAAAACACTCTTCAGGCAAAATGAAATGATGCGCATAAATGAAATGGTCTGCGAAAGATGCAGAATTTAAACGACGACCAGCGTTCAGTTTTGTTCAGCAGACAAAAGATACCTGAAGTGTGACTGAGAACACACAATACATCCACCCCTCCCCCCTAAAAAAATAATCCGTATAATACCTTCTGAATCACATGCACGACAGCAAAGCAGTTTCAGCTCACTCTACCGTTAAAACACGGCTATAATCAAATATACATTTGTAATGGATTCTGAGAATTGTAGACAAAATACATTAAATTAATAAAAAATGGGAAATATTATAAAATTTTAATACTTCATCCGTAGTTTAAAGTTGAGACAGTTGGGAATTCAATGCCCAGAGACACATAACAATACATGGAGTTCATTACACCGCGGTTAAATTACTGGGATGACACCGACGGGGTTTATTGGCACTTGCGCAGAGATCGATTAGTACGGACACTTGTGCACAAGCAACATTTATTGCTGGATGGGTCATAGTAGTCTGTATAGTTTAGGATTAGTTCCACTGATTATCTTTCGATAACCTGGAACGGCGACTTGAATTAGCAATTTGCTTTACAAAATTTTAAGCTACTAGATGGGTCTGTACAAGTATAGGTTTTTACAAAATGTTTATACTATTATGATACATTAACGTGTAAAGAAAGATAAATACCTCAAAGGAACAGGCACCTTTAACAAAATGTCAAAATATCCCCAAACTACAACACATTTAAAAGCTCAATATCTTTATAATTGGTTTTTGAGTCAACTTTTGTATACTTATTTTAATATTCTTAATAATGTATTTCACGTAATATTTTAACATGTACTGCGCAGAGCATTTACATAAACAAATACCTGAATAAGCTTAGTCAATCTGCGATTCCATTCTTTTACAGTATTAGTGCACTGTGTTTCTTCTATTAATTCCATATTTCCACAGGAACATTTTCATTATCCAGCCATTGACTGACAAAACAGTCAAAAAAGTCTCTTATATTCCTACGGACAATTTCTTCTATTATTAACCAGTTTTTATCGACGAGTTGCAGATGAAGATGTGCTAATGTTACTCACATCTTAACTTAGTCCAATTTCTTTTCTTCTGATACAGATTTACCGTTCCCATATCTTGGACTCATTGCCAAAGTTGCTTGTGTAAAATGGTAACTGCACCTCTTGATGCCCGTATTGGGAAATACGCATCTTATGGCATTAATTGCTGCTTGCTCAAAATCCATTATAGTTTCGTATTCCACCCAGCGTTTTTCTTGAAAATTTTATAAAGTTCCTTCTTTGTAAAGAGCATAAAGAGCACATGCTGCAAATACCACTTTATGTTGCCAACTGAGCCACCCAAATTTGGCTGCATAGAATACAACTTAGAAAACTGATTGCAGCTGCTTTTGAATGCTTCACCCATGAAAAAATTTATGCTGTGTTTGAAAACTTGTCTTCCCTTTTCAGCGCTAAAAAATTAAGAACTGTCTGTGTCTTTGCTATCGTACAAAAGAAAGCTGATAAAATTGTTAGGAACATTTAAATCATGAGCATTTCTGGCTCCAGAATGGAACCTTGAGCTTCCCTCTTTATTCTACACACAGGTGGTTTAAAAACTTTGAGGTAATGGTAATGTTATATTGACTACAAGTTTGATAACCTCTGTCAAACAGTCCACTGATTTCATCATTAAAAATCTTTAGTACCGCCATCTTCTTCTCTTGCTCGTTAAAATGCATTCAACAACTGAACTTCTGCTTCGGCTACGTCAAACTTACAGACATATTCTATAACTTTCAAAACCACTACATTTTACGTCGTCATTTACCCTCTGAATCTTCCAATTTTCCTTTTAATACATCTCCTCGTTGTCACTTTAGAATTTAGGCATTAACGGGAAACTGCCGTTATCGAAAGTGGTTATACATTCATTGTGCATAGTTTGCATTTAGATGCTTCAATAAAGATGAAATTCATTTTATGTAGATGCTATAAGAAAACTCCGAATAAAAAAAAACTAATAATGCAAAACAAACGCTCAGAGAACAATCGTCAGAGCAGAAATGGATACTATTTAAGAAAAATCATTTTTAATCATAAGGCTGATTGGCTATTTCTGACATTCCGTTCGGAAGTGTCACATGTTGTCCATAACCGGTTACACCTCTAAGAAAATTTCATGTTCCTTGCAGGGCTGATGTGCGCAAATGCCACTTGTGCAGAACTGTCATATGCGCAAGTGTCACATCACCGTCAGCGGTTAATTCAAAACCACAGTTAATCCGAGAAAAGTTGAAAAGAAGAAAAAAATAATTCTTAATATACCAATTAACATAAAAATATTCTTTACAATTTATATGTATTTTGAAGCAGTTTAATCTCCAGAAAAAAATAATTTGAGTACATAAGTTAAATCAGAGCTCAAAACAAAAAGAGAACACTGTGAAATAACAGAAGGATAAACATCATTTAGACATGAAGAAATTAAGTTATAAATGGCTTTAAAAAAACAATCTTTACAAAAGAGCTTAAACGATGTTATTGTGTTTATATTCGCCAAAAAAAAAAAAATCGGGCAGAACTTTTTGTTTTTCTGCGTTTAATTGGCCCGCATAATATGCAATATTTTTTTTTTTCTTTTCTTAGTGTGTGTGTATTTTCCGTTTGAAGTTTTTTTTAATGTGATTTGTGGTAAGTAATTTACCACAAATCATATTAAAAAAACTTCGTACTTCGCAGCAATTTTTCCATCGTTCCCAAAGACGCAAATGATATTTTTTTTTTTTAATTTAGACACAGGACCAGGTTAATCTGTCCCTCGGTTAATCAAAAGCTCACTGTACCTCCTAAAGACGTAATTTATTCCTGAAGAGAATTAAGAGAGCTATACGGTAAAGACATGAACATAATCGGATCCATAAAAGATAATCAGATTATCAGATTTTGAAATGATAATCTGATTTTGATTATCAGATCAAAAACGTAAATAATCAGCTAGAATTAATGATGTAAAATTAAATCCCTTGTACGTCTCTTCTATAGCAAGGCTTCGAATAGCTCTTAATATTTCATCTAATAGATTCTGCTGTGAAACAAAATTTTTCAGAGGTCCAAAATATAAATTTAAGCTTTGCTTCATAAAATATTTTTAAAACATAACTGAATAACAGTCGTGATTTTCTCTTCCAAGGCTCTTATATGCAATAATTTAGAAGTTGTTGATGCAGCAGAACATAATTAAAGGAGTGACGGAGCCTGATCCATAAGAGATGTTATTCCTAGTGGCCGATTTAATACATTTTTCTCTTGAGAAGCACATTCATAACATGAATTACCTATTCTAATTGGTGCAATTCGCTCACCCATTCTTGATCACATATATGACTTTTCTATACCTTGAAAATGATTCATTTCTATACAGAAATAAGCAGTACGTATCAGCGTGCTAGCGAAACAGCAGTGAGAGAGAATCCGACGTGTTTAAGATGAAATTCCTGTTCAGAATGATTTAATTTTAGTTTAGCTTTATTTTAATTTTTACTTCCTTGCACGAAGTAAAAAGGAAGTACCGTAATTGCGAAAAATTTCGAGTATCATATTTCAACGAAAATATCCATTTTAGCCGATATCGAATGCAATTTAACGATGCTTTTGTGTGACATCCGTACGTCAGGACAGAATAAAGGACTCTTTTTCCTCCAAAAAATTATAAAACTGATTTAAAATGGATTTTGAACAGATTTTTTCGTGGAGTCTGTGCGTATCTCGCATAACTCAAAAACGTTGAAATTCTGTATACAGGACTGCTATAACATGTAGATGTGCACCTCCTATTTCCGTTGCAATCCGCCGCACCAAAAGTATATAAATATATGTATATATATATATATATATATCCACTCTGTTACTCGGTTCAGTGAGATCAGTTTTTTATTTCTTATATGTTGGTAAATTGCGCATTTTTTGCTTTAAAAATGATTGAATTATGTTGCTTTTATCTTCTGGTTAAGGTTTTAATGCCTTTAGTAAATCTGCATGCAAGATTTGTAGAATTATCAACAATTTAAAAGTAGTTTAAGGGCGGCTAAGCCTAATCATTTTCCAGATGGCTGCCATCTTTGTTTACATTTGAAACTTTGCAGAATAGTGTATTTGTTGCCAATCTAGAGAAACTGTTTCCCAACAACAAAGATAACGCCCTCTTTTATTATTGGGAATTAAATCATGCTTAATACATTCTGGAACTTATTCGAGGTGTTTAAGATTTAATTCGTAATTTTTAATATAGATATTTTGAGTTTTTATGTATTTTTGCCTTGTCGCGAAGTGAGAACTGAATTAATTGAATGAAATATACTGAATTGTCCGTTAAAAAACTGTTTCTTTTCTTTCTTTCTTATTTTTTTTTTTTGTTTAATTTTTTTATAGGTTTTAGATCGTTTTAAATTTATTATAGTATTCGAATAGAACAAGTGGCAACGATCAGATAATTCTTCAGGTAATATACATAATTTATGTGCATTCTGAGTTATAAAATGAATGAGATGTAACGCTGTTAAGTGAACCTAGCGCCAGAGTGTCACTATGGTAAACAAATATAGTGAATTTTAAAGAATGCATCTATTCTATTGCGTTTTATGCGCTATCGACAAAATAGATTTAATTCAATCCAATAAGTTTAAATGAAATGCAAAATGTATATAATTTAATATTGCGTACAAGGAAGTCATGTGGTGTACACATCAGATTTTTAACCTTAAGTTTCTGTTAACAAATTTGAAATCATTACTCGCTGAAGCCTTATGCTAGTGCCTGCATCATCAGCATCCCACAAGAATTATACGACATGGATTAAAACTGAAGTGCACCACCTTAGAGCGATTGATTATCAGCAGTTAGTATTTTTAAGACATACAGGGGGAAATGGGAGAGTCAAAGGAGTATTGTAAATTACAGTTTGTATCTTGATTTACATACTTTGTCTTACATGTACATATGCTACAAATTTACAACCTATAAATGAAATCACATGAACGTAATTATGCTGACTCATAAATGCCTTAAGACAAGCACTTGGATAATTATGAAAAAAAAAATGTTAGCAGACATCACACGAAACACTGCTTAAATTTTGCCAGAATCCTGAATATTTTTGCTTGTTAACAAAATCACTTTGCTCAATGTAATACTTGCTAAAATATCTAAAACTTGTATACTCACCAATCCAACTTTTGTTTCATGAAACATGAAAATTACTAATTTTCAATGCAAATTAAGAATTTTCCAGTTTGCAACATGCGATAATTAAAATGAAAATTTAATTCTACATAAGGCTAAGGAATTCAAGCTGATTTGTTATCATAGCAACATGAAATACCTTTTTTTCAATTTTGTAAAATTCAAAAAATAGGTTAATAAATTCTGAAATTTGCTCATATACTACATTTGGTCTTCGAACAAAATCTATTGTCATTTTCTATAAGCGATATGCATGTATAATTTTTATATACTCTATATATGAACGCTATTAATAAAAAAAGAGAATTATATATGTCAGAAAAAAAACATTCTTAGAGCAAAATTTGAAAAAAAAAAAAAGGTATTAGTATAAAATGTGCTAGCCTTAGTATCACACCAAAAGAAGGATATGTTTCAAATCTTGTATTTTCCCAAACAGTTTTAGATTATTTATACTTAACCGTTTATGTACTTAAACGTTTTAAATTAATCATCACATTATTCATATAACCGTGTAGTATGCCACACACAAAATAAATGAATAAATTTACCTCTTAAAATTTTATCTAAACCATTATAAATAATTTACAAAAGTTTGCCAATAGGAAATGATCTAATAGTTTACTATAAAAAGAAGAAAAAAAAAACTTGCAGAAGAATAAAAGTTAATTTGCATAAAATATCTCCATTCCCTAGTACTGAACTAAAAGAAGAATGCCTTTTTCAGCTTAAATTTTATCCTGACTTTTTTCATTATTTATAAACATTATTTGCAAAAAAAGTATCTTAAAGATTAATAAAAAAAATTTTGTAGAAGAGCAAATGCTGATTCGCATAAAAGTCTAAACCCACATTATGGCACTATAAGAATTTTTAGCCCAAAGGGCGTTAGCTCAGAAGGGATATTAATATCGTTTTGGCATTTTGTGGCATTTCACTTTTCAAATTGTTGCCATTAAATATTAAAGCTCTGCATTATATTTACAGAAACTAAATAATGAATCATCTAGATGAAGTTTATTTCTCGCACTAAGAAAACGAACGGTGAAAAACAAGAGTACCCAGAGACATCAAATTCTGAATAACGTAGTCCTCCACTCGAATATGGGCATTTGGAAGCCCATATTTGGAATTTCGAAGTTGTTTTATTATCTATTTCATATTTCGTAAAACTTTAACGAATTTTTTATTAACTAACTGAATGATTTCAAAGAGAGCAAAGGCAACACTGTACTTAAAAAAAAAAAAAAAATCTCCAGCACGCGAGACTATGTATCGGAAATTCTAAAGATATGCTGTTTTTAAATTAGTTTGTGACATTGCTGTTGAATTGAATTTTATGGATTAAGTGCGAAGACCATGATATTTAATAAATAAATGTAACATACAAAACGTTAGAAAAAAAGGCCCTTTGGGCGTAATATAAAATCTGAAAGCTTTCAGATTTTCTTTTATATATACGTATATATATATTTTTTTAATCTTGAAATTTTATTTTGATCGATTTAGAATTTTTATAAACGTTGCTCGAAAATCTGGGCAGCAGAATAAAACCTTATTTATATAAAATATCTAATAGCATAGTACTACATTAAAAGCAGAATAAGATTTCATTTTAAAATTTTATCTTGACCGCTTTAGAGGAGAAGGGAGAAATAAGCACGATGAAACATCGCACATAAGTTTCATAAGTAAATCTTGAATAAAACTTACGCCATATATATCTGCGGAAATGGAGAGAATTTCGACAAAAACAGTGACAGTCACAGTGGTAAAGATGCAACACTCTTTGGACATCAATTTAAAAATTGCTTTCTCTCAATTAAATTGTATTAAAAAAATCCAAAGAAACTTGCTGAAGAAATGTTCCAAAGTATTCAATTTGTCCAGTTCAAAGTGTCCAAACTTATTTAAAATTTCGATCACTCGATCTGAAATGCGTTTTGGAATCGGTCCCCAAGCGTAATATACTATAGTTAAAGCAAAAGTTTGACAAAAGCCGATACGAATCAAACGGATCGATCATCATTTCCTATTTCTGTCTTAGGCTATTTTGCATGCGCTTAGTACGAAACATGGAATCTTTATATTAAAACAATATCACTTCTAATTGATCTTAACTTAAGAAAGGAAAGCAATTAAGGTAGCAAAGTGTGAAAGTTCAAAAACGTGTCATCACTGTACATATTTAAAATAAAATAACAGAATATACGCTGAAATTCATGAAAGAATTATGTTTGAAGGTGTCGCATAACACAGTTATTAGCTGATAGCTGGAAAATATCTAATATATTTTTATACATACTTTCCTTGTTTTGTCACTGTCTACAACAGCTATGACTACAGCAAACATTAGCTTTTTATGTTATGTTTGATATGTCTTGATGGAAAAGGCTGTAACTTCAGATGAAATGTTTAAAATTTTATATTCTCAGCACCGTATATACTTTAATAAGACTGTTAGGAGCCATCTTTTTACAGTCTTAGTTGAATTCATATAAAGTGCATAAATTTATGTATTACAACTAATGTATTAAGCATGCTTTATACAGACATACGATGATAGACTGAAAATATTATTAGCCTACACAGTTATTTTTTGATTATATATCTAGTTACATTATACATACAAGTTATAGTTACCGCCATATATACGAGTTATACAAGTAGTTACATCAAGCTATAGTCCTATATATAGTTACAAATCAATTACAGTTAGAATTTTTACAGAAAGGGTTATTAGTCTCAAAACGGCATTTTGCATCATTTCACTTTCTGGCCTGGTTCACTTGCCACTAAATACTATCGCCTTGTATTATATTTAAAAAAATTAAATAATGAAGAATCTGCATGAATGTTTGCATATTTCTCGCATTGTGAAAAAACGACGGTACCTAGAGCTATCAAATTTTGAGTAACTTAATCCTCCCCCCGAACATGAGCACCAGGAAGCCCGAATTTTGTATTTCGAACTTGTTTTATTATCGATTTCATATTTTGTGAAACTTTAACAAATTTTTGACTAACAAATGTAACGATTTCAATGTGAGCAATGGCAACACTGTACGGGGGGAATACATTTTTAACCGCCAGCGGCGAAACTGTGGATCGGAAATTCTAAAGATATGCTGTTTTTAAATATGTGATACTGATGTTGAATTGAATTTTTTGTGGTTTAAGTGCGAGTAACATGATATTTTATAAATAAAGGTATCAAACAAAATGTTATAAAAACGGCCCTTCTATATATCTGATTAATATGATATAATATATAATAATATAATATAAAATCTGAAAGCTTTCAGATTTTTTTAAATTATTATTTTTTATTAAATTACCATATACTTAGAGATTATAAGGGGTAGATTTGTTTCACAGCACAAAATAAAATTCCTGCTCGAGCAACATAACATTCGATGGAGGCTTAACATTTCTTTTACTTATTATGCATATCATAAAAATGGATTGGTTATCAGAATAACAACGTGAGTTATCTAAATTAAACAGACACATTTTAATATTTTTAACACGCATTATTTATAGTACTGTTGCGTGCATATGGGTTTGTAATGGATTGAATGTACAAGTCGTTAAAAAAAGGTAATAAAATTTATTCTTTTCACAAGCAATAAAACAAAATGCTGAAATATTTCCTCAGAGATATTCGTACAATATCACAATATCTCAATCGTCAAACAGAACTTCATTCGAAACATATAAACTAATTCAGTCTCACAGCGAAATCGCTGCAATCAATAACAGCATTAAGTAAACAAACAATTCGCTTAAAACAGCTACAACTAAACAGCTGAGATGAGGTGTTTTAATTCGGCTTTTATAAGCTTTTTAATTATTTACTAGAATATTCTGGTAAAATCTCGATTTTTCTCGGTATTTGTGGATGGCAAAAGTAATTATGAGATATTTATTTATTGAATATTAAATGCACGCGATCTTTTATTTTTATTTTTCCGACGTAGCTTTCTCTTCAAAAATTGTCCGCGTTGCATGGGAAAATAAAGCTATTTTAATTACAATTCTAAGCAAATAGCTAAATAAATACGAAATCCGTAACACTGCCGCTTTCCCAAGGACTGCACGTCCCGGGCAGTACAATCCCTGGACAGGAAGCCAAATATACAACTAAGGCATCAATGCAGTAATAAACATTACGTTACAATAACCAAATAAACAATAATTGCAATAAATAACTTTCAGCAAATCAAATACTATCAAACGCTAAATACAATTCAAAATACTAAATACAAATCACATAATATCAAATACTAAATACAAATCACATAATATCAAATACTAAATGCAAAAAAGACCATAATCTTATACCATTTTACATTACTATTTAACGATTATATACACTACGTACTATGGTCACAGTAAAGAAGCTAACCTGTCGTAATGGAAGACTTTAGGCTTAACAGTTCGATGACTTACGGATCCGAACCACGACGTCGTTCAGCCTGTTTAGGATTGTGTACGGACCATCTCAAGGTGACCGTAGTTTCGGACAGAGTCTATTCCGCCGAGTCGGATTCCACAACTACACCTTGTGGCCTTCGTTCAAACGATGGCCAGTAGCTCACGTGTCGTAGCGGGTCTTCATCTTCTCCGTCGCCAAGTTAACTCGCTCTCGTGCAGAACAGTGCATCACTTCAAACCGGGCCTGGACATCTTCAATGTATTCCTCAGGCGATGAAGGCGCATCTGCAGGGCGGCCAAACAAGAGATCACAAGGCAGACGAAGATCGCGGCCGATGAGCATCTGGTATGGAGAATTGTTGGTAGTCTTGGGTTTCTCTTCGACCCCAGTATGATTTCTTCAGCTTTCTGAGCAGGATCTTTCAGACGAGACGTCGACGTTTCCAGTTGAGGATCCCTTCCGATGATCGATAGTCATGTCCTCAGATGCTGAAAGTAGTTTGTTATTTTTGAAGTCTAAGGAAAAACTGTATTTCCTTAAAAAGTCCAATCCGAGTATGCAAGGATCTCTAATATCTGCCACATATGCCGTGTGATGCTAAGCGGCACTTCCAAGCGTGATGTTCCCGTTTAACTTCCCTTCTATGTCCATTTTCTCGCCGGAAGCAGTTTGAAGGGTAACACAGGATGGCGTCCAAATCAGTTTATCTTTGAATAGTTGAGCTAAATCTTTCCGAATGATAGTAACATTAGCTCCTGTGTTAATGATCATATTGCAAGGAACTCCATCTATATGCCCATTAATGGATAGTCCATTACTGTTTCTACTCACTGCAGAAATCTTGAGTGCCTTAAAACACGGTTTTTCACTACCGTTCAAACTCCGCTCTGACTTATGGTCATTAATTTCATTTCTGCATCGTTGCTGGGAAATAGTCTTATTTTCCGTACCTGGGGGTGTTCTGCAGTTCCTTCGTACGTGGCATTCAGCTCCGCAGTTTTAGTACTTCCGTTTCTTGTCACTCGTTTTCCATCTCAAGGTATTGACTTGTCTGGATAAATCATCCAAACGAGCCATCAACTGATCCACTGGCTCGTGGACTCGCACAGCTCTGACTGGGTGACGATCTCTACGAGTTGCTTCCTGGACTGCCTCGAATTTCACGGCGTACACTAGAGTACTTTTTATATCCTTCAGATAAATCGCAGAACTGAAGCTGTGTGCTGCTGTTCTTCATGTAGAAAATCTCGTCATTCATTATTTGCTGCCTGGAGTTGCCATGTTACCAATGATTCCTTGCCACTGCCAATGCCTAGCTATACATGATATCAAAGCCATGCTGAAGGAAGGAATAAACTCCTACTCAGCAATGCTTTTAAATCTTTTCACATAGTTTTTTCAATAATTGCTATTTTCAGCATATTTTGCTCTCATGACTAATTTATTGCAATTTGCCATGTAATTGCTTTAATTTTGATCAAAATAGCCATTATAATTACCATAATAACATCTTATTTATGAAATTCTTCCTGATTCACCCGATTAGGGTGTTGATGCATAAAGCATCATCTCTTTTTGGCATAAGCCTAAGGTTAAAAGATTAGTAAAGACTCCAAGAAGTCGACGCTAATACCGAACTAATTGAAATGAAAAAAATGAAATATCCTTCACATCCGCTATTCTCAGAGCTTTCTGTATTTCAGGATCCCGGATGCCGTCGATGAAGTATTGCAGGGACAGGATTTCCTTTGTTTCCGTTGGGCACTCCGAAAAGGCGAGGTGGGACAGCCTTTCAACATCCGTAGCTAGTTCCTGGGGTGTTTCTGTGGGCTTCTGTTGACGGGATTTCAATTGAAGCCTGCTGTAGTCTTTCAAACATCTCTTCCCAAAACACAACTCCAGTGCGCCGGATACAGCTTCGAAGTCTAGCCTCTGGGTTTCTGGAAGAGTTTGCATGATATCCGCTGCGTCTGCTCTCAGTGAAGCGGCGAGATGACAGGCCTTAGCTTGGGAATTCCATCCATTCGCATCCGCCACTATAGAAAATTCTGTCTTATACACTTGCCAAGAGGCCTTCCCATCATATGTGGATAACTTCAAAGAGGAACGAGAAGGCACGGATAAAAATTTAAATCCATCAGAACTGCTTCCTGCTTTCGCTACGAATTTCTTTAAGGCTTCAACTTCTTTGGCGACCGAAGAAACCCTGTCATCAATTTGTTGTTGAACGGCACAAACTCTTCCTTCGACTTCTTCTTTGACAGAAGAAACTCTGTAACATATTTATTGCGTCACGGTCGAAACTCTTTCTTGAATTTCTCCAACTTTGTGTTCAACTGTATCCATTCTTCCTTCCATAGCCTCGAACTTGTTTTCTATCATACATGCTATTTCTCTTTTCATTTCTTCTTGGCCTAATTTCATTTCTTGTTTAACAGATTCTTTCATCTTTTCTTGAACGACTCTCATCTCTTCTTATACAGAATCTTGGCCAGCAACCATCTTTTCTTGAAAGGCTTGTATCTCCTCTTTAACGTATTCTTGACCAAATTTCACCTCTTTAACGGAATCTTGGCCAGCTTTAATTTCTTCTTTAAACGCAGCAAAGGCTGCCATAAACTACCTTAATTGTTCTTCCATTGCTCTAGTTAAAGGCAGTGAATCCCACTTCTGACACACTTCTTTGCGTACGTACGGGTTCATAATGGATTGAATGCACAAGTCGTTAAAAACAGTTAATAAAATTTATTCTTTTCACAAGCAATAAAACAAAATACTGAAATATTTCCTCAGAGATATTCGTACAATACCATAATATCTCAATCGTTAAATAGAACTTAATTCGAAACAGAGAAACTAATTCAATCTCACAGCGAAATCGCTACAATCAATAACAGCATTAGGTAAACAAACAGCTACAACTACAACTGAGATGAGGAGTTTTAATTCGGCTTTTATAAGCTTTTTAATTATTTACTAAAATATTCTGGTAAAATCTCGATTTTTCTCGGTATTTGTGGATGGCAAAAGTAATTACGAGATATTTATTTATTAAATATTAAATGCACGCGCTCTTTTATTTTTACTTTTCCGACGCAGCTTTCTCTTCAAAACTCGTCTGCGTTGCATAGGAAAATGAAGCAATTTTAATTACAATTCTAAACAATAAAGTAAATAAATACGAAATTCGTAATAGCATTCATATAATTATTAAAAGATTTTTCTAATGAAATATAATATGTACCTTGATTATAAAATTTCTTACTTTATTTATTGACTAATACTATCGTCTGCAACTAAACAAAATGTTAATGTTGATTTTTTTTTAGTACTCTACACATTACATGCACCTATATAAATATTTCGGTTTCCAATTTTTTTTTTTTTTAGTTCAAATGGGCTTTAGTATCCGCCAGACTATTGTTTTCGTTTTGCGACGGAAACATTAAAAGTCTGAATCCCTTTTCAAACTGTTGCCACCAAGTCTTGCAGCCCTGTATTATATTTAAAGAAATTAAACAATGAAGAATCTGCATAAATGCTCGAATGTGATAAAACAACGGTACCTAGAGCCACCCAATTTTGAATAACGTACGTTCCCACTGAATATGCGCATCTGGAAGCCCGAATTTGGAATTTGTTTTATTATCTATTTCACATTTTGTAAAACTTTAACGAATTTCTGATGAACAAACTCCAGCGATTTAAAAGCGATAATGGGAACACTCTACGGGGGAAAAAAAAAACTTTTTTATCTCCAGCGCGCGGAATTGTGTGTCGGAAATTCTAAAAATATGCTCATTTTAAATTATTTTGCGATATTGCTTTTGAACTGAATTGTTTTTTTTTTGTTTGTTTTTTTTATGTTAACGTACTTTTTAAAAAAACTTTGCCTTTTTCCATTTAAGTTTTAATTCTATTCACTGGCAGACACTTGATTTTAATAAGATAACAATAGGTACTATTTTAAATAGGTATTATTACAATAAGGATTATTTTCAGTTAGGAAGAGAAGCAAAATATTTTAATAATGGTTTTTCTGGTGTCTGTGTTTCAGTAAAGTTTGATTAATAGAATTCGGAATGTTCATAACTCCTGATTAATTTATGAGTCACAAGTATTCAATATTTCTCTGTCTCCCCCCCCCTTTTATCATATGTTTACAAGTAGTTTCTTCTTAATTAAAAGTTCAATTGTTTTAGGCTGACCCGCATATTTCCTATTGCTAAGATTACAGAATTACATCGTTTTCCAGATGTTAAACTGGTATGTAATTGCAGATCACTTAGGCAGAAAGTGGATTCCTTTTAACATCTGCATATAATACACAACCGTCGCACACACTAAGAACCTAGGCCTGCAAAATCTGCGCCTAGGTCTACAGATGTTAAAAGACCCACCAGTCACCTTGTGCGTTTTAAAAGCCATGATTTTCCTTCATAAAAACATAAACAAAAGAGGAAAAAAAAAATCTGAAAGGTTTCAGATTTTATATTACTTCCAAAGGGGCGTTTTTTTAACATTTTGTGTGTTACGTTTACTTATTAAATATCATGTTTTTCGCCCTTAAACCATAAAATTCAGTTAAAGAACAATGTCGCAAAATAATTTTAAACTCAGCATATCTTTAGAATATCCTATACACAGTCTCACACGCTGGAGATAAAAATGTTTTTTTCTGTACAACGTTGCCATGGCTCGCTTTGAAATCCTTGAGCTTGTTAAACAAATTCCAAATTTCAAATTTGGCTTCCAGATGCCCATATTCACAGCAGGATTACGTCATTCAAAATTTGATGGCTCTAGGTACCGTCGTTTTATGACAATGCGAGAAACATGCATACATTTATGCACATTCTTCATTATTTAATTTCTTTACATATAATACAGGGCTGCAATATTAGGTGGCAACAGTTTGAAAAGTGAACCGACATTTAATGTTTCCGACGCAAAATCGCAAAACGAAAACAATAGTCCTTCAGAGACAACGCCCCTTTGGACTATGTAAAAAAGAAAAAAAAAAAAAAGGTGCTGGAGAATGCCTAGGCTTCCAGAATTTCTTAATCGGTCCCTGCAGAAAGTTAAATATCCAATGTAAAAGAATTCAGGCTGCTAGTATCATTAAATTAAATGGAAATTAATGGATTCATTCGCATCGTTCAATCATGAATCTAAAGTGTGTCGTAATTACGATGTTCGTTTACCTATTATTCATAATTTTAAATTTAATTAAGCCTAATTTCCACGGTTTCCATGTCAAATTTTTTTTAAAAAAAACCGGTCCGCAATGCTTACTTACAATAAATAAATAATAATAATAAAATACTAATAATATCATTAATAAATTAAATACTTAATAAATAAATAAATAATAGAAATGATATTTTGCTTGTTCAAGCGAAACGTTTTTTAAAGTCAAATACACTCAGGTTAGTAATTAATACACGGGAGTTAATGCATAACGTATGAAAATAAATAATATATTCATACATACATGTTTCTAACTGCATCGATACAATAAGTGTATTCTGTATCGGTAAATAATGAATGGCAACACCTATTACTTCGTTTTTTATCATTGTACAAAACTAATAAGATTACTTGGTTTGGATTAACTAACATTTGAACTTACTGCGATTATTTTCAGCATTCACAAATTAAAAATCACACCTGACTGTGTCCCTTTCAACTTCGCATTTCACCAAAAGGTTTAGTTCACGCGAAGTTAAATACCCCTGGAAACCGCGTATTGTTTTTACTCTGTTGCCATATGAATTCTTTGCACAACTATGACACAGTACATCATCACGCTTACATTAAACGAGTAGGGTTACAGTAGAAAATGGAAGGTAAAGCCATCATTTTAAATACTAAGCTGCACTTATCACATGATCCGAGCTGATGAAAATAAAATCGGGTTTCGTTTGGTTCATTTAACCATGACAAAGCATGCAAGAGCTATGTACTTAAGAAAAAGGATAATTTCGTGGTAGGCTTTCTAAGGAAATCCACAAGAACGTCCGTGTAACCAGCACGTTCGCTGGGATTTTTGCTGAAATCGGGAAATGAACTAGTCTTATTTTTAGACCTCAAGGATAATGATTTGCTCAGATTACATTTATAATTTTTCAACGACAAAACAACGATTCGCGCTGTTTTGATAGCAACAAGGCAATGTTCTGTTGAACGTCTTCAAGTGATAGACTACAAAATTGAAATGATGTTAGGTTGACATTAAATGACTAGACAAACAGCTTTTATTACCGAACGCCATTTATAACAAGCAAAATAACAGTCAAGGTCACAGTCAATTTTCGCGGTCAAAGAATGCAAACATAAAGAGAATAATACAGTTCTTAAGAATTAGCAAAGCATGATTTGAAAAATTTAAATCTAGATCTACAGTAAAACATTTTGGCACAATAAACGATATCAGTCGGTGGAGGATGATATAGCAGGAAAATATTATTTTGTTGAACGAATTGTAAATAAACGCTGCAGTATTGAATACCAATGTTTGTCACTGAGTATAATTACTTGATTGAAATTAAGATAAATAGTATGAAGCCACATTATTCATACTATCAGCTTGCTAGGATCTAACGGTAAGTTATTTTAGATACGGAGCAGATATTTCAAGAAGCTGACTTATGAAATATGTTTCTTAGGAAAATACCTTATTAGTACCGGTATTATGAGATCCAACAAATCTCTATTTCACTGATTAATTACGTCAGGTTTTCAAGTTTACGGCCCAACTCTTCAAAAGTGTTAAAATATAATTTCATTTCAGTTAAAAAGAAAAAGAGAATTTATAAAAGTTAATACCACACAAAACAACATTTTTTTAAATTTCATTTAACATCTAAAATTTTCTAAATCACTGCGTTTTTCTAATTCCACTAAGAATTTATAGTATTAAATTAAATGTTAACTCAGAATTGAATTTATAAAAGAAAATTATTATGATTTGGGGAAAAAATATTTTAAAATTTACAAATGCAATAAAAATATAACAAACTTTCTTAAAAGATGAAATTTAAAATGTAAATAATGATTTCAAAAGATACACAGAGAATACTAAAAATTTGCTTCCCAAATTTTCCAATTATAACAAAAAATAGTCTTTTATAGTTATCGAAATTTCTTAAACTGATCATTAATTTTCTATAAAAATATAATGAAATATTTTGGGGAGTTTCACAAGCATACATTTTCCAAAAAAAAAAAAAAAAAAAAAACATCAGACATCGCGATGATTTGAATAATAATGCGAAACAATTATTCATATAAATTATCAACTTCAAGTACACTGATATTTTAAAAATCGTGAATTTACTTAATATTTGACAACATTTGGCAACGACATTTTACGATTTCCATGTAGATAAAAAGCATATATACTAGAATAAGTGTGATATGAAGTTTCGAATAGATTTTGATCTTATGACTAAACAAGGGACTTATGATTACACCTGCCCCAAGAAATGTTCAGTTTGCTAAACAAATGAAGAAAATTGTAAAGTAAGAAATAATAAAATTATTATTTTTGCCGCAATAAAATATATGTTATTAGACGGGAGTAATACACAGAAGAGGAATTTACTTTTATTTTACATTCTGAGTTTATACTTTTAACTCAGTTATCTGTAAACATTACTTATTATCGAACTGTGCTTCGTGTGGGTAATAGATTTTCGGATGTCCTACCATGTTTATAAAATATTCATATTGAAACTGATATATTAACTTCAATTTGCATGAGAACTGATTTGTCGAAAACATGTCATCAGTATACTTTACATGAAATGTCTGGTTTTGTTTAGTTTCATCAACCGGTGTTGTGACTGAAGTAACCCATATGCTTGCTCATTTAAATTTTTTTCAAATATTCTAACCGCCACCATCAAAGGGGGGCGTGTCAGGTGTAGTTTCCATCGGACGAGGTTAACTTCAATTAGAATACATTTTTTTCCTTCGATGGCAATAAAAAGAACAAATTTTTGGGCTCACCTCTGCCATATCCATGCGTGTGTTTGGCGAAACTGTTAACGACAGCGTCAACAGCTTCCTTCAGGATAGTCTTGGCCCGCGCGTCGGACACCGAACCCGTCACCGAGGCAGTGCGCCGGCTTGGGGGAACCGGGGGTGCAACTTTCGTCTTTGAGTGCGTGTGTCTCGCCATGTTAGACGTCATTCTATTTATGTCTATATCTCTCTATGCACAATTCTGTGCTCTTCTGGAGATGGTCACAGCAGTTGGAGACAGGCACAGTAAATCCAGCCTTCCTGCCGCGTCGGGCACAGAGAATGCGCTGCCCCTTGCACGTGCAACGGCTTGCCTTCAGCGAAAGTACAGGTTTGGTGGGGTTAGCAGAAAATTCACGATAAGTTGCTGACGGGACGGTAGCCACGACGTTTATGTCACGGGAACAACCGCTCGCTCCGCGAACTTTCCCCGCGACCAGATAGGTGGCGCCCGAGTAAATACTTTCTATTATTATTATTCAAGTTACAGAACAGGCAGATCGGCTTCGGTTACCGCTCATTGGCTAAGTATCGCTGTTTGTTGGCGTGAAGGATACAAAAACTTCGTAATTCATATAAGTATAGCTTTACAAAATTTTGCATACCTCTTTCATTAATAAGCGTCCACATGACATGTATTTGCCAATAATTTGCACATCACACCTGTATAAGCGGTAAGCAGAAAAATCATATGAAAAAAAGGGATAAAATTTTAAATCCTAAAAAGATTAGCACTGTAAAAGTCTCGTATGCTGTAAATTTGAAACTATACTACAGTCAGTTTCAGATTTATTGGGGTAATACAGGGGCAATTAACCAAAAATCACTCAGTTCACATAATAAACAGAAAACCATTTCTAACATTTTACTTGTATTTTCAAGCAGCATATCAAGCAAGTTTCATTTGGTTATATAAATTAAATCAGTATTCATTGCAAAAAGTACACATGGAAGAAATCATCATTAAAAAGGAAAAACTAAGTACTACTAAAGAAAAATATTTACAAGATAACTTAAACAATGTCACTCGGTTCAGACTCGCGTAAAAAAGTCGATTAGAACTTTTTGTTTTCTAATACAGTGGTCTCAGACTTACAGCACGCAGCAGTTTTCATGTGGCCCGCGAACACATTTCCCTTAAATTGATTAGCATTATTATGGGGTTGAAAAATATCTAACTCTATGCTATAAGTATTTTACTTTCGTGTCAGTGCAACTTAGCTGTTAACTGAGCATATAGAAAAAAAACTTTGTTAGTCTTAAGAAGTGTAAAAAGCTAGTAAAACGTATAATGTTTCTGTAAGATGATAAGACGTCATTAATGTTATATATATATATATATTTGTAAACATCTTATCTGTTATTAAATATGTGTTGTGAATAATAATGTGGGTAGGTTTTTGTACGTGGCAAAGTCCCATATTATTAAGACATTAATTATTATTGCAAGAATCTGACGAAAGATTCGAGATTGTTATGATTTGGAGCCCAGTTCTGCATTAATTTCAGTATGATTAAAAACGAACGTGAACATATGCATCAGAAAATGTACAGTGCAGCTAATTAATTTACACTGCGATATAAATCTCATTCAAATACTGAAGATACAGATATGATTAACATTTTTTGTTACTTGTCAAAAGATAAATATCCTCATCAGTTACATATTTTTGCACTAAAGAATAATCAGTTTGGGAGCGTATGAACGGTCTTGCAACAGAAAGTTTTAGTAAGAAATAAAGAAGTTTATATTTATTTACATCCAAATATAGATTGTCATTATTTACTCCCAAGTTTTGTCCTGCTTGCAAAGCTTTTGTGAATTGTTTATTTTTAATTTACGTAAAATTATGTTATTATTTAACATATTAGAAATGTTTGAAATAAAAGTCAGTATGGAAAGTTAATATTTAGCTGCCAATACGTTTGAATTACAAAATGTAACTAACAGAAATTTATTGCAGACGCTCAAAGTTCTGTCAGTTATTTTCATACCGGGTATTTGGACTCATTCAATTTGATTTTGAGATCACTTTCCGGATTATGTCTGATTACATTCCGGATTATAAGTACAATTAAATTAAATTACTTACTGTTGTGGATGAAATCAACTTTCGAAGATTATCATGTAATCTATTATTGTTGCAGTTATCCCACGCACTTTTCCTTGTCCTTCCTTCTCCCCCCTCTTTCTTTTTAGCCCAAAGGGGCGGTAGCCCAGAAGGACTACTAGTCTCGAAACGGCATTTTGTGGTGTTTCACTATACACAGCGAATCACTTTTTAAATTGTTGCCACTAAATATTACCGCCCTGTATTATATTTAAAGAAATTAAATAATGAAGAATCTGAATATATGTATGCATGTCTACTCTTTGTGAAGAAACGACGGTACTTAGAGCCATAAAATTTTGAACAACGTAATCCTCACCCGAACATGGGCACCTGGCAGCCCGAATTTTGAATTTCGAATTTGTTTTATTATCTGTTTCATACTTTGTAAAACTTGAACGAATTTCTGATAAACAAACTCAGCGATTTCAAAGCGAGCAGTGGCAACACTGTACGGCGGGGAAAAATTATCTTCAGCCCGCTAGACTGCCTTTCGGAAATTCTAAAGATACGCTGTTTTTAAATATTTTGTGGTACTGCTGTCGAATTGAATTTTATGTGTTTTAAGTGCGAAGATCATGATATTTAATAAATAAAGGTAACACGCAAAACGTTAACAAAGGCCCCTTTGGGTTTCCTATAAAGTCTGAAAGCTTTCTAATATATAAAGCCAAAAAGGGTTATTAGTCTCGAAACGCGATGTTGCGTTCTTTCACTTTTCGCTTTTCATTCAAGTTTGTTGAAATTCGTTAAAACTAAATTATTATTCTTTTATATTTCACCTGTCTGTTATTAATTAACAAACTAAATTGTTTAAAAGTAACAGATGCAGTTCTAAAAGCTATTTTTTATTTTAAATAATTATTTTTTTTTCTTACTTTCTAATTTGATTGATTTAAATAATATTCATGATATATCTAATGAATTCATGATATATCTAATTTAAGCACTAGCTATTTTTATAGAATTACGTTTCACTTTTTAAGTAGACAGAAGATATATAACGTTCCCATGTTAGTCTAAATGCATATTCATCCAATATCCTGTAAGATGCTAGGCTATTCCACCTGGGCCAGCTCCATCGAGCATCTTTCTGATATATCATATTAAACTGTAAAAGATAAATAATTTAATACTAATAAAATAGTAAATAAATAATTTAATACTAATAAAATAGTAAAAAATAGTCTCATAACGGGATTTTGAGCGACGTTCACTGCAAACGGCTGTATCATTTTTCAAATTGTAGCCATCAAACATTATCGCCTTGTATTATTTTTGAAAAAATTAGAGAATGAGGTATCTGAATAGATGTATGCATGTTCTAATTTAATACTAATAAAATAGTAAATAAATAATTTAATACTAATAAAATAGTAAAAAATAGTCTCATAACGGGATTTTGAGCGACGTTCACTGCAAACGGCTGTATCATTTTTCAAATTGTAGCCATCAAACATTATCGCCTTGTATTATTTTTGAAAAAATTAGAGAATGAGGTATCTGAATAGATGTATGCATGTTCTTCTCATTGGCTAAAAACGACGGTACTTAGAGCCATCAAATTCTGAATAGTATAGTCCTCCATCCGAACATGGGTACCTGGAAACTCGAATTTCATATTTCCTATTCTGTAAAACTTTAATGGATATTTGACTAACAAACTCAAGAATTTGCAGCCACCAGTGGCAATATAGTATGGAATAAAACATTATCAGTACAAACATTCCAGGGCGCTAGTCTGTCTGTCCGAAATTCTAAAGATATCCTGGTTTTAAATATTTCTTGATTTTGCAGCTGCATTGAATTTTATATGGCGTTAAGGCGAAGAACGTGATATTTAATAAATAAAGTTAACACACAAAAAATTAAAAAGGAAAAAAAAGCCACCTTACTAAGAAAACTGAACATTGATATGATGAACTGAGAAAAGCAGAAGATTTGTATGCCAAGACTTAGCACTGCATCGGAACTTCTAAAAACATGCTGTTTTTAAAGTTTTTGTAATTTAACGGTTGAATTGCAGATGGCAAAAGTGCGAAGAAAATTATGCTTAATGATAAAGATAAAAGGACAGAAAGGACAAATGGGTTAGCAGGAGTGAGTGCAACAGCAGACTGGTTGATTGCAAGTTCAGCGAGAGTGTAAAAAAACTTACCAAACCCTTTTGAGCAACCGTTAAAACTTAACCCTTTCAGATATTTTCCTTCTTGTTCTTTTTTTTTTCCTCCGCAGACACTTTTATTTTTCTGTAAGGGTTCCATCGCTCTACAATTAAAGAAAGTTAACTATTTTTTTAACAGGGTTCAGTTAATCCATCGGGAGTTGACTGTTGACTATACTAATATGCAGAGGTAGATAGAAAATGGAAAGCTAAACAGAAACATATATATATATATGCATATCTCCATCTTTATGAAACCTCCGAATAATGATTTCATGTTTTGAAAATTAAAAAATAAATTTGATTGAAAAAATAACTAAAGTTCAAATTATAGTCTAACAACTCGAAAAATGAGTTAACCCTTAAAAATATTTAAAAACTGAAAAACATTAAAGAAAAAATTGCCAAAATGTCTTCATTTCTCTTTTTAAGTAAAACGCTACATATACTTCCTAACTGATGAAATTAAATCGTTAGTGCTAAATCAAATTCAAAATTCAGCTCGAATGAATTTCAATTTTTAAACATCTTCTCTTTCTCTTTGTTTTTTTCTATTTCGCTTTTGAATGCAAAATGGTACGAATTAAAAAATATCAAAATATTAAAAAAGTATGTTTATAGATAAGGCTTTATTGGGTAACATTAACTGAAAGTCCTTCAGACCGAGAAGCCAATTATCGTTCCGTCTGAAAATGTACAACAGAATCTTATGAAGGTTTGAAATAAACCTTTTTATTTAAATTTGAATTGAATAGAAAACACAACTTACACTCAAAATTCCACCACTTATCAAAAATATCTTACAAATAAAATCCGCTAATTAAAATAACGTAAATATGAATTTACAATTTATACAGGGAATAGGAGCTCGAGATTACAACAAATTTGGCTTAACTAAGCTGGATGAACATCAGTGGCGCAATTTAACGTTGGCTGTCGCGAATGGCTAATGCCGGAGTATTAACCCCCTAGAGCTGGTGCGATAGTAAATAAATCTGCGAGCGTCGTTGCCAAAATCTTTGTATTTGAAGCACATACAGATAAGGGCTATGAAATTGCTTATGTGGCCCACAAGTCAACTTTAATAACTTAGATAAGAGGGGGCACATGATGAGCCAGGACACGAAACTCATAGAAGTTAAGCAGTTAAGAAAGTGAGGTAAAGGTGGGGAGACCATCGTCTCCTATACTGTAGGCTAGCCAATAAGATGGAAAGCGACGAGAAGCAGAAGTCATGCAAGAAAACAAGAAAATATCAGCAGTCCAAGAAGCATGCGATAGCAAGTGGTCTCATCAAACTATCTTTGAGAATGATTTGGTAATTAGGACTTTGCAGCATCACAGTTAAGTCCAATGTTGAAGAAGAGCTTATCAAGTTTAGGAATGTGGTCCATTATAGATTCTATTTTCAATCATGGATCAGTTTGTTTCTAATCAAGTAATGAACCTTTACGATTCTTCTCAGAATTTTATTCTGTACTACCTAAAGTTTGTGGAAATCGGCATTTGAGACTGAAGTCCAGGCTGTAGATGCATAGCATAAAATTGGCCACATAATTCATAGGTAAATTCTGCTGTTTTTATTGAGAGACAGTACAGAAACAGTTCCGAGCAGTACAGAAAGCTGGTTGGCGATATCACAGACTTGTCCTATGACGTGTTTAACATGACAAGTCCATGTGAGCCTTTGGTTAATGGTAACTCCCAGATAATTTACATTTTTTACACGGTTCACAATTTCTCCAAATAAGTAGACTTTGTTTAGTTCTATTTGCCGAATCTTGAAGCTCCTGACCAGTAGGAGGCATTTATACTGATCTTCGATTTTCTACACCATTTCTCAATATCTAAAACAAATTCCTCGCGTTTCGAGATTGCATTATTGGGCTGGATGGCAATTGACGGCTACCGCCATATCGTTGCCACATCAAGCTAACATGGACTTACAATCCAGTTTGTCTGTGGGAAAATCGATAACGTAAAAAAGGTAGAGAATGGGCTCAAGATAAGGGCCCTGGGTCTTCCCTTCAGTGATGGTTTTGAAGACTGAGTAGACATTAAGAATGTAAGAATAATTTCTCGAATAAAATTCATCTTCAGTTTGTAGATATACATATCTAAAATATTCAAAGTCCTCTCCTTAGATACTCTTTAATCTCATTTGTATTCTGTTGAGGGCTAGCTGAAAGGAGAAGTTACAGTAAAGATCCAAATCATAAAAATTGGTTAATTCATATAAAATAACTTATATGGTGCCATATGAATAAAATTAAAAAAAAAGAAAATGTAGAGATTACAATCTGTAGTCTCTTGTTTACACTACTACAAAATTTCATTATCATCATACGATTTTTGTTTCGCATGCAGTCGAAAGAGTACTAAACAATTAGATTTAGAAATTCTCTTTCCTTTCATTTTTTGCCACACTCATGATGTTAATGTATTTCATTTATCACATTTACAGTAATGCTTGTTGCAAATAGATAATAACACTGTAGGGTTCCTTACTTTTATTTTGTCAAATTAAGTGACAAGGAACCTAGTGAACTGCTAAGCGAATAATCGCTGAAGTCCAGGAAGAGTAACGTAAACTCAAGAAGGATTAATTACCTTTTATTTGCTCAAAATAAGGTTAACAGTCGCCCCTTTCTTAGGGCGTACAGCAAAGCCTCCACTTGGGTTTAAACTCAAAATGTAAGAAATAAGAACTAACCAGTGACTAACTAAAGAAATTTAGCCGATGCTAACACAATTCTAAACTAGTTGGCCCGTAATATTCAATTACCCAGCGAACTATCAAAAGGCACGTAATCCGGCCGAGCGTAGAAACAGCTTGGAGAGACGTAGCCAAAAGGCAAACGCGCTCTCTTCAGGAGTCCTAACTGTACCTGCTGAAGTCACGTGAACTTGTCTTAAATACTATTCTCCTTCTCATTTGCATTTAACGCGACTCGAAAATCTCATTCTGGTAGGAAGTTCTAAGTTGAAGCCATTCTGGTAGGGAGTTCTAAGTTGAAGCTAGAAGAGATAGGAAGAAGAATTAAATTAAAATAACTGTTATAAAATTAAAATATACCTCGCAACACAACAATATATAAAATAACAATTTTGCAAATTTTTTTAAATACAATGAAAATAATTTCTAAATTAGTCATTTATGATTACGCTCATGAGCAACGTACTTTTGTTATATAGAAAATAAAATAAAAGATTCAGTGAATCGCCAATGAGATATATTTCGATGACCTCAGAGATCACATGACTTATGTATAACTAATGTAAACAAAAAATGTAGCTGACCTCAGATATCACGTGACTTACGCATAGCTAATGTAAACAAACAAGGTCATTCATCCTCCTTTTTCTCTTGCAAAATGTATCTCATCGGTAACAATATGTTCTCTTTTTCTAATTATTATTTGTAACAAAATTTTATCATGGGTTAAAAATCACGGTACATTTTGGAGATGCTTAAAAAACAAATGGACTAAAAATTGTCTAAATTTTTCCAACCATAGGAAACTGATTATGTGCAAGTGTTTTGTTACCGTAGCAACAACATCTCGGAAGTTAAAATTCCAATTAATTATTTTATCTTACTTTACAGATTCCTGACCTATGAATTGCTTTTACGAATTTATTCGTAATGGCAAGATAGTTCTGCCTTTACGAATTATGCAATTACGATTTTTTTTCCCCGCCGTTGGCAACCACGATGACGACGGAAGTAGTCAAGGACGGCGGAAAGCAAAAATTTGTTGTCCTTGAAATTCAGTGTTAGAGAGGTTTGCATAGAGATATAGGATAAATTGTAAATTAACTTTTGTGCTCCATTTAGCGCATTTTGAATTTAATATTGGTTAATTAGCCACCTTGGATGGTCTAGTGCAGGGATGGGCAAACGTTTTCGTTCGCGGGCCAAAAATCGAAAAAAAAAAGTTCGGCGGGCCAAGGTAAATTTTTCTAAAATTTTAAAAACATATACAAGTATTGCAATTTAAATATGTTAATGAGAAAAATGAAATTGCGCTTTCATTTTTAAAAGTTTCTTATATTGAGGTTCGAAGTGAGACGTACTGATTCTAAGGAACGAGGCTAACTGCTCATCTGTCACTCTACTTCTTAAATAATTCTTTCTAAGGTTCATTGTTGAAAACACTTGTTCACATATATAAGATGAAGCAAACATAGCACTGATTTTCTGGGCGTGAGATATTAAATTCGGGAAACTCACTTTCGATAATGATGTTATATTCTTTGAAGACTGCTACATCTTCATTGCAGATGAGACACACTGGTTTATCTTTTACAACTGTAAAAAATATTTCTAGGTCCATTCATCATTAAAAGCATGGCATTCTGAATCAACTTTACGTTTTTAGTAGACATTTTGGGGTTGAAATATTTTACGAATAACCCAAACAAGCACTAGCTACGCTATACTTTTAACAATTTCAAAAATACTATTCACAATGATGCTATATGTCCGCAATCTTTCCATACGCAATCAATAATACTAGAATTCGCGACAAAAGAAAAGACCGCTGGCTGGAGCTTAAAATGCGCAGTCTGCCAAATGTGAGGTCTGATTCACTTATATTGGATTCGCATACTTCTCCCCGAAAAACAGATAACGATTCTTAAGCCAATCTACAGCATAACTACCAAAGTACTTCCGCGTTTAACACTTTACCGATTGAAAGGTGTTTGTGCTTGCTATTTCCATCGATTTATGCTTTGTAAAACAAAAATAGAGACAGTAAAAAGATCATCAATAATTTGAACAAAAGGAAGAAAAAAAGTAATATTTAAACGAAGTAGAAAAGGAGATGGAGATATAATATTTAAATATATATTTCTTTTAATTTGCCTCGGACGGCAAATTAAGATTCTATCCGCGGGCCGGATACAGTCTTCCAAGGAGCCGGATTTGGCCCGCGGGCCGTAGTTTGCCCATCCCTGGTCTAGTGGTTGGCGCAAGCTGACTTCTTGCCGAAAACCAAAGGGTTCGATTCCCTCGTAAGGCTTGCTTGTCGATGTGCGTTCTTCTACTCTTCTCATATATGTAAAACACTAGTCTACGTTTTGTGATGCACCAGGACAGCGTTATCGGTAATGAGCATCTAAAAGAACATTGAGTTCAGCACTATCCAAAGATGTGCCTTCCAGCAAGTTCCCGGCCATTTGAATAAATAAATAATAGTTATAAATTGATTAAGAATCATTAATAAGTATTTGTAATTATATTACAAAGCAAATCGGGAAAAAACAACTTCAAAACGTCTCGCGACCCACCAAAAATTATCCCTTGATTCTCTGATGTACCCAGTCTACACTTTAGGAGTTATTGCTGCAAATATCCTTAACATAAGGAAAAATTCAGAAAAAAATAAACAAATGCAAATCACGTAAGCAGTGTAATACTACCGTATAATTATATATAACGAACAAGTATAATTGTTTGTTGTTTTGTTAAAGAATATATTCTTGATGATAAATCAGTTGCAAAATTTCGGCCTATCAATGGACATATCCTATTCAAAATTTCAAAAAATGTTACCTATGCAAGCTATTCATTTTCATCGACATATCATTTAAAAAAAAATCTCCTTAAGTTGTACTTACACGCAACCGAGTGCTGAAGAGAGTAGTATTTTTACTTCTCGAGCACACAGGCGGCTGCAAAGCATCAATATATGAGATTATTTACGAGGATTTACAATACCATGCAAATATACAGTAAACCCTTGCCAAAAGCATCAGTAAAAGATTCAGCATATGGCAAAATCGCCATCCGCAGAGTTAACTGCCTGTGTGGGGGGGGGGGAGAGAAAGAAAAGGTTAGACACATTTCAGATTAAGAAAGTGTATATAATTTAAACGAACTTAAATGTTATTGTAATTGAAAGGGGAAAATCAAAAAAATGTTAATTGAAAGAATTTGTACTACTATTTAACAAATAAATACATGATACAATTATTTTTTTAAATAGCTGGTGATTTTGCATAGTGCATAGGAATTTTTGCATAGGCTAGTGCCTGCCGGGACTCATTTAAAGTTTTGCCGTAAGGAGTGCAAAGGTTTTCTGTACCTGTCATAAAGTGTCCTCTTTTTTCATCATTTGGGTCAATATTAAAAAATTACACAATTCCTGTGCCTTTTTTAACAATTAGTTTTAACTTCTGATGCACTGAAGTTTCTTTATCTTCTTTACTATCGGTGCTTTCATCGTCTGCTGGAATTACAAAGTCATCTGGTTCTTCATTTTTCATCACACGATCATCATTCTCGACTTCCTTCTGAAAATTCTTCGCTGCCTATTGCTTTTGCAGTTTGTACGATTTCCTTGGGTTCAGTTTCAATCGGCAGAAACCCTTTAAAATTGTTGACAATTTCTGGCCAGAGCTGATGCCAGCAGACATGCATTGTTAATGAATTCACTTGTGCCCTTGGACGTTTAATCATTTCTGTTCTTATCGTTGACTAGTGCTTACTTGTATGACTTATAGTCAGCCCAAGCCCGCCAAAATCCTCGTGGCAAGAAACGCAAAGATGCGCCTGTCGTTGGTAACAGCCTTGAGCACCTTACAGGTGACAGTGCGATTTAGGTCAGTTCCGCCCTTAATTTTGATGGGGGTTGGCACTACGGGCGGAGAAGGATCTGAGCGTCTTCCACTCCTCTTCCGCTACCACCAAACCCTCGAGAGGACTTTCGGCTCACCGCATATTTAGAGTGCTCCATACCACACAGACAGAATTATGTTACATTTACAAATATCCATACCTTCTCCAGGATTCGAATCCGGGCCCTTCGACACGGCAGTCAACGACGCTAACCACTATACCGGTTGAGCAGCTTCTAATAATTTCTATGCAGTGTCTTACATTCATCTGCTTCTAAAATGCCGTTAGTATGCTGGGCTTTCCTTCGTCTAATGCTTTATTTTCAGAGATGTAAACATAATAGGTTTTGAATGATTTTATGATTCCTTGATCTATTGGTTGGATTAAGGAAGTGGTGTTCGGTGGAAGAAATAAAACTTTTACATTTGGATGCAATGTTATGAAGGCTTCAACAACGTGCCCTAGAGTATCATTGAGAGTTAAGAGAATTTAAAAGGCTGATATTCTAAATATGTTTGACTTCTTTAATGAATGAATTTTCAAATCTATCATTAAAGAGGGTAATCGCAAAGCAACCGACGCTCCACACAGTACCGCGTATCAATGAAATTCTCATGTTTGGCAAATTAAATGGAGACAATTAAGCAAATGCCTATACTCATAATCGTGTTCCCCAAGTCCGCGTTCGGCGAGGATTTACCATGTTCATAAAAGTCTTAACCTGCCGTATTTTTGCAACTGGCGGTCGTAGAAATACACTTCGGAATGTTTTATATGACGCAAACATTCATGTTTTTCCATTTTTTAACTTAAAATACTACTTCTGTAAAAATTACAAAATCTAAGTTTTTATATGTCCCCCTAGTCCCTATACTTATATTTAAGGAAATTTTGTACTTGTTATAAAAATAACATGCAAAAGGTATGACTCCGATACAACAAAAAATGACCGAAATATCTGATATTAAAAACTGTGGATCATATTCAGGGGCTGTACACAAATTGAAGACAGAGTAACTAAAAATAAAAATATGAGTTAACAGAAAATATTTCTGTTGTTAAGAGATTAAATGAAGGGCATTTCTGTACAAATCTTCATGAAAAAGATTCATTAGTATATATTTTCTCAAAATGGAGTTCTTATCCTCAGGGTGTTATAGAATTCGTGTTTTAAAACCACTGCCAGTCTTCAGCATGGGCATTGCTAACTAATCACATTATTTGCATTAATTAAAAGTGCAAATATTTATAGTTTAATTGTTCTTTTGCGTGATTATTTGATTATGGTTCTAAAGTAATAAAACTACATGAGAATACTAATAAACGTACTTTTAATCTTTAAAAACTTAAATATTACTTGAAAGAAAATTCTTTCGGCAAACCAATTGTAACAAAAAAGTAAAAAAAATCTGAAAGCTTTTAGATTTTACATTACAGCCTAAGGGGCGTTTTTTGAACTTTTTGGGTGCTGCCTTTATTTATTAAATATCATTGTCTTCGCACTTAAAACGTAAAATTCAATTCAACAGCAATATCCCAAAATAATTTTAAAAAGAGCATATCTTTAGAATTTCCGATACACAGCTTTGCCATCTGGACATAAAAATGTTCTTTTTTCTGTACAGTATTGCCATTGTTCGCCGTGAATCATTCCAGCGTGGTGTGGTGATTTCAGGGCATAGAAGCTTGCAGTGGAATGTAGCTATGCAAGACTAGATTGTAATAGGAATCTAGCACAGTATACCGGATAATTTACTAAGCCGCCGAGTACCTGCCTGCCAGCATGAACTGTCAGGTAGACTCATGTTATATCTGTCAAGTACATTCATCTGTTATTCATCATATGGTTTTACTAACGTGCCATAGACTGATATGATATGTTCATCTATTTTGTTAAATTCAATGAAAGCACCCATTAAATCTTATGTTTTCAACTTGCAGCAAGTATACTTACTCTTCCGGTAGGGATTCACGATTTAACTACTGCATATCAATCTCAAGAACAGTCAAAAATTCAAAACAACAAGCTTTTAATTTTAAAATGCTAAAACTTCAATATCTGCCTCATTTAAAACATTTTTGTTAAGTGTGTAAGGTTTTAGTTAAACTAACAAAGTTTTATTTTAATTTAAATCTTTCTATCTCTTCTCAGTTTCAACTTCCCGTCAGAAGAAGCGGGCGTTTTCAGCTTATGCTAATTTGAAGCAGAGCCAAGTACTGTTTAAACTCTCACTGTGAGAGAGCTTTTAGTCTCAGATCACGGTTATTCTGTTTGACGTTCGCCTGACCAGCTAGCAGCTAAATTATAAGCCATAGTGCTTACTACGTGATTGCTTATTAAAATAAATCCAAGTGCGCTAGTATTAGTAATTCTTGCTACGCACCATTTAGTTAGAGGCCAACTCCGCGAAGAGCTCTGTGAGCAAAGATCAATTAAATTTCTATTTAGTTTTAGTTTAAATTTATCTGATTGTTAATTTAGGCCCAAGTGTGGTCTTTTACTTTCTGTGTCCCTCCCGAGTTGGGAAGTGATTTGTAAATAATATTGATTTAATAAAAGAGGATTTTAAGTCCCTTCCAAGTGCAGTTATTTTACTACGTATATCATAGTATCTACACCAGAACATAGCTGATTTCAGCTCCCTGTTCCAAATCAGGACTTTAGGACTTTAAGGAGTTACTTCAAGATGTTTGCCAAAACTACGCACAGAACACTCAGTCCTGACAACTGAAAGTATATACCTACTACGAATGGTAATGAAATTAAAGGTTGGGTAAGGATTTTATGAACACTACTAAAATAAAAATGGCACAATTCTGTACCTCCCGTTCTACTGGGCAGATTGACGAAATTCAACTTGCGTTTTTCATGTCTCTAAAGCGCGACTTAGGATATAGATTTATATATATCAGTTTTTCTAACTTATGTATTTTGACAGAAAATCCGACTTTTTCTGAAATGATGTCAATTTTTTTCCATATTTCCAGTCTACAACTCAAATTATGCCTAAATATTAAATTTTGTAAAATTTGATACTGTAACAGAACTATTTAACCGTAACCGAATTATATTGAACGCCACCGAGCGGCGAAGACGAACAGTCTAAGTCAGTCGACCTCCAGCCGCGAACACGTTAGGTTGTCATATAGTAGCTGTCTGTAATTCCAATGTTTAATGTTCCGTTATATGTTTAATATTTATGTATATTTCCTTGTACCCGTTCCTGTGTGCTCTATTAATAAATACTTTTAAAGCTAGCCGGCGTTCGTGTTTATTGAGGAACGGCTACAACTGGCGCCCAACGAAATTTGATCCCAAAATGGCGCATTAGTACGTTGAGAATTTCGGTTTGGCTTTCATAAGCCTTTACTCCCGAATTTAACTTTTGGTTGCTGGAGATCGGCTCATTTTCTTTTCAGGTGTCGACTGCTAGTCAATTGCTGGTTTACAACACTAAATGTTCATATAAAGTATCGTGGCGTGCTGCTCGCACATGGACTGCAGAGTCAACAACTTTCAGTGGAATAAAAGATAAGTGTCTTTTAAATTAATGTTTAGTTAAAATTCTTTTAACTCTATTATTTTTACAAGCTGCTTCTTAAAGCAAATGTAAATTCCTTACTGGAATCTGATTTATTGATACTACGTAAAAGCATAAAACGAAAGCAAACGGCTTTCTTTAACCAGACGGTTATTTTTGAACTGTTGTTAATTTGTTATTTTAAAATGTTAATATGCATATTAAGTTAACTTGTGGATACGGTTATCAAACTAAATGTATGTTTAAATGATAAAAGTTTCGAGTATATTCAAGGACTTTTGTTCATTAGAATTTTGTAGTTTCGATTTAACTTACAGCAGCAGATGTTTTTCTTCCCCCTACGGAATGTCAAGCTAGATGAGTTATGCTGTGTTTATGCCCCGTCTTTTGATTATTTTTTTTTCGTTTCCTGTGAGTGCTGTTACTATTCAATGAATCTTTATTCTACGTAAAATAAAATATTGTACTTGTTGATTTCCTTTCGACGAACTTTTGAGCTTATACTGTACTTTAAGAAAATATTGCTTTCCGTTAATGAATGTTTTGAAATATATATCTTGAAATGAAAGAAAATTATTATGAATAAAATAGAATGACTTTTTAAATAAGGTAAAAGAATTAATGTTGTTTATGGCATAATGGTTTGTTAGGATTAAAACTTCAATTCAGTTCAAAGAATTCAGTTTGAATAAAAGCTTATGATAAGACATTTATTTATGTTTTGCTAAGTAGTATACAAATATTTGAGCAAATTATTATATGTCATTTTCTGGATACAAATTGAATTTATAGGGGTATTTTATGATATTTTTGAAATTTAGATGTGATAACTTTGCCAGTAACATTGTTTGCGTTTGTAAATGTTGTTTAATAGTGGTATATAAATGTATGTATAACATTGCTTACATGCTGTTTAATAGTGGTATATACATTTTAAAGGTAAACCGTTTATTTATTAATTTGAAAATAGTGTAAGTATAAAAACTGTGTTGTGAATAACATCGAAATAACAACAAATTCAACTTCATCTTTTCCCCTCCCCCCTGACCTCTCATATAATTATGGCTTATCTTGCCAAAGCGCGAAAAGAGGATTTAAAGACTCTCGCCACAGAGCTGGGTTTCACAGTAAACGATACTATGCGAGTGATAGACCTTAAAGATCTTATCGTCAAATCTGACACTTATGATGAAGCATTTACCAAGAATCTTCTAGAAACTTTAATCGAAACTAGACAACAAAAAGAACGTGAAAGCAACGATCTAGAGATACGCCAAAGAAAAGAACAAGAACTTTTGGTAGAATTGGAACGTTTAAAATTAAACTTGGCAGCTGCTAGCTCAAATGCTAACTATGCCGCCTTTGCTTCAAATGCAGCTATTGAAACAAACATTCAACACCTAATCCCTAAATTTACAGGAACTTCTGACATTACAACTTACCTGCAAATTTTCGAAAGACAATGTGAGAAAGTTAATATAAAACAAACAGATTACATCACTCATCTCCTACCTCTTCTGCCTATAGACATTTCACAAATCATTTTAAGAGAACCGAAGGACAAATTAGAAGATTATTCATACATCAAAATGATTCTGCTCCAAAGATTCAAATTAAATGCTGAATCATTTCGAATTAAACTTACCACACACCAAAGACAGCCTGGAACCTTATGGAAAGACTTTGCCTACGAATTAAACAATTATCTGGAAGAATGGCTACACAGCCTCGATGTTACAGACTTTGAATCGCTCAAAGACTTGGTCCTGACGGATCAGCTTAAAAGAAGGGTCAGTAGTGATATCAAGCAGCATTTTATTGATTCTTGGGGAAAAATTAAGAGTTCATCTGAATTAGTACAGAAATTGGATGATTATGAAGCTGTGCGTGTTAAAAATACGAACTATAAAACTCAACTCCCTGGCAGGCGGAGCTATTCTTTCAAAGCGACTAATCCATCCAAACCCAAAGTAGAAAATCGAACAACTGACGTACAGAGAACAAGTAAAACCTTTTCAAATCGTGGACAACAGCAAAGAGAGGAAAACCGACCTCCTTTAACTTGCTATGGGTGCGGTAAAACTGGTTTTATCAAGTCTAAATGTCCAGACTGTAACCCCCCAAAGACTACAGATTCATCTAATTTTGGCACTATCCAAATCCGATCCTGTTTAGCTTCCACACGGACTGCTGTATTTCGAATTAGTATTGGAGGTATTTCCGGTACAGCTTTTGCCGACACTGGTGCTAGTCACTCAATCGCAAGTGAATCCCTCTATCATATTCTGAAGCAACAGAATGCAGTATTTGAAAAGACAACACTACAGGTGTCTTTCGCTGATGGTTTGGTATCTGAAAAAGAGGTACTTCGCACTGAACAAATTATTCTTCTTGAAGGCAGAGAGTTCAAAACTGCGCTCCTTGTGTTGCCTGATGCTAAAAATAACTCCACTCTGTTAGGAATTGACTTTCTTCAAAAAGCTAAAATTGTTTTAAATCTTGCGGAAAATCGGTGGAACTTTTCTGACGAACCTCGAACAAAATATAGTTTCGTGAAACCTCATCAATCCCAAACACTGGAAGAAACTCCGGTTGTTGTAAACAATTGCCAACTACGGGAAAATGAAGGACAACAATTAACCACATCCCAACGGCTTGCAACGGATGCATTGCTTAACAAATATCACACTGTCTTCAAAGTAGGGGGAGAGGCCACTCCATTCATTGAACATCATATTAACACAAGAAACAGCCCCCCTGTGTCAGTCCCTCCATATCGGATGAGCCCAAGTAAGAAAGAACTATTGAAAAAAGAACTTGATTCCCTTCTAAAACAAGGTATCATAAAAGAATGTGAAAGCCCCTATGCCTCTCCTGTGGTTTTGATTCCCAAACCGGATGGAAATGTCCGGCTATGCATTGACTATCGTAACCTAAATGCTCAAACTGTTCCAGACACTTATCCTTTGCCACGCATAGATGATTTGTTGAATGAAGCAAAACCCACACCTTATATGTCTACTATCGACTTGAAGTCAGGTTATCATCAGGTGAAAGTAGCTGAAAAAGATCAAAACAAGACTGCTTTTGTTTGCCCTTTTGGTACCTATAAATTTACCCGAATGCCTTTCGGATTGAGAAATGCTCCTGCCACCTTTTCTAGATTGATAGATAAGTTCCGTTCTGGACTGAATAATGTGTTTGCGTTGTCATATTTAGATGATATCATCGTGCTGTCCCCTACCTTCCAAACACATCTTGCTGACTTAGAACAAGTTTTCCAACGTCTATCGTTATTCAAGCTCAATGCCAACCGAGAAAAGTGCCACTTCTGTTGTGAAAAAGTGAAATATTTAGGCCATTACATTACCAAGGATGGTATAACTGTTGATCCACAGAAGACTGCTGCCATTGCAGAGATGCCATCGCCAAAAACTGTTAAACAAGTACAATCTTTCGTACAAACCTGTTCCTGGTATCGTCGATATATTCCAAACTTTTCTCAGATAGCCAAACCTTTAACGGATTTAACGAAGAAGGAAGCTGTATGGAAGTGGGAAGTACAACAAGAAAATGCTTTCCAAGACCTGAAATCAAAATTAATTAGCCCTCCGATTCTTAAACAAGCTGATGGAACGAAGCCTTTTATCATTCGAACAGATGCTAGCAATGTAGCCATTGGAGCAGTATTGCTGCAAGGAGAGAAAAATGAGGAACACCCAATAGAATATGCCAGCCGCTTACTTTCCTCATCAGAGCGAAACTACTCCACCATAGAAAAAGAAGCCTTAGCAGTAGTATGGGCACTCAACAAATTTAGAGGATATGTCGAAAGCCAGTCTGTCACAATCACCTCTGACCACCAACCATTGAAGTGGCTGATGTCTTTAAAGACACCAACTGGTAGGCTCGCAAGATGGGCCTTACAAATTCAATCCTACAATCTGACTATCAATTACATTCCTGGACGATTGAACTTTATTGCTGATCTATTATCTCGCCCTATTTGTGAACACTCAAGTACGGATTCTTGTCAAGTCTGTGCTGTCTCTGTCGAAATCCCTACTATCAGTCCTGCAGAATTACGCCAATCACAGTTAGAGGATGATGATCTTCGGAAGATCATTGAAGCTTTTGAAAGTCCTGAGAAAGAAGTAGACTGTGCAACTTGGACTGGAAGAGGATACATTATGAACAGAGGAGTGTTGTATCGATATTCTCCTGATTCGGAAGAAGAAGAAGCTCAACTAGTTATACCTCAACAAAGAAAAGCAGAAATCTTGAAAGAATATCATGATTCGCCAACGGCCGGTCACTATGGGGCTGAAGGGACATTTTATCGCATAGCAAAAAGATACTACTGGGTTGGAATGAGAAAAGATATAGCAGACTATGTCAAAAGCTGTCTTGAATGCTGCCGTTATAAAGCCTCTAATCAAAAGCCTTCTGGCTTACTTCAAACTCCTGTCTATGCTCAACGCTTTGAGACCTTGTCAATCGATCTTTTTGGTCCTCTTCCTGAAACACCATCGGGTGAAAAATGGATTTTTATTGTGCAGGACTGTGCCACGAAGTGGACAGAACTATTTGCTTTAAAGGAAGCAACGGCCAGAGAATGTGCCACTACTCTTTTGGAAGAAGTTGCCCTTCGATTTGGGTTACCCAGAAAAATAGTAAGTGATAATGGTGCACAATTTACTAGTGCTGTTATGCAACAACTATGCTATATCTTGAACATTGATCAGAGTCTTACTCCTGTCTATCACCCACAGTCTAACCCAGTTGAAAGAAAGAATAGAGATCTGAAACCTCGTTTAGCAATACTTGTTGGTAATGACCATCAGTCATGGAAGGATAAACTGCCATTAATAAGGTTTGCTTTGAATACAGCCAGGTGTGATTCAACTGGACATTCTGCTGCATTTCTTCAATTTGCATGTGAGTTACGAACCTTAGATGATGTAAAACACGATATAAAAGCCGTAATTGAGAACGACAATTTTATTCCCGAAATAACTCCATATTTGAAACGTTTTGCAAGAAATGTACAACAAGTACGAGAAAGGGTCGAATTGCATCAAGATAAGCAGAAAAGATATGCTGATAAGAAAAGAAAAGAAACTCCGAAATTTGCTCCTGGAGATAAAGTTTGGGTTACTCTCCACCCAGTCAGCAAAGGTCCACTAAAGAAAACTGCTAAATTCATGCCTAAACGAGATGGTCCCTATGTAATAGTGACTACAAGATCTCCAACTACTTATGATATTGTCATATAGTAGCTGTCTGTAATTCCAATGTTTAATGTTCCGTTATATGTTTAATATTTATGTATATTTCCTTGTACCCGTTCCTGTGTGCTCTATTAATAAATACTTTTAAAGCTAGCCGGGGTTCGTGTTTATTGAGGAACGGCTACAATACGATATTAATGGAAAAATTCAAAAATTCATCTTGGCTTATTTTTCCAGTTTGCGCTAAGAATACTTAGAAAAAAAATGATAATAAAAAATAATAAGAAATAAGAAAAAGAATAATAAGATAATAAGAAAAAGGATAATGACTTGTAATTGCAAAAAATTATTTATTACACACGAGCACACACATATACATCGTTACTTACATAGGTACACTGCGAAAAAAAAAATAGGATAGTTCTATATTTCCCGTTCTACTAGGCCGATTGACGAAATATAACTTGCGTTTTTCATGCCTCGAAAGCGCGACTTTGAGTATGTATTAGATTTATATATAGCATTGTTCTAATATAGGTACTTTGACACAAAACCAACTTTTTCTGAAATGATATGCCAATGTTTTTTCTATATTTCGATTCTAAGACCCAAATGATGCCAAACTGCCAAGTTTTGCAAAAATCGCATGAGTAGTTTTTTAAAAAAATTAGCTATCAAAATATTAGCTCCTCAGTGTTAGTTGAATTTGGTATATATTTATAAATATTTCTTTTTTTATTAAACTTATTTGATTCTTCCTTTCACATTTCGAAATTTAGGTTCATTCCAAATAAAGTTCGCCAATTTTTTATGACTTACTTTTAAAATTTGAATTTTTAAATATTTTTTATAAATTTTTTGAAAAAAATCTGTTGAAATATAAACTATAAAATTTTGCCGTCATCTTAAAGTAGATGTATTTTTAAACATACCTGCAAAAAATTAGAGTTTTTTATTCAAAATTTCCCGAGATGTACGCGAATTTACATTTTGGCGCGTTTTGAAGTTTAGCCTATTTATTATAAGCGATAGTAATGAAAATGTCGTTTACGCGCTCTGTTAAACTTATTTGAAAGTATGGACGGTGACTTTTTCCCGCTCGTGGGCATTGAAAAAGAGGAAAGGGAAATAGGTTGCTATAAATTAAGAAGTTCGCCAAGTGAATTATTCTTGGGGTAAACTGAAAAAAATCCGCCACGATAAATTTTTAAGTTTCTCTACAAATTTCTCACCAAAAATTACAAAATTTAATATCTAGGCATAACTTGGATCGTAGATTCGAAATGTGGAAAAACATTTTGTGCCAAAATACCTATGTTAGGACAATGCTATATATAAATCTAATGCATGTCCTAAGTCGCGCTTTCGAGAGACATGAAAAACGCAATTTGAATTTTGTCAATCGGCCCAGTAGAGCGGGAGATACAGAACTTTTTTTTTTATTCCTGCAGTGCGCATTTACTCTTCAAACTGCTATATTACTGCACAGCGAAGTTATAAGAAAAATTGCGAAGAACTATTTTTTTTTAATCACGTTTTTCAATCAGTTTGCAATAAAAACAAAAAATATTGAAAGAAACACGTTACAGTTCCGGAACTTTCCACAAAATTACTCGTACAGTTCTTCTCAGTATGATAGAGCGAAAAACAGTAGTTACCACTTCAAACTACTAAGAATGTTGAACACAACCCAATGCAATGCTCGTCTAAAGAGCGAATCTCGCACGCAGACCTCTCAGTTTTCCGAAATGAGCTCTGAAGTAAAAACTCAAGAACGATGCTCTCTTATACAGTTTTCTTCTGCCTGCCGAGCAATATCCAGCACCTTCCATTTCTCGAAATTTCTCCAAGGCATATACAGTTACAGTCACATAGGTATCTAGGCTATTTACAGTTATATAGAGACCGGACTCAAATGTCGCCACATGGTCGCCAAGTTTGGCGAGTTTTGGTGAATTTTCGCCAAATTTAATCACAAAAATTAGTCGCCAAAACCATCTTTAGCTTGCGTTTTCTCACCAACTTACCGAGACACCATTTACCTCAGTCTTAAATAGACTTGCCCTTGTAATTTTATTTTTCTGGAAAATTTTTGCATTTCTTGAAGCCGTTCATTTCACTTTAAGAAAAATTCGTAACAGTATAATAAAACTAAAAAAAGTAATTATTTGCGGTGTTTACAGCTTGCAAAACAGTCAATACTTTCACGAAGTTCTCATTTCTGTAAGTAATTACTTCGGCGATTGATATTTATATAGTAACTTCGAATTTCAGAATGCATTTGAAACAATGTAAACTGTAATTATTTATGGTACGTGTAGTAAGCAAAGCAAAAAGTACTTCAAGAAACTCTCATTTGCAGAGGACGAATACTAATACTTCAAATCAAGGAAAATAAACAGTTCATAGAAACAATTACAGATTAAAGATTCTTTTTTTCTTTCTAGGCTGACGTTCTTTTCATAATGGCTTTTCAAATACTGGTATTTCGATTTAAGATTAATGCACGTTGTCTTTTTTATGAACTGGGTGTTGATTCCAAAAGGTATATTTGCATTGTTCCCTGTTCTTAAAATTCTGTCAACAGCGTTTTCAATTTTGAAGCAATTGAAATTCAATCATTACTGCAAAATATTTGAATTGCAGCAATTTCACCATAAGCAATAATATTATGGCACCCATTGTTAGATTTAAAAGTGTTCGGGTTATTGTAACCTTTACAGGTAGTTGGATGGGTTTTAATTATTAGGTGCCACTGATTTCTTTGCACGAGTTATCGTAATGGAAGTGAGATTTCTAGGTTCATGCAGACAAGAACTCAGCAACTTTAATGAGGCAGAGAATTAAGATAGAGGTGACAGTCTGCTTGACTAACATTAAGTTCCTGATGAAAAGTCACGGCTTCATTTTACTCTATAGAGAACCACGATTCTGTCTAATTTTAATGTGCTAAGCTTTAAACCATAGTTTACCGTTTTGGACTTTTCCGAAATCAACTCCACTGGCGAAGATTTTAAGCATCAATATTTATCAGCAGCTATTTGCTCGCGGCACCATCGTCTAGTTTTTTCAGCCTAGTCCCAGACTCGGACTGACGTTCTTCAGACAGCAGACAACTTCAGACATTGACAGACAACCCTACGGTTCCAGTTAACCTATTTATACTCCTACGTTCGTCTCAAAAATATCCATAATGACCTAGAGGGAAGGAGTTTCGTTCCTAAGTTTGAAGTGATAGAAAATGTGTAAACTAAAAAACCAACTTGTAGGTTAAAAATAAATCGTCACAATATGTGTCCTTAATTTCCAGAAGTTTAATATTTTGCTTTCTTGACATTCTAAGTAAACTGGAAGATAAAATGGGGAAAAAATAGAAAATTCAAAATTCTTGCTTTCTCATGAATTTCTATATTGGAAATTTATGACAATGCAAAGTATGCACGATACATTTACAAAGTTTTAAGACTAAGCCAAAATTCAAGACGATAACTTTTTTACTTCTCAGTTTGAATATATAAAATTTGTAAGTCTATATGACGTTTGGCACATTCATGTAAGTGCTTTATTCCTTCGTACACTGCTGCCTATTAAAAGTGCGAGGTATGAAAGTAAAACAAGTAGCAGAATATTATTTTTGCACGTATACGTTATAATGGGAGGAAGTTGGGATTAAATCTGCAGGCAGTTTGGAGTACACAGCATGCAGGTTCCAGTACACAAAGCTGCCCCCTCTGGCAGAATAAACAGCTGTAATTGAGTTAAGCATCGAGTCCAAAAGAGCTTAGATGACTGATGCGAGTATTTCATTCCATTCAACTTCAACTCTATTCCAGAATTTATCAATGGTAGTGGCTGGCAATTTGTGGCTTGTCAGTCTCTCTGCAACCCATGATCAGATGTTCTTAGTGGGTGACAGTTCTGGCCAGGGCTGTAATCGAACACTCTGTGTATTGAGATAGGTCAGGACAACACGGACAACATGCGGTCGTCATTATCCTATTAAGAGAGGGAGTCACGCAGTGCTCGAAGACAGAGCACAGCCACTTGCCTTAGCACACCGCAAATGCAATGGTGGCTGTTCACATAACCAGCTATGCTAACAAAAAGTGATCGGGATTTTTACCCAGTGGCAACCTATACCTGCACTACAGGTGCGGGGCTCATACGACGATGATGAATGCAAGCTGGCAAGATTTGTTTCCACGTAAAGATAAGTTCTTCATGACAGAGTATGCAGACTTGGGATTCGTCTAAAAATAAGACGTAGTGCCACTCCTATGTCCAGTATCCTATTTCATCACACCACTGTAAGCTCACTTGTCTTTATTGCAACTATCGTAGCTTGGATGCTGCAGACATCGTCGTACTGTGCATGTTGGCACTCGTCGTCCGCCACAGAACAACTAAGTTTTCTGACTCAAAGTACGTGACGAGGCTGTATTAGCCTGCAAGCCCAAGATGGCAGCATGTCTTCTCTCTCGGGTGTTAGTGGCCCGATGCTGCTGAGATCCTGCACGTCGTTCAGTATGGTTCCTGGACCCATTCATGTCATATTCGCCTGAGCATCAATGAACCACAGTCAACAGCAATTAACACCGTGATTAACCGCAGTCCCGACAAGCCACGATCTTGCCACTGTCGGTTTCCGGTAGGTGGTGGTACGAATTTCGCCTATTTACACAATGCATAACACAACCTTTACATAAACAGCCATCGTTTAAATAAAATTTCCAAGTGAAAAATCCACCGCGAAATTTTCCCGTTTATGCAGAGTGTAGATGGCTTTACTCATATCTGCCTTGTGATCATGCGCTGGAATGCTAATCATTTGCACATCTTCGGCATGTAAATTTGACATTTTTTGCATGCCGCCTTCATGGTGTGGAAATTTTAATAGTCAGTAGTGCTGAAATTATAGTTTATTGTTCAGTTGCATTCATTAAATGTTGTTTGTATGTTTTACGTGTTTGATTTCTTTAGCTTTTGCAGTGCACATGCTTTTTTTTTCTCTTTTTTTGTACGGGAACTTAAAATAGCAAATTTATTAAGAAGGATATCAAATTTAGAAACTCCCTTTTGTAACTTGTTCTCGATGTCATATTATTATCAGTAGCTATAGGTGTATCGCATATTATTGTCAATACTAATTGTCTATATAGTGTGATATTATTGGCAGCTATTGACAGTAATATCTTTATCATACTATTGTCAATTAACTGTCTTTCGATTTCACAGTCAAGCTATGACTGCTTGTTCTTGTTATTTATTTAACAGCTAACCTTTAGAATTCATCAGGTGGCCGAACCTAATTTGACATGGATTCAAATCTACACAAATGGAGTAGCTGTATGGGAGTTCTCTTGGCTTTCTCCATATACAACGTTAATTCGAGCCAGTTTGATTTAAAATGTCCTTCAAGAAAGTATTCTTTCTCTTCCACGGACAACGCTCGCATGCTTTGCTAAAATTCAAATGATCTTAAGCCACATACATCTATTCTTAACTTTCTACATTGCTGTCATTTTATCCTTGGATCCTAAGTAAACTGTTGTATAAAGAGTTTTGAATATGCATTTTATATTGGACGTTATTGCGATACAATTTAGAAAAGTTAGTATCATTTCCTTTCTTAAATCTTGCTTTCTTCTTGCTGACACTTAACTTCTTGCTTTTGGAAGCACTGTTAAAGTTTCTGGTTACGCTTTTCTGAATTTCTTCAATGTTAGTAAAACAACGATTTTTAAGGCAAGCCTTCACTTTAGGTGTGAGAAAGAAGTCTGTTAATGGGCTGTCTTGCAGGGGAAATCGATTATTCAATTGAGCTTCTTCTGGTTTGATGTGCTAAATTCTCTTCATAGTACATTATATTTTTGTAAAATATAGAGTTTACCTCCTGTTCTCCAGGGACAAATTCCTTGTGAACTATCTCTTTCCAATCAAAAAAGATCAGCATGATCTTTACTCGACATTTGTGAAATCAAAGTATCTGCAGCCGTGGGAATCCTTCTGCCTCTTAAGCAACTAACTGCTGCTAATCTTTCCTGAGTTAATGTTTGTCATTTGGATCGAATCATGACACGCAGGAATTTTATCTTCTTCCCGTTCTGCTGCAATTCGTGAGGGGGAAAACGAGAACAATTTTTCTTACAAGATCTTCAACTGAAAACATTTTGTGAGCAGTATTTAAGTTTCGCTGATATACATATAATCTACTATTTGGATGTTGAATATACTATTTTAAGGGATGATAGATCCAAAAACGATTCTATTTTTCAGCACACCAATGGAAAAAGGTAAAACGAATAAAACGTCACAAAGGAGAATAGTGAAAATTCTACAAGCAATATCAGGCTATGGAAGTAAATTTTAAAGGAAAAGTGTAGCTTTGAAAATAAAGAGGAAAGAGTCCAATACTTTCTGATCGCGATGCCCTGTCGATATAGTTCTAGCCGTCAAGCAGAAAATTTTCCTTCACACGATCCAATAACAACGTGAAAATAAACGTAAGATTCCTCTTTACAACTGACAGTAGTGGCCCCACGCGCTTGCTTATATCGTTCAAAAAGTATACAGGAACTCTGCAGCAGGAAGTCACTAGTGTGCGTGATACCTTTTAGCCCTTTCAGGAAAGAAAAATTAGCTCTCACAAATTTCCTGGAAAATAAGCCTTTGGCATTAGGTTGGGGCCTTTTTTTTCCCTTAAAAATCTCAAACTCTGTCCAAGGTTTGTGTCCGAGAGAAAGACAGGCCTGCACTCAAAAGTTAGAATCGATTTTTAAATCATGTTTATTATTACAATAAAATTTGTTTGCTGAAATTGTGGTTAACTTGCATAAAAGAAGTGGCGGAGCCCTTTCATCTAGGGCTCGGGTGCGGTCCAACAAAAATTATGTTTCATTTCAATAACTGAGAAGTTCCAGAGCCGGGCTCTACTGGGCTCCGGCTCAATTTAAGCTCTGGTTATATCATATGATTCTGTGAAGGTTTGGTATCGAAAGTTCAAAGAGAAGAACTATGATATTCAAGAAACAGAGCGGTCTAGCCGGCCTGCTGATGTTTTTGAGGCCTGCCTGTGAGAAATTGTGGAAGAAGATCAGTATGCAAGTACTAGAGAGCTTGCTAAGGAGTTAGACATTAGTGTCGTGCCCAATTAATCGTGTTATGCATCGCATAAACTTGACGTATAAGTTCAATCATTGGTTGCCGCCTGAGCTTACTCAAGCAGATAAGGATAGACGTATTCGGGCCTGCAGTAATCTGCTCGAATATAAACGCAAGGACAAAATTCTGGATCGGATCGCCACTTGTGATGAAAAGTGGATTTACTTCAACATCACAGGCCGAAAAGGAGGTTGGTCTGCGCCCCGGGATCCCAATGGTAGCGTCGCAAAGCGCAATCTGATTATTAAAAAGATCATGCTTTGCATTTGGCGGAATTGTCGGAATATCTGGAAAAAGGTAAAACCCTCGACGGTAAGGTGTACAACGAGATGCTAGTCCGTGTTGAGTCTGCTATCAGGGAAAATGTCGAACTGAGTTCTGGTGCATAAAAGTAATGTTCCACCAAAACAATGCAAGACCCCATGTGTCTGCATTCACCGGCTGGACTGTTTAAGGACTCGAATGGGATCTTTTGCCACAACCACCATATAGCCCCGACGTAGCTCCTTCGGACATCTACCTTTTTTCACACCTGAGTTACATCTTGCCGATGCTATGTTTCATTCTGCATAGGACGTCAGAAAAGGTTGATCTGTTTTTGTACTCGCGGCCACAAAGTTATCGGGTCGAAGGTTTTGAAAAACTACCAAATCATTAAATACAAAATGATACATTTGTAATACAAAATACAAAATGATTAAATACAAATTGATAATCATTAAATACAAAATGATAATCATTAAATACAAATTAATACAAAATGATACATTTGTTTGGTGGTTACTACCCGCACTGTACTGCTTTTATGTTCTTTTTCCTAACTTTATTAAGAATGTTTTTGGAGGAAAACTTTCTTTACAACCAGATGTTTAGAATATTTTAATATATAATCAACAACTGGTATATGTGACAGTTAGCTCCATTTTTCTATTAATATCCTGCGATGACTCTGTAAACAGCAGAATTCTTCGGACAAACACGAAAGAGATTCCTTTTTGTTTATAGCTTCATATTGAGGAAAGAACAAATTTTTGAATTATTTTTCTGAGTTTTATTCAATCTACGGTAGCCCTCATAATTACTACAGCAGAATTTGTTTTCTGATTCAT
>KK114386.1:176336-199833 GCA_000611955.2 Stegodyphus mimosarum | reverse complement strand
TGGAAGGTGTTACAACACACTTTTTTTTTTTTTTGACTCAGGCCCAAACGGACCAAACTCATACTATGGCTCTTTGAAATTCCACTTTTAATTTTTACTTCTTTGTACGAAGGAAAGAAAGTAACGCAATCACGAAAAATTTCGAGTATCATATTTCAAAAGGAATATCCATTTTGACCGTTATCGAATTTATTTGGCCGATTTTTTTTCTTAGTGATGCCCCTACGTCCGTACAGAATAAAAGTCTCTGTATTCCAAAACCGATTGTAAAATGGACTCAAAATGACTTTTTTCGTGACGTCTGTATATACGCATGTACGTATATATCTTGCATATTTCAGAAATGTTTAGCCGTAGAACGTTGAAATTGTGTATATGTGACTGCTATAACATCTAGTTATGCACCTAGAGAGTACCTTTAATTTATATAAACCTAAATATTATACATATTGAAAGAGGAAAATGAAACAAATATAAATTGAAAGGATTTCTGTTATTGCATAAGCAGCTGTACGATGCAATTTTTTTTTTTTTTTTTTTTTTTTAAAAGGTTTTTTTTTTTTTTTTTTTTTTTTAAAAGCTGGTGATTTTTACTTGGGACAGTGTCTGGTACAACTCATTAAATATTTCGCGATAAGGAGTGCAAAGTTTTTCGATACTCTTCATAAAGTATTCTTTCTTCATTTGGGGTCAATCTGAATTACAAAATCACAGTTTCTGTACCTTTTTCAATAATTCGCTTAATTTATTGTACACTGAAGGGCTTAAATAGCTCCTTTCTTATCTTCTTCACTATCTCTGCTTTCATCGTCTGCTGGTGTTATAATATCATCCAGTTCTTCATTTGTCATTTGTCATGATCGTCATTCTCGATTAATTCTTTGACTTCTTGTTCTCCCATGTCAGAAAATTTTTCTGTCTGTATTAATTTTGTAACTTGTAGGAGTTCCTTCGCTTCATTTTCAGTCGTGGAAATCCTTCAAAATTGTTGACAGCTTCTGGCCAGAGCTGATCCCAGCGAGCTTTCATTGTTGATGAATTCACTTGTTCCTATACCGAGTTTAATAATTTCTTTGCAGTATGTTATGTTCAGTTAACTCTGAATGCCCTTAGTGTGTCATGCTTTTCTTCGTCTTATTTGCAGAGATGTAAACTGACCTGATATAATATGCTTTGAATGTTTTTATGGTTCCTTGATCCAAATGGTTGGATTAAGGAAGTGGTATTCGGTGGAAGGAATAAAACACCTATCTTTTAAACGCGATGTTGTGCGGCTTCAGTACCGTGTCCTGGAGCATTATCGAGAATTAGAACTTTAAAGCTCAGATTTTGCCATTCAATGCTTGACTATAATGAATGAATTTTCAAACCTGTCATTGCTATTGGAACGCGGCCGACGCTCTGTTGCATACCGCGTATAGTTGAAATTCTCGCCTGGGATAAATTAAATGGCAACAATTACGAAAACGCAAAATAACGCTCCTCAAGTTCGCTTTTGGCAAGGGACTACATGAGCATTAAAAGTAGGGGCAAAAATTCGAAGGGGAATTTGTTCAAAGTTTTTCCAAGTGTAGTAGGCTATGCCTGAAAAATGTAAATAAATTAATAATAAGCTTAATTTTGCATATCACAAAAATAACAAGCGATCTGGATAACTGGAAGTTTGGGTTTGATAACTGGATTCGAGTTCCACCTGCATCATTTTGTTCACGCGACCCCCTTCCACTGATTATTCCTTACAACGCAGAGATGAGCAACTGTAGCAGCAGCGCCATCTATCAAAGGCTTTCGAAAATAAAACAAATGAACGGGCGTTAAAGTCTTAGTTAAAACTTTTGGTATAACGAAGCCCTCATCAAATTACTAGCAGGAAAAAAAAACCGATCTATGACATTTCTTTGATAGACCCATACAATAAGAATAAATTTTGCATACCTGAAATGTCGAAGAAGAATTTCTTTCCTATAGTACGTTATATATAATTTATATAAGAAACCTACTTGTAAAGAGAGACCATTATTTAAAGAAAATTAGAAAATAGAGATAGAATAGAACATTGTTTACTCGAACTAATTCGGTGAAACAATTTCGGATAACTTTTCAGTAATCCATCTTTAAAAAAAGTGCTTATTTTTGGACAGTTGATTTTTACCGTATTTTGTGAAAATACGAATTTTAAAAATAGCTTTTTAATATTTTCTTAAGTAACTTTATTATAATATAACAGGCGACTATTAATATATTATAAAATTTTATTTTTATTATAATTCACTTTTAAATTCTTAAACCAATATCCCAAACTAATAATGCTGTAGTGTATGAATTAAAAAAATCTCATGTGTACACCACACGAGTTCCTGTACGGAATATCAAATTATACGCATTTTTTCTTGCATTTCATTTAAACTTATCGGACTGAATTAAATTTACTTCGTCGATAACGCATAAACCACAATAGAATAAATTCACTCATTAAAATTCACTGTATTTGTTTACAATAGGGACACTCTGGCGCTAGGTTCACTTAACAGCGTTACATCTCATTCATTTTACACCGCAGAATGCACAAACATTATATCACCTGAAGAATTATTTAATCGTTGCCACATGTTCTATTCGAATACTATAATAAATTTAAAACTATGTATATAAAAGAAATAAAACAAACAGTTTTTCTTAGTATTTCTCAGTCAATTAATTCAGTTCTCACTTAGCGACAAGGCAAAAATACATAAAAACTTTAAATATCTATGTTAAAAATTACGAAGCAAGACTTAAACACTTATTTCCTCGCATAAATTCCAGATTGGAATAAGCGATTTTCCAGATTAAATTCGCAATAATAAAAAGAATGAGTTATCTTTGTTGTCAGGGGGCTTAATTTCTCTACATTTGCAACAAATCCAGTATTCTGTTAAGTTTCAAATATAAACAAATATATCTTGTATAGTAATAATAATTAGGCTTAGCCACATTTAAACAACTTTTAAATTGTTGATAATTCTACAAATAATTGCATACAAATTTACTAAAGGCATAAAAACCTTAACCGGAAGATAAGAACAAATAATTCAATCATTTTTAAAGCACAAAATGCACAATTGAGAAACATGTAAGAATAAAGAAATTGAGATCACTGAGCCGAGTAACAGCACTAAAAGTATATAAATATATGTATATATTTATTTACTTTTAGTGCTGTCGATTGCACCCAAAATACAAGATGCACATCTACATGTTATAGCAGTCCTATATACAAAATTTCAACGTTCTGAGACTACTCGTTTTTGAGTTATGCGAGATACATACGTACGTACGTACGTACGCACAGACACCACAGACACCACGAAAAATTCTCTTCAGAATCCATTTTAAATCAGTTTTATAATTTTTTTTTTTGGTTAAAAAGAGTCCATTATTCTGTCTTTATGTACAGATGTCACGCAAAAACATCATTAAATGGCCTTCGATGGCGGTCAAAATGGATATTTTCGTTGAAATATGATATCCGATATTTTTCGCGATTCAATACTTCCTTTTTACTGTACAAGGAAGTAAAAACAGTGGCTATCCTTAAAAGCACTAAATTAAAAATTTTCGTAATATCCAATTAATGACTGGTATTCTTGTCAAATGTGATCAACGATAGCAGTGGTCCGTTAATAAATTTTCTCGCAGAATGATAAAATTTCTTTTGAGATATTCTTAAAATTCTATTAAATAACTTATTGAAATTTTTTATACTTCCGTTTTCAGTAGCTTACCGCACTTTCAAGTACCTCCTTTCATCCAAAAGAAATTTTAGTTGACTTAATTCACGAATGAATATATCTTTAAAATCATTTCCTGGGGCAAAATTTTACATTTCATTACTTTTCATAATCCTTTTCATAATCTACACTCACGTTTGTGAAAATTGCAACACCATGAAGGACTTACGCGAGTGAGCTGAAATTTTCAGGAAATGCAAAGTAGCGCATGATATGCAAATGATTAGAACTGCAAATCCGTAGCGCATGCGTATGCTGAGCAGCGCCCTCTGAACGGCTGATGGATCCGAATAAATAGACGGCTGTAGCGAGGCGTGTATGGTTATCGGTGGTTATCTGCTAGTGGTAAACGTTAACTCAATCTGTACTTATGCCTCGTCGACGAAAGAGAGCGAGATTTGAACAACTTACAGAGTTTGAACGAGGGAGAATCATCGGCCTTCGTGAAGCTGGATTGTCGTATCGTGCAGTAGCCTCTCGTGTGCAGCGTAACAGCAGCACAGTGATGCGCGTTTGGAAGCAGTGGACGGACGAGTGTCGGACAACTCGGAAATCCGGGAGTGGACCCCGAAATGTGACGTCAGCTCGCGATGATAGACACCTGGTCCGCATGGCGCGGACGGACCGTACAGCTTCCTCTAGACAATTGGCAGCACTGTGGTCAATAGCTACAGGTGTTTCATTGTGTGCTTCATCAATTCGTAGACGTCTGCTGCAGTGTGGACTGCGCGCACGGACTCCTTTATACAGGATCCCCCTAACGCACGACCATCGCCGCCTGCGGCTACAATGGGCCAATCAGCATAGAGACTGGCGTGCTGATTGGCAGCATGTCGTGTTTTCTGACGAATCCCGCTTTAATTTGTGGTACCATGATGGCCGCATTCGTGTCAGACGCTATGCCGGTGAACGCCACCTTCCGGAGTGCATTATCGAACGCCACAGTGGACGAACACCCGGAGTTATGGTCTGGGGCGCCATAGCATATCATAGACGATCTCAATTGCTACGAATTGTGGGCAATCTGAACAGCAACCGGTATATCCGTGAAGTTCTACAGCCCGAAGCTGTTCCCTTCCTTCAAAGCTTGCCAGGCGCTGTATTTCAACAGGACAATGCCCGCCCTCATACTGCTCGGATTGTTAAATCCTTCTTTGCAGCGCAGCAGGTACAGCTTCTTCCTTGGCCTGCGTGTTCCCCGGATATGTCGCCAATTGAACATGTGTGGGATGTCATTGGTCGGCGTCTTGCTCGTGATCCTCGTCCTGTTGCGTCTGCAGACGAACTTTGGGTACGCGTACAAACGATATGGAATGCTCTTCCTCAGTCAGACATTCAAACTTTGTTTGACTCCATGCCACGTCGTGTAGCAGCACTTATTGCGGCGCGTGGTGGCCACACAAAATACTAATTCTGATCTCTTGTTCTTGTTTGTTTGCTTTGAACATTTAATCATTTATTTGTACCACTACCACTCAACTGTGTATTAAATTGCATTCAATTATGACGATTCCTTCTTGGTGTTGCAATTTTCACAAACGTGAGTGTATTATTTTCCGGACCCGTTGATTCAATGCATCTTTCAGTGTTCCTCTGCTGTTATGTCGGACTTCACTACCTGAAGTTCGGATATGCGGGGCGTGTTTTCTTTGATTACGTTGTTTGAAATGCTCTTATACACTTCCAGTTTGTCAAGTTATTAAAAGAAAGTGTCAGGACTGAGTTGTTCGGTGCATATTCTTGGCAAATACGTTCGTGAATTAAACTGAGTCCTGATCTTGAACAGGGAGCTGAATGCAACTATGTTCTGTGGTAGGAAACTGTGAGTCTGTGGTAGAATATTGTGATTAAGTGGTAGAAGAACTGCACTTTAAAGGGATTTAAAATCTTCTTTTATTAAACCACAATTATTTACAGCCACTTCCCAACTCGGGAGGGATACAAAAACCAATGACCGCCACTTGGGTCTAAACTGAACAATCAGATAAATTTAAACTATAGAAAGTAAATAACCGTTGCTCACAGAGCTATGAACGCGAGGTTGGCCTCTATGATAAATGGTGTGTAGCAAGATTTAACTAATACTAACGCACTTAGAATTACTTCAATAAGTAATAGCGTAACAGCGCTACGGCTTAGAATTTATATACTAGCTGGTCAGGCGAACGTGGAACAGAGTAACAGTGGTCTGAGACTAAAAGCTCTCCCACACTGAGAGGTTCCTACCTCTCGTTTAAATAGAATTTGGCTCCACTTCAAATTAGCATAAAGCTGAAACGCGCGCTTATTCTAACGGGAAGTTGAAATAAGAACAGATAGAAAAAGGCAAATTAAAATAAAACTTTGTTAGTTTAACTAAAACCTTGCAAAAGTAATAGGCTGGATTCAATTTAGGTTATTTAGAATATAGCAATGTTTATGGGAACAGATGACTTCGTGAAAAATATTTTCAGAAAAACTAATTTATAATTGCTCAGGGAGAAAACTACGAAAGCTATTCAATCTGGCCAAGGGCAGATTGATTAGTTTGCCTGACGAAAAGAGATTTTCATTCCTACCCTCACTTACCATTTTTAGAATTAAAATGAAAATTCCAATAACTTTCCCTGACTTTAATGTAATTGCTAAAGGAATTTTGATGTGTTTAAATTAATTTATCTATGCTCTGTTATCTTAAGTAAATTAATTGCTGTAAAAGGCCCAGTTGAACAACAACAAGGCACTTGTAATTAAATAGTCATATTTGCTATTGTTTCATAATAGAAAGCAATAATAAATATGCTTATTTAGTAACAATTCTGATTCATTTCTGACACACTGAAGAATAGTCATCAGATTAAATTACAAAACAGTCTATACATTTTTGGCCGCGCTTTTGTAAACAACGATTTTCAGAATTCTACCGAAAGAAATTTTACAATCAGATTCCAGTAATTTACGAAAGATAAACTTCCACGCGCTCATAGATTCAAGAAATTCTTCATTCTCAAATGTAATATTTTTTAGCTTTCAGATATTAAGAAACACTGCATATGCAAAATGAAGAAATATGCAAATGCAATGTTTCTTAACATCTGAGTAAAAAAAAAAATAAATAAATTAAAAAAATTCGCAATATCCAATTAAACTGCTGTTTTTCTCTTTTAACAATCTTGCCGAATATGATCAATACTAGCAGTAGTCTACTGATACGTTTCCTCACAGAATGATAAACTTCTCTTGCAATGTTCTTAAAATTCTATTAAATAATTTATTCAAAACTTTGATCTTCTGTTTCCAGGAGTTTACACACTTTCAAATACTTCTTTTGATGCAAAACAAATTTTAGTTGATATAATTCAAACGCAAGTTAAGTATAAAAAAGGAAAAACAGTCTTAAATTTGGTTTTCCCATGTGTAACGTGAATAACAGTGTTTTTATAGAAAACCAGTCATCCACCAAAACCACCACTATAACCAATTTTCAGTAAAAAATTCTCCACGAAGGCATCCCTTTCTTGAAGCAAATAGTGCTCCATTATTTTGCCTTAAACAAATCAATATATAAGAGGGCGGACAGATTAATATTTGGAATTATTTTTTATGATAGCAAACACATATCATTGGCATCGATGAAAATACCTGTTTGATGCTTTGATCAAAGATAAACAAAATATTTTTGTGCTCTTTTTTTTTCAATTTTTCTGTTGTTTTAAAAGTTTTTAGTTCATAATTTGTAATTTACTTAGTAAGTAATTTTACAAAGTATTTCTGGAATTAAGATAGGTAATTTCAGGCGTTTTTAACGACTTTTTCTAGGATTTAGAATTATTTTCTTATTTAAATTACTACAAATGTATAATATAATATAATATATATATAGCTTCTTACATGTACTGCAAATCGTGAATTAGTTTTACAATATTTGTAATATCCATTGTAAATGTATTTTGAATTTCATTTGATGTGAGGAAATATATACAATAACGGCAAGAAATATTTTTATGTGTTTAACGTATCTATTTTCTCCCTCCTTTCTGTGCGCATTTGTGGAGTAGCTGGAAAAACGCTCGACGCGTGTTCGGGAGTTTCCCGGTTCGAATCCCGACGGAGGATTTCGAATTTCTTCAGTTTCCCTGGCATCGAAAATATTATACAAGGCTATACAAGTATCTACATAATTTTAACTTTAAAATATGTTAAAAAGCCTTAAAATCGGTAAACAAAGTTTATCAACTTCAAAATTGATGTAAAATCATAAAAAGACGCTAAACAATGTTCGAAGGTTTATGAAGGAAATGTCAACAACTTTCAAAAGCATTGTCATCCTCATTTATGTTGGTTTATTCAATGATAGCCAAGCATATGAGGCTGTTTTTCTAAGGGAAACGATACCTTCGTGAAGGACTTCTTATGGGAACCTGGCTCATGTCTATGATACCCATAAGAGCCACAAAATCTCCGATGCAGGCAGCTCTTTAGGCGGAATTCGAAACCGGCTTAAATAACCAATATTCAGCCTTCTCATCTTCTCCGGCACTGATGGACTCTTGTCTTACTTAACATAGCATATCTAGATGGATGTAAAGAAAAATCATTGTTTATTTAAGAGGCAAAAACAGGTTTTTTAGAAGGAAAAAGCACTACATGAGATTAAGCGTATCATAATACACTGACTTTCAAGAGTTAAGCACTCACTGGAAATTAGCAGTTTTTCAAAGTGTAGTTGAATATGAATGGTTGAAAATCGCTGTGGATGTAGAAGGCAGTACGCAAATATCGTACGTCAAGGACGACCATGACTGACTGCCTGAATATATGCTATCTGAGCAGTCGCTGAATACGGCAGCATCCTAAAGGGCTTGAGGTGGTTCATTGAAATGACAATAAGAAATGTTCATAACTTTCGTGAGATAATGTTTTATGATATTTATGTTTCTGCGGCTAAAAGAAAGTGAACAGAAGATAGTGAACGCTGGCTTGCTGTCTGACGAATTGAAGCAGGGCAGTCAACCAAACTAGTCACAGTTTTCTTTGACGTTGATAACTCAGTAATTTCTCGACGATGGAAATAAATCCAAATAAGTCATATAGTACCAATAGGCTGTAGAATCGTTACCAAAGGAGTCAAACCCGTGTAGAAGACGTGGATCTGGACGCCGGAGGATTAACTCAACGACGGACGATCGCTTCTTGTTGCTATGTGCAAGATGCCATAGGTCACTACCAGCATTATAGCTGGCATCGCATCTCTGTGGTGCTGCAGGACGGCCCATATTCCTCCAAACTGTGCCGCGTCGACTTCATGGAGGGAGAATCTATGTTCGACGATCCGTGGTTTGTGTTCTTTTTTGCCCAATACATGTAAGAGCGCGGTTGATTTGGACCAGTGAATATCGCAGTTGGACACCAGAGCAGTGAGGCCATGCACGTTTTACGGATGAGACCCAATTTAACATCCAGAACGGTTCCCGAAGGGCAATGATATGGCGAGAGCCAGGGACACGCTGTCGGGCATCAAACTTCGTCGAAAGAGACCATTGCAGGGGCAGAGGCTTATTGTATGGGCTGAGACAGCAACATTTGGCCGCACTGACCTATACGTGATACCTGTTGGTTCCGTCACAACCGTTCGATATCGAAACGAAATTCTACGTCCTCTTGTGCGTCCTTTTATCGCTGCAATGGGTACCGACGGCATATTTATTGACGATATAGCCCGCCTGCATAGAGGTCAAGTGGTGCGGAGTTATCTGAAGAGTGAAACCATTCCACATTTGACGTGGCCTGCTAGATCACCGGACCTGAATCCCATACAGCATGTGTGGGATATGTTGGGACGACGGATAACGGGTCAAAGTGTGTTGCCAGGCACACTCCACGAGCTTCTAGAGGAATGGCTGCTACTGCCGCAACAAACGATCAGCAACACTATTCCCAGCTTGTCTTGCCGTTGTCAAGCATACATTTCAGCTAAAAAGTATCATACTCGTTTTTAGCGTGATGTTTCCATTGCACATTCTTCTGACCTATTTGGCTTTCGCGATGTTATAATTTTAATATATGTGTTTTTGTATGTGTTTTCTTTATTGTTTGCTATGGGGGTCTAGTAATGCTACACCAACCTCATGGATCGATTTCACGTATACCCATTAAATAGTTTCTGTTTTATTCCGTGTTTTGCCTTTGTTGCTCATTTTTTGAGAAGGAGTGTATTAAAATACTATAACGAATAATAATAACTATAACAAATAACAATTTCAAAATTAAAATCAAATTGAAAATTAAAGGCCAGTCTCTTTCAAGCACTGAAATAAATTACTATTGACCTCTTTTTCGATTACTCCGTCAAGAGCCAAGTTAGAGTCATTAAAATACTTCAGTCTACGTGTGTTAAAATACGGACATTCAATTAAAATAATACACTGTCAGAACATTATCACAATGAGAACAAACAGGTTCACCCTCATCCTTCAGAAACTAACTGTATGTGACTCGAGAGTGACCAGTGTGAAGATGGGTTAACATTACTCCCCCCTTCGATTACTAATAGGTTCCTAGTATTCCAATATAGGTTTCATGCTTTTAAGCTTACTCTTGACCTGAACATCCCACAGGAGCTGCCACTTATTTAGAACCTTTTCCTCGATGACTCTATGAGTATATCCAAGCGGAACATGGCGGCTGCACAAATCAACAGCAGATTTAGCTGTGATATCCTCCAGCTCGTTTCCCCTGACCCCAACATAATGTAACATAAATAAATATTTCTTCAAAAATTTGTTCTTATTTTGAATTCTGGTTTAATTTACAGAACCAAATTATCTTTCAAAATATGTAGACTAAGAACGTAGATAAACTCATAATCATATTCTCTTAATTATAATATAGGATATTCGTATTTTCTGTGCTCTATTAAATTGCAGTCTGATTAAATCTGATTTTAGATTAACAGTGGATACTTTGTTGTCTACACGGGAATCTACCGTATGAATTTTTGGAATATTAAATATTTAAACAGTCATAAGTAAAGTATCATCGAATACTGTCATATATACTCATTTAGTGTTCGCCCACAGGATGCAACAAGATCAGCTGTGATTCCCCCAGAAAAAATTCACTTTTTATCCCCAAACGTATAGAGGGCGTTCAAGGGAACGCTGTTGATTTGGTCCATAACATATCTAAAGCATAAATAACAGTTTTATAGTTTGAATTAATATTATTTTTGATTGAAGAATTGGAATCCTTATTGAATACTCTTCTCATTATTAATCATCTTCTGAATAAAGACTGAAAGCTGCAAATTAAAATTTCGAAGTTAGCAGGGAAAATAAATTTTGAAAGGGGCATTTAAACTAGGCGTTTTATGTATATATATATGTGTGTGTGTGTGTCTGTGTGTTGTGTGTGTGTATGTGTGTGTGTGTGTAAGAAAAATAAAGAATATGTAAAAGATTAAATTAGCAAATTTCCCTTCTGAATTCTAAAAATAGTAACCTCTCTGCACTGCATCATTTCTAGATTAATTCATGTATTTTGACTCTTACATAATTCTGATGATGTAAATGGAACTAAAACTCGAATAGCCAATAGTAATATTATAGCAATATTAATTATCCGATGAAAATGCATTGTAAACCAAAACTAACTCAGTCTGAATTAAGATTTCACCCCGAATGTAACGCACTTGCTCGCTATTCTTCGGCCTAATTAGACGGCTGTCTTCTGCTTTCTTCTTGCTGCAAAATTATCAAAAATGTAAACCTTTTGAAATAGGCACAAATAATGTGGCAAGTTGTTTGTGGCCGCAATATGTTTAATGAAAATAAAATGATTTAATCTGCCTCGACTGCCAAATTTCTTATTCATTGTGGATCGGCATCTCAGTATTCTACATCAAAATTCCTGCTATTACTTACTTCTAAATTTGTATATATTATTTCATATATATATGTAATATTTTAAGTACGTAGACGACACTGGTACTATAAGCATTCGACAGTCGTAGCGGCTGAGGATGAAAGGTAAGATGAAAAAGATAATAAAGCTGGGTTTTTAACGAATCACCAATCTTTATTTTCACAAATATAAATCATCTTGGTAGGCATTTATCCAATCATATTTAAAAACTATACTTTTTATGTATACCAGTTTTAAAAGTACGATGTAACCATGTCAGACAGTAAAGCATAAGCGGAGTAGAGTTGTTGCATGGCAGAAGTCAGGAAAAGGAATGATGTAATTGGTCGCGAAGCAGTATATATACTACGTAGGTGGCCAAGTACAGCTAAACTGCTATTGGTTAATTTTAGATTGTTATATGACGTGGAAAGATCTCGAATTTCGGAGAACAGATGAACTTACGGGGGAGAATACCAAATTTAGAATAGTTAATTTTGACGTCGCCAATCGTTGCTTAGCTCAGCCATCGTATTTTGTTGTATTTTGCATATCTATATATTTAATATATTATAAAACCACCGCGTTGCCTCTAATAGGCTATGCAGTTTTATTAAACATAAAATAATACCGTCTTTTTCCGAAAATAAGACACTGTCTTACTTTCTTTTTTGGTCCAAAATAAGCGCTAGGGCTTATTTTCGGGGGAGGGCAAAAATAAAAGTATATTTATATGTTTTTATTTTAATATTTATTTTACACAGAATACAGAAATTTAAATTTATTCAGTTACAGTCATGTCATCTTCTTCTGGAATATCGTCATAAGTAAAATTCTGAATTATATTCTGATTTTCTTCCAAATCCATTTCCTGTTGAATCATTGGTCCGAATCTCTCATGTCTTGCGATATAGCTATCGTTAAATGAATACTTCTTGTCTAAGAAACCTGTTCGTAGTGCATTGGAAACATCACTATCAGTTATTTTGTCCCATGAATTTTTTACCCAATTCACAACTTCTTGTAAACCTGGTTTTACTAAATTACCTCGATGATTTCTCACCATTCTGTTTTCAATATATTCATTGATTTCCATCCTCAAATGATCCTTGAATGGCTTGTTTATTGCAATGTTAAGTGTCTGGAAGTAACCAGTCATTCCTGCCGAAATCATTATTTGATCAATCTTCCTCTCAGCAAGAAAGTTTTTCATGTCTTTAGCTCGGTGAGTACTGGCTGAATCCCAAACTAGTATACCTCTATTCTGACCCCTCAACAGTGGTGGCAGCATAAAATCAACTCTTTTTCTTATAACTGCTTGGGTGCACCAGGCTTTTTCACTTTCAATGACAAATTTCTGAAACACGTTGAATCTGGTCTTTTTTACCTTTAGTGATTAAAAATGGCGATACTTTCTTGCCATCTAAACGAATCGCCAAAATACAGGTAACACGTGCACTGCCGTAACCGGTATCAGGAACGTAAATTGACGAAGAAGCCTTGTGGTGAACTGTCGTTTGAGCTCCTTGGCCTAGGAATACCACGGTCTCATCCATAGCAATCATGTTGGAGAGTTGGTATTTCGAAAAATCGATACCATCAACAAAAAGCTTAAAGGCAGGTGCACGCTTAACAACTTCATTGACTTCCTGCTTAAACAATGTTGTTGATCTCCTTAGAGACAATTCATATCGTTTAAGAAAGTTGTCCAACCAGTGTGACGGTGCTTTAAATTCTTCTGTGGATATATCAAATTCAATTGCTGTTTCAAGGGCAAATTTTTGAATATCAGCCCTGCGCACAACGAAAGCCATTGCTCTCCTGCCTGCAATTCATTCCCAGATTCAAGCTTCCAACTCAGAAAATACGGCTGCCGACCTGATCCAACTCTGCGTTTTTTCTCATTTCCTTGGTCCACCAGTTGACACAGGTAATCGTAGTCTGCACGCCATTTACGAACCATACGGAGATCCAGCATCTTCTCTTTACAGAATGCTGGAAGATTTACACCCCTGGAGTCTTCCACGATTCCCTTTTTGTACTCGACGGAATAGCTCTTTCGTTTTATACTCATTTTAACTGGTGTTAAAAATTATTCACTTTATTTTTAAATAAAATTACGCATGAGGAAATAATCAGGCTTACAAGACTGAAATAAATGAACGTTGCATACCAGCCCTGTCGCTCAATGTAGATTGCTACCTTATGTTGTATTTTTAAGATAAATTCCAAGAATTAATTTGAAACGAACTGTAGAGGTAAAAAATTAATTTCTCGGAATATTTTGTTTCAAACATTTCACTGAAATACGAGTATTAGGAAAGCTAAACATATTATTACTTATACCTAATAAATCAACAGCCTTTTTTAACGAATTTTTTTGTCACATTATTTTAACTAAGGATTATTTTCGGGGGATGTCTTATTTTACAAAAAGTTCCGAAAATCACGATAGGGCTTATTTTCGGAGGATGTCTTATTTTACAAAAACTTCCGAAAATCATGATAGGGCTTATTTTCGGAGGATGTCTTATTTTCAGAAAAAGACGGTACGTGCAGAACTGCTCCGATTGGAAGAGTTCCTAGTTCCACTGCTTGCCGGAATATCATGCTAATGTGCATAATGTGATCCGGCTCTCTGAAGTGGTGTCGAAATGACGTCTGGCTATAGCAGTTCTGGATTGACTGGTCCCGTAACGGATGAAGAGTTGAAGGGAGGCAGGGGGGCTGACCGTTGTCACGTGAGATGTGAGTAGGCATCTGGTTGGTCCATTTTAGTCTTGAACTTCTTTCACGTGAGTGAATCTGACATGAGATACATTCTGTAATTTTTACATTTACATATCATGATAATCAAGTTAAAACTGTATACTGTTGCTTGCGTACGGACTCGTAATAGATAGAATGCACAAGTCCCATAAAAAGTGAATAAAATTTATTCTTATCAAAAAAAATATTACAGAACGCTGGAAGTTTTCTCAGAAATATGTGTACAAGTGTTCACGATATCACGCAGTAATAATCAGTAGTCACGTGAGAGGTAAATGCAGAGCACAGAGAGAAACAGAACGCAGAGCACAGCACAGAGAAAGTTTATCCGATCAACAATAACAGCAGCAGCTAGCTAAACCACTGAGCTGAGATGTCTCTCTCCGGCATTTTAAAGCTTTAAATTGGTCGCAAGAAGGTTCTAGTAATTTCTTTGCTTTTCGAGATTTCTCAAAACCGACAAGAGAATGGAATTACACATAATAGTCAAGCTAGCATAGTAGTCATGCACGTGCTCCTGTATTTTTACTTTTTCGGCTTAGCTGCCTCTTATAATATGTCTCGTGTACGGGGAAATAAAACAGTTTTAATTATAATTCTACTAAAAATATCTAACTAAACACAAAATTCTTAACAATGCAATATTTACAAATTTTCAAAATCCTGCCTGGCAATTGAGCATTTTACTTTCCGCAAAGTATATGTGGGAAAGTTATTTTTCAACATATGGACAGCGAAGGCTCTGAGTAACCGATCTTCGATGAAGTAACTCGTAGTGGAAAGTCCCTAAGAGTTTCAAAGTCTCTCAGTCTAGGGCTTTCGTGAAGATGCAATCGTTTGCTTTCCCCAGGTAATCGGCAATGTAATCCAGTTTGAGGTCGTTGTGCAGTTGGTCATTACGCACATAATAATTGGCGTTCGTCATTGTTCGTAGGAATTTTAGCTGAGCAATATGCAGTTTCCGAATATCTCTGTCCGTTGCAGCAGTCGTAGCTGCTGGTCAAAATTGGCGCTATGGTAGAAATATATATTAGACTTTTTTTCCGTCCAACCTGGAGTGCTTGCCTATGATGGGGAGCATTAGAGTCATGACACAAATGCCATTTATCTCTTATATAGTTTATATGCCCTTTCGACATGAGTTTGCCATTGTGCTCCAACGCCGAGATATTTCGCTTGCCTCACAATTGAAACAGATTCACCGAAGAGCTGCAGATTTCTCTTGATTGCCAGCAGAGCGCTTTTTTCTGCGAGTTAGGATTAGTTGGGATTTTTGCGCGTTGATTGCTACCTTCCAGTTGCAGCACCAGTCTTCAGTTTGTGGGACCTGTTCTTGTAGTTTTTTTATTGCATGGTTTATGCCAAAGCTGTATCGTCAGCGTAACATGCAAGCATTGAATAGTTGCAGTAGGGCTTAGGAAAGTTAGCAACGAAGTAGCGATAGAGGAACGGGCCGATCGCCCCTCCACGTGGAACAGATTGGAAGAGGAAACCGAAGTTTGCTATGACACCACACGTGCCGAGAAAAAATGGTAAGTAACAAATCAGATGATGAATTTTTTTGTAAAAGGTATATGATTCGGTTTATAAAATCTATTGTGTTTTCGTATGAATACCTGTTTCCAGGAATTCCATATGTTGTCCCTCTCCCGTTTTATATTGTTCGTTATCAAGCTGCATGGGCTGATGAGCATTGAGAAATTGACATTTGAACATTTTACTTTACGTGTTGGGAGACACATTATGGTAATTATTAAACCGTTCAATCAGAGACATAAAAGCAGTACAGCTATAAAATCACAGGAACGATACGTAAAACATGCCTATTAAATAACAAAAAATTTTACTTGTTTAAGCACAAGACAGAGTGAAATAGTCAGAATAAAATATGAAAAGTATGTATGTTCATGCAAGTAACGGCACCCAAATCTTGTTTATTAATGCGTGGTATTGATATGCTTTATTTAATAGCCATTAGCCTTGCGCCACTAGCCAGAAGTGGTGTACATTTCATTATGGAAGCATCTAATACGTGCCCATCGTTGCCTCCTATGAGGGGACGGACAATTACAACCATGCCTTTTCCAGAATTCGAACTCGGCTTCGTCGTTAAAGAAGTCAAAATTCTGCTTGGTGTAGAACCTTAATGTCGGAGGACCATGCGACGGTCTTTCGGTCACTAACCATACCACCTGGGCGGCATATCCTTGACCAGGGATTCTCAGCCGGTGGTACGCGCAAAGAAACAAAGTAATTTTAACTATTAAATTCAAAAATTAAACACACTGACATCCTGTTTAAGTTTTTTTCTCTAACACTCGTAAATGTATGCGATCTGAGTTCTGTTCAAGGCCAATAGCCGCTCATAGACATAAGCAAAATAAACCGTTTTTATTTTCACAAATATTCTTTCAGTTATAGACATAATAAAATTTTCATAAATGATGTTTTAAAAAAGAATAAGAGAAATGGATGCTGTATTTAACAGGAAATAAAAATAAGTTCCTATAAAAAGGTAACAGAGCTGATCGACTTATTAGCATGTCTACATTTTATGTCGCCACCGTTTCCGTGCTCATATTGCTTTATTTTCAATTAGAATGATTTTTTACGTCAGTTTGCTGTTTCTAACAGCAGGTATTTTGTCTTTTTGTTGCTTTGTATTCCTTACGTTCCTACGCGATTTGAAAATATCGTCGTTTGCTTTTGAAGAATTCGTAATATATTGTGAATTTAAATATTTGTGAAAAAATAATAAAACAAGCCTAGATTTTCAAAATGGAAATATGGCTAGGATTGATTAAGCGGAAAAGTGATGATTTACAGGTGATGGATCCATGACGATCTACTAGCAGTAAGAATATTAAAAAAAACTGTTTATGAAGTATAATGAAACTTATTTATCATTTGGGTTTACTTGGAATGGAGATAAAATGGATTCTCAACCTCAGTGTGTTGTTTACGGTGAACTATTATTCAATCAAAGTAAGAAACCCTCGCTTCTTAAAAAAATCTTGAATCTAAGCATGCCAGTTTAAAATGTCAAATCTGGAGAATATTTTAAGGCGAAATTATCGAGGTTCAAAAATAGTAAACAAGTAATGAAAGGTTTCGTTACTTCAAGTGAATAAACTTTGGAAGCTAGTTACCTAGTAAGCCCAAGAATTACCAAGAGTGGGCAGGCTCACGCTGTTGGAGAAAATCTTACCAGCAGCTAAAGATATTGTTTTAACATTACTCAACGAAATAGAGGCTAATGATTTTAATAATATTCCGTTATCAAATTAAGTCGATGAATTCATGAAATGGCAGATTCCATAAAAGAGACACTTATTCAAAAAATAAAACACAGTATTTCGCATTGCAATTGGATGAAAGTACTGATAATGAACTTTGTTCAATAATTGCTTTACATACGTTTCGAAGAAGATAAACGAATTTCCGAAGAGTATTTATTTTGTGAACCTATTTACGATAGAGCAACTGCAAATGAAATTATCAAAGTAATTTACAATTTTATGCTTGAAAATGATATTCCTTGGAATAAGTGCATTGCCGAATGCAGTGATGGAGCGTCGGGTTTTAACAGGAAAACATTTCGGGGTTATTTCTCAAATAAAGAAAGTAGCACTGGAAACTATAAATTTACTCACTGCTCCATCCATCGTGAAGTTTTAGTACCCAAAACAATCCCTGAAAAAGCTCTGAAAAAAGAGAAATTGATAGAAATTTCTTGTGATCGAACTCTAACTGAAGATTTCAAAATTAACTCACTTGTTAACTTTTGCCCGAACCGAAAATAAATATTTAAAGGCATTTCATATAAAGCTATTAAATTTTTATTGCCTCTTTGGGCAACCTATTTATATGAACAAGAATTTTCTTCCATGTTCTATTCGAAATATAAATACAGAACAAAATTAAAAGTGGATCCCAATTTACGGTTAAAACTAAGTGAACGAAGAGGAGGCATAAAGAAATCGATCTTTATCAAACAGGCCAAAATTTCGCACTAAATTTTAAAGTACTACCTTAAATTAAATTTTGATAATTAAAATGGTAACCAATTTTTAATCTAATATTTTTTTATTTGTGCATATTTAATACAAATAGCCAATAGGTTGTGCAAATGGCAAAATGTAATTTTATTTTAATATTTCTATTGCGAAATTTAAAAATAATCATTATAAAATCTAGTGGTGGTATTAAAGTTTTTCAGTTTTTGTTTAGATGGTACGCGTGAGTCAAAAGGTTAAGAACCGCTGTCCTTGACATTATCAGAACTATTTAAAAAATGTTTAATGCAATAATGTAAATGCCTATGGATAAAGGTTTTCAGATTTATAAAAACCCGCAAAACTAGCATCGGCGACCGGTAAATAAGCACATTAACTTAAAAAACACCTCGTCAACTTAGACATTTGCAATACATCTCTCAATTTTCAAGTGATATATAGCACATAGAAGGTCGAGACAACGTCGTTGCAGATACTTTATCGAGAATTGAAGAAATTTCTTTGATCGACTATGACAAAATTGCAGATGAACAAATTATGAATAAAGAATTGCAAAATTTGAAGACATCAGCAATTTCCCTGAACTTCAAGCAGTATTCTCTACCTTCTGGGAAGTCTTTGTGGTGTGAAACTTCAACGAATAATATTAGACCATATATCCCTGACAGTTATCGCAAGAAAATATTTCATCAAATGCATAACGTAGCTCATCCTGGTATTAAGTCATCTGTAAAGCTCTTAACATCTAAATTTATTTGGCCAGGTATCCGTAAAGATGTACAACTTTGGACTCGATCTTGCATGGCTTGCCAAAAAAGTAAAATTAATGACACACAAAATCAAGTTTCGGTAATTTTCAACTGCCTTCAGAAAGATTTTGTGACGTGCATATTGATCTCATTAGACCCCTGCCACATCAAATGGGAATATTTAATGTCTCACTTGCATTGACCGGTACTCTAACAGGATGGAAATGATTCCACCTAACAACATTTCAGCAGACACAGTTGCTAAAGCATTTTATTCTAATGGGATTTCAAAATTTGGGACGCCATGTCGCCTAGTTACAGATCGTGGAACGCAGTTTAGTTCAGACTCGTTCAACAACTTATCAAAAATGTGTGGAATAAAATTGCAACATACAACGGCTTACCACCCCCAAGCAAATGGGAAGGTAGAGCGCCTCCATAGATCTCTCAAGACCGCACTTATGGCACACAATAGCCTGGCCTGGAGTGAAACACTTCCAACTGTTCTTCTTGGCTTACGCACCAGCTATGCAAGAAAACTCTGCATATACCATTGCTCAAATGGTGTATGGACAAAATACACTGACTACTAATAAGTATTTGGACACCTGTGATAGAAAAGAAAAACTAACGTTATTCAAAATCAATAGTTGGTAGAGCCTCCACGAGAGGTAATTACAGCGTAGACCCTCCGAGGCATACTTTCCACAAGTCTTTGTACGACAGTTAGTGGCATTTTCTTCCACTCAGCCTGGAGAAGGCATAGAAGTTCCTTCACCGATTTTGCACGGGTAGTGCACCCCTGAATTCGGCGATGCAACTCGTCCCAGAGGTTCTCGATAGGGTTCGCAGGCCAGTCCATTCGATGAACGCCATTGGCATCATACCAAGCCTTGGTTAACGTCGAAACATGACAACTGGCATTGTCGTCCTGAAAGTAACAGGGGTCCAACCCGCAAAACTGCCACAACGTAGGAAGTACATTGTCATCCAAAATAGTGCAGTAGGCATCGGAGTTGAGCTTACCATGAATGGGGACCAAGGGTCCCAGCCCTTACCAGGAGAAACACCCCCAGACCATAATTCCACCTCCGCCGAACTTGACTGTTGGCACAATGATTCTGGCAGGAGACGTTCTCCAGGTAGACGCCAGACCCAGACCCTGCCATCCGAACGGTAAAGGGTGAACCTTGATTCGTCACTCCAAAGAACCCGTTTCTACTGATCTACGGTTCGATTTCGATGTGCTTTGCACCACATTAACCGAGCAGCACGGTTGAACTTTGTGATCAAAGGCTTATGGGCAGCAGCACGACCATGAAAACCAAGCAGATGTGCTTCCTTACGGATGGTATTCATTGAAACAATACTCCCGGATGCCTGTTGAAACTCCTCGCGGATGAGGACCATCGGTTGAGTGCGGTTCTTCCGAATTTCTCTGGACAGCACTCGTCGGTCTCTATCTCCCAGTTTCATTGGTCTGCCGACTCGGGGCACATTCCGACAATCACCGCTCACCTTCCACTTCTTAATCACACAGGCCACTGTCGATTTTGGGCCACTGTCGGATCGCTAGATATGTCCCTTAAGGATCGGCCACATTTGTGATACCCGATAATTATACCTTTCTCGAAATCAGAGAGCTCCGAACTGGGAGGCATCTTGCATGCGACTAAAGCCGATGCTGTTTCCTACACGATATATACCGGCGGAATCCTTTTTCTTGGCTTACGCACAGCTATGCAGGAAGACTCTGCATATACCATTGCTCAAATGGTGTATGGCCAAAATATACGATTACCTGGAGAATTTTTCCACGATAGCACAACTCCTACACCACCTGATATTTTTGTCAAGCAGCTAAAAGAAATTATGGAAAAAATTGGACCAAGAACAGTATCCGATAAATATGTCCAAAAAATATTCGTCCCTAAAGACTTGAAAACAACATCACATGTTTTTATTCGCAAAGATAGAGTTGAAAAGCAATTAGAACCCCCTTACGATGGTCCTTTTCAAGTGGTTGACAGAAAAGAAAAATATTTTACAGTAAAAATCAATCACAAAGATGTTACAGTGTCTATTGATAGATTAAAGCCTGCGTATTTCTTGCAAACACTAGACATTACCACGAAGCAAACAACAACGTCAATAAGACAACCTGTCAAACCTCCAACAGACTTAACTCCTAAAATTAACAAGTGTCCTGCAAAACAGTCGCGTACAGGACGGACAATAAAACCCCCTGTGCGATTTCGGGATTAGCATTGACATGCATCAATAATATTTTTTTTTTTTTTTTGTAAAAAGTGTGTTTTAAAGTAATAATATGCTGTATCGTAACTTAGTTACTGGGAAGGGAGCATTGTTGTGGTTTGAACTTATACAGAAACTTTAAATACTGATTAATATTGTTTTATTTATTTTTTGTTGTTTTGAGAATGGCAACAAAAAGATTATTCAATTTTTATTGTGCTTGGAATGGCAACAGTAGATTACTGTTGTTATCGTTCTAAAGAGTTGTTCTGCATTTTCTAAAAACGAAATAAAGATTATTTTCGATTTAAAAAATGGATTAACTTTTTTTGATGAAACGGAATTATAATTATAAGGATTGTTATATTATAATTTGGAGTCAGACCCAATAGTTTCTTCCAGATTTAAATGAAGGGATTCTCTAATCGCTACCCTCTATTAATTTCTGAAATTTATTTCATTCTTTTCTTTTCAACAAATTTAATACATAAGCATTTTTAGGTAGGTGGCATGTGAAAAAATCGTATTTACTCTTCCAAATTAGAATGTCTTTCCCTCCCTAAAACCCATATTCCTGAATTTGCCATTAGCATTAGCGATATGTGAAAATTTCATTTGTTGGCCACCGCTGTCCCTTAATAATGGATATTTAATATTTCAAAGTACTTTGAATCCCAGCTCGGTACTTATTATGACTGCATTTATGCCATGTGTTTTTATGTGCCATTGATACGGATATGTCGCGCTCTGCGCGATATTCGCGGAATATTAAGATCGCGGAATTCGATTTGATCCCACCTCAGTTTCCCCAAGCCGAGGTCACCTGAAGTTCTGAGGTAATAAAGATCAGTATCGAAGTACGTGAATGTGTTTAAATTTTCAATGCATCTTAAAATTTCAGCGCATTTCTTTTGTTAAAGAAAAAAAGCATGCACTTCTAAGTAGTAGGAAATGTCTATACTACCATTATGTACTAGCATCAAAGAAAAAGAATATGTTTAAATGCAGCATTAAATCGCACAGATCTGAAAGTTTGATTAACGATATAGCTGTTGTAAAACTGTATTTATTATCTAAGCCTCAATTCGACTGCTGTATAAGAGGTCTATCAAGAGGCATCACACTTTACAAGACAACGTTTTTAGAAGGATCTACTTCTAAATTATTTTTCAGTCATAGAAATTCAATAATGATTGCGAATTTGAATAGTGATGCACTGATTTCCATGTTAGGTAAAGGCCTTTTTTTAAGTGGATTCTTTATGAACAAATTTCTTAAGCGATGTAATCATCCAAAGGGATACAGAGGTCCACATTTATAAACATTGAATTTGATAAAAAAAATATTATTTGTTTTGTATTTTTTATCATCTTTCTCGTTTCGAATTAGAACTTTTTTTTTTTGTTAATAATTATTTCAGAAAATATTGTTCCAAGAATGTTTATTTATGGAAATTTTGTAATTTTTTCCTTTGATATTCCTTTTGTATAGGATCTTCGTACCAGTTATATGAATATTCTGCTCAAAGTACTATCTTGGCAGCCTCAAACAACAAGGCACTGCTGTACTGAAAAGGCGGAAAACGGTTGTCTCTTCAAAATTATTATTAATTGTCGCCTTTTAGAATTCTCATAATTTCAGTGTTTTCAACTTATAGTAGATTATCGACGTAAAATATTCTTTTAATTCTGGATAAATTTATTTAAGAAGAAAGTGTTAGAATTCATTCCAATCTCCACTCAGATTTTAGAGATTTTAATGTAAAATGTTAAAGGCGATTTTATTTCTTTTAAAAACATTCTCATTTAACTAAATTTTAAAACCGAATGTTCCGGTCCATTCACGCGGTTTGAAACTGTGAATAAATTACCAGGTTGATCAGTTCATTCATTGGTCTTCTCGACTTGAATACAGTGAATTTTAGTAAAGAAGGAAACATGTTCCTTAAATATAAAAGTGATGACAAATCCACTTCTAAATAATAATTTTAAAATATAATTTTGACGGCTGTTTGAAGCTCATTTTAAAATATTTCTTAATATATTTATTTTTATAT
>KK114386.1:126005-152124 GCA_000611955.2 Stegodyphus mimosarum | reverse complement strand
ATCATTGATTATCTGTTTATGATTGATATAAATAGGCTGCCACATTTGGCGAGTGGCCTTCCGTTAACAGAAAAGTACCCATACGCATTTTACTTTAAGTATTTAAGCTGAAAATCAATTAGTAAAAAACTCACAAGAGGGCTTTTTTTTTATATTGGTGGAAATTTCGTAGCGATTAGATTGAAAACCGTTATTCCTTCTAGTGTTTTAGCAACAAAATATAGTATTTCTGCAGAAATTTTACTGCATTCTTTTTTTATATGTGGATAGTTTAAAACTGAATTTAGGAAAAAAATATTACGATTAATCTATAAAAACCGTTGGAAGTTGGAATACAACAAAAAGAACACAGACGAAAATAGTAAGGTTATGTGTTAAGATTGAAGAATTGCTATGCGCATAGTTGCCAAAATCGGGCTTCTTCTAATTATAGCATATTCTGTACATGTTTTCTGCATAAATTTGCATTTATAATTGCTCTCAGCTTTCATCGCCAGTTTCCATCATGATCATACTCTTTGTTGGAAGAATATGACTCATCTCATGACTACAGAAAATCAGTTACAAAGACTTTGAGTTGGTATAAAAACACTTCCTTATGTGATCAAAATTTCATCATATAATCATTTATTAAAATTTTGGAGAATCATATACCTATATGGCTATAGAAAAAGAATAACTTACCAACTGGAATTTTCTTTGTAAAAAAGCACAATTTTCACAAATATACACCGATTTATTGAATAAATATGTAGATTAATTCCCCATATTACTCTTTTAATTTCTGCATAAGACTCAGAATCTTTCAAATACGCCATTTCAATTTATAACAAGAGGCACTCCAATCAAAACATTCAGATTTTGCTGGGATTTGAAACCAAATCTGAAGACGTAATTATTGCTTCCTCTAGTACACTATAAAGAAAGCAAAAATGAATCTTCATTTTAATAATTGAGGGCAGAGGGAGGACTATAACTTGAAAGCTTTAGATTACAAAATAACACTTCCAAGGCTTTCATTAACATTGCAAAAAGTTAAGAAAGATATTTAAAAATACAAAAATTATATGATTAAAAAAGAAATTTCAATTTAATCTTGGTATGCATATTTCAATTTAATACCTGAAGCAATTTTAAACGAAACAGTTACGAATGGTCTTAAGTTTAAAGAATTAGTCTTACAGAAAGCAGAGACATAGAACACTAGAATATAAAATGTTGCATTTAAAACAAACCTTTCAAAATTGTAGAGCCGAAATGTAGAATATATCATTGATTTATTACTGTAATATTATTTCTTCATGAATCAATACCTTATGGAGACTTGTGCACTTATTTAATGAAGAAAAGACTTGATTATTTAGGAAATAGCTATTCATTTATTTCACTTGATCATTAGACCATGAATACGGTATAGTGGTTAGGGGAGCCTACTGAGGTACCGAAGGGCTGGGGTTCGAATTCAGGAGAAGGCATGAATGTTTGTAAATGTATACTGTCTTTGCGGCATAGAGGCACTCTAAATATATGGAGAGCCAGTGGCAGGAGAGAGGGGTGGGAGATCATTGGACCCCATTCCCCACAGTGTTCTCCCTCAAAACTGGGATGGAAGTAGAAGTCACACCTCCTTGAGGATCTGGCAACCATTCTTCCACGAAATTCATAGGACAACAACATTAGCCCATAAAACTTAGAATAAATATTTCTCTTAAGAACAGTACTTTTTATTAGGCCAGGACCCAAAAATAGGCTTATTGAAGATGATAAACACCTCTTGAAGTTTTCACAAATAAAATCAAATTGCAGTCTGAAGATTTCAAATTACAGTCTAATATCTCAAACAGTTTACTGTTAAAATTTATAAAAAAATGAGTATTTATAAATAAGTACTTAAAAATTTTTAAAATCTTAAAATAAAAAAAAAAAAAAGCTTTTTGTGATGTTTCCAGTTTAACACTTAAAACAATTACATACAGTCTACTAGTTTATGATTTAATTTCACATAAATGCTTTTAGAAATAGCAGTGCCAAATACGGTAGCCTGTTATTTAAAACAGGCCCTTCAAGGTCGTAATAACCCACCCCTGATCTAAGACTGCAATGTTTTATTACCGCACACACAGAATTAGGAAATTTTAACAAATTAGAGGATGTGACCATCTGTCACAATAGTCATTAACTTGGTTAAGTCAAAAGGCAAAAATGGCCTTGAAGTAACAGCCTATAGTAAAAATCTTGCTATCATAATATTTCTTCATAAATTATCATCTCATGAAGATTTTTTCACTTAAAAAAAGGTTGTAATAAAGAAGAGAGTTAATTATTCAAGATGTAGCTGTGTATTTATTTCATAGGATCACTTGCACAAAAGACTTGAAATAAAAACTTTTCTCAAGAGGCAATACTTTCTATTTTACTGGGACAGAATGCTGATAAGTGAAGTCAATAAATACCTCAAATTTATTTTGTTTTTCGAGGTATTTAAAAAATTCATCTATGGGACCAAAAGCAGCACCAACGTTGGCATTAATTCTTTACTAATTAACAATCATTAAACACTTTTATTACTTACAGCTGTAAAAATAATTTCTCAGAAATTATTTCTAAGAAAAGAAAAGTTTTCAGATTAAAAGAAAATTTTAAAGTTTGCATTCAAATACATTTAGAAGTAGCTTAGGTTAGGTTATTAGAATATGGCAAAGTACACATGGATTACCTGCCCAAGGGGAGGTATGCCTGCAGGGAGACTTTTCAAGGAAAAGTGGTTTATATTCACATTGCACATGGGAAAAACCATGAAAGCCAACAATGCAGTTCGTCTATTTGCCCGGGATGAAACTGGGTCAAATTACTTGAAAGTAATATTTATCAAAGCTGATGCTTGAAAAAATTTATCATTTTCATTTTTTACAAAAGATAGCCTGATTAACTCACTTTATATTGAGTTGCAATCAGGGATAAAAGGAAAAACTGAGCTGCCCACCCAGTATAGTTGTTAGTGTTGCTGACTGCCGTGTCAAAGGGCTCGGGTTTGAATTACACTGTCACCTGCTAGGTGCTCAAGGCTGTTGCCAACGACAGGCATAATCTAGCACTCCTTGCCACAAGGAATTTCATGGACTTGGGCTGACTACATCAGATAAGTGAGCATAAGCAACAAAAACAGAAAACTGAGATTAGTCAAAAAATCCCTATTTCAGAAGGTTGTGAGCTTATAAATAAAAGAATGTAGAAATAAATGATTATTTGCTCTTTAATTAAATATTAATACTATTTAATTGATATTAATACTCTTTAATTGATATTAATAATATGAAGCTTTTGAAAATGACTTGGTGACCTGTTGAAGATCTATTCTTGATTGCTCAAAGATAAAACATTTTAAATTTGTTCTAATATAATGGAAAGATTTCGTGCATCTCAAAATATAATCAATAGCATCATTCTATCAATATTATTAGCTACAATATTTATTTTTAATGAGTTCATTTAATATGAAGCTGATTTAGCAATAATTCATACTAAAGAAATTATATCATATTTATTTACTCATAAACTTTTAGGAGTTATTTATTGTAGCTGTAAAGAAAAGATTTAAAATTTATTAAAATAGTTTAGAAGAAGTAAAGAAGAATGTCCTGTAGCAGAAAAGTCAATAATTCTAATAAGATAATACATTTGGTATTGTATTTAAAGTTTTTCTACCTTACATAATATTAAATCCCTTTGCAAAATCAAGCAGTGCTTTAAATGTTTATTGTTCATCAGTGGTAAGTGGATAACTATGCTGAACACTGGGGCTTCAGGCTGTGCTAGTATCTTGGAGAAGAAACTCAATAAGCAAGAGTGTATATTGAGTTTCTGTAAGGACCACAACATCAAAGGTTTAAAAATTTATAGTAATGAATGTGAATTAGTGTTATATGAATTTAACAGTTGTATGTATTTGAAATTTAATATTCAATAATGCAATAATGTATAGCATATAAAAATAATGAAGCTTTAGTAATAGAAATTTAAATGACATTGAATCTGGAAATTTTTATAAAATAAGTTTATATATATGAAGTGCTCCTATAAATTTCAAACACATTTAGGACAGAAGAGAAACATGCCAAAATAAGACATAAAACTAGCAAAGCAACAACCTGGTGTTTGGCATAGATTTTAGTCAAGACTCTATCAAGGGCAAACAGGTACAGGTTCCTCCTCATTAGCAGCAAAGAAATCTGGAATGACCTAAGTTCTTTCTACTGTTTGCCCTCGAAATTGATAGAATGTTAGCTAAAATCTATGCCAAACACAAGGTTTCTGCTTTGTGAATTTTACCCATAGTTTAATTTTGCAAGATTTATGCAGACAACATTATGCAAATGTTCAGGGTATAATCAATTATATTGGTTAATTATTGATTAATTTCAATTGCTGAAAGGACAATGTTAATACTAATGCTGCCAGAATTAAAGAATCAAATTTGTAAGTTCTACTCATAGTATAACAAATATTACTAATTTTTTTCCTATGGTACAAATTTACATACAGACATGCTTTCCATCTCAAAGACTGAACAGAAAGCAGTCAGTTGGTTTTTTAACTTTACAAAAAAGAAAAAAAAAAATTCTCTTCAAACTGATTCAAATTTAATAGAAGAACTTTTGTATTATTTAACTGTACATTGTAGCCTCACATTTACTTATATACATTGTAGCCTGACATTTACTTAAATTCTCCTTCTTAATGCATGTTTGCTTTATGAAAAAATTATTTTTTTTATATACTGCTCTTTTAATAAGTAAATATTGAGACCTTATATTCTCTCTATCACAATCAAGTTTTTTATTTTTTATTCATTTTATAGCATTTCAAGAAGTATTTTTGAGTGCTAACTTAACATTAAAAGAGTTCAAGAGTATCTCTTAAATTCAGACAGAAATTTAATGAAGCCGTAATTCTTTGACATATTATAAAGATCTTTTAACTAACAAGTAATGTTCACAGTAAATTATACTTTTATTCAGACCATCAACAGGTATAATGCTATATTAAGAATTAGCAATCCTATGTAATTTTTCATATTTGTGAAAGCTGTACTGATCATTGGATCTAAATGGTAGTTTTTGTTTTGTGGAAATATTTATGATTTATCAATTGATTTAAAATTTCTTTGCTTGTATTACCCAAATGTGAGGTTTTGAAAATGACTTTACTTGATGACCTGATTGAAGATCTATTCTTGATTGCTCAAAGATAAAACATTTTAAATTTGTTCTATATTAGAATATATGGAAAGATTTCATACATCTCAAAATATAATCAACAGCATCATTCTATCAATATTAAGCAATAAACAATGTCAAAAGAAAGGTCTTTTCTTATAAATCAATCGTTAATTTTCTTGCACTGTATTTTACTTTCCTTATATGCTCTTGCTTTTATCTTTATATTTTTCCCTCCATACCAACTAACAAAGGCCATCATTATCAGGTATTTTTTGGTATTTCATCATTACCAGGTATTTTTTGTTTTACAGAAAAAGATCAGGGGTTAAACATCTTTAAAAATATCTATGTTTCATTTTGAGACATGCTTCAAATTCCTAGAAGATACATTATGTAGTCTTACATATTTAATAAATAACTCTGAAAGAGGTTCAGAAATATTAATAAGGCAAACTTAAGCTAAATCTCCATTATACTACAGCTTGAAGCAGAAAATAGATCTTAACATAGCTGAAGAATAATAATAAGTTGAGCTACATTCAGTCGAAAACAGTAAAATTCTTTTTGTTGCAGTAATACAACCACATGCAACTTGGGTGAGATTTTTCTGTCCCAGTAAAATATTTTTCCATTTATGCAGTCCACTTGACAGCCTGTATGCACCACTCTCTTTAAATATGCTAAAAAAAAAAAAAAAAAAAGAAAAAAAAAAAAAAAAAAAAAGAAGAAGAAGAAGAAGAAGGGGGAGGCGTAGCACAAAACTCATCTTTCATATTTGCTAATTCTAAAATCAAGGATTTAATTCACAGCTATAAATCAAAATTAATAATCATGATTTTACTGTATGAGTTTTTACTCACATTTTTACGTTTAGTGATATATGTGGCATGATTTAAGACAATACTTCTGTGTACAAGCATTATCCTCATGAGGCAGTCTCCATTTGAAAGCCCTCTACATCCCTCTCCCCTCTAACAAGACAGCTTTTGTACACTTACTTATAATCAACTAGGCAAACAAATATTTAAAATATTGAATGAAAATGTCGTTGTTACCTATAATTGTATAAAACAGCACTGATTGCAAAAATTTGCATTATCATGTCTATAAAAGCATGTGATCCAATTTTTTTTAAAAGTTGGGAAATCAGATTTAAGGGTGACCAAAACTATCATTTCACTCTGAACACAGAACTGAAACTTTATGACCTGACAGCACATTTTCTAAATATATAAATAATTTAATTAATTATTTCAGAGTTTAAAACACGTGCTACATAATTTACTGTTTATTTATGAGTTTAAGAAAACTGCTGTAGGTGCAACGGCAATGCAATTTTATGAATCATATTCCAATATTTCACTGTTTACTTTGAATACGTCAAACCTCTTAAACACCAATTTCGTATTTGATTTATTCATTAATGACATTTTCATATTTTATTATTTGCACAAATTTTAAATAACTTTGCAGTTGAAATATTGAACATGTCTGAAGACTAATCTTATTTTTAAGTATAAAATTAATATCATATTCAACAATTTATATTATCTATGCCTTAATGAGAAATTATAAATATGATTCCAAAACAAATGCAAACAGAATTAAAAGTACCTCCCAATCTAATTTTGAAACTACTGCAAATGTTACTACTTTGCTACAAAATGAATTCTAATATATTTTTTGAACTCAATAATTTTAATTAAATTTAATTTGCTTCTCAACTTGATCAGAACAATCCTCTGGGTGGTGCATTTGCACAAACAGATGATGAATTTTTTCCAGGTTTCACCCACTGACATCAATGAATCTAATGTATATAATTAGAGAAAAATATGTTTAATATTTATTGCGAGATAGCTTAAATGATTGTAAAATGAGCGCGATACTTCGAATCGATAAAAGCACGATGTAAACACAGATCACGAGGCGGAACATCCTCAGAAGAGTGCATGGCTACAGAGAGCTTCAGAGACAGCTGTCAAAAGCAGCCTAGCAACCCTGTCTGATGCCGTTAGATATTAGAACTCGCCATCATGCTCGCTCCTACTGTTTTCTCCAATCAGAGAAGGCTTTCCGGAGCATGTGTTCAGTCTCGACCAATAGCTTTCTTGATAGTTCAAATGGCTCTGTCTCTTTGTCCTAGGATTTTGGAGAATGTAAACTTTGATATTTTCCCTCGTATTTAATGATTTTCTTAATAAATATTTGTCATAGCTTAGAATTAATTATGCCTTCGACAACTATTTAACTCCTTCGCACTGTTACACTGGATTTTTAAGTAAGTATTCATTGTTCATCACGTGTTTTAATGTCACTGACCAACCACAGCCGTGGTACTAAATTTTTAAAATTAAACATAAATATTAGCTGTCGTCGCCAGTTTGCATAAAATATAATTTATATGAGTACAAACTCCTGTTCTGGTGGTGATAGTTAACCTTTTCTATTTCATTAATTTGTATAATGCTGTATTGTGTTTCTTAAACATAGGTATTTCGAAAATGGTTGAAAATATCGTTGTCTTCGTGTAATGTTTATATCCAAATGGTAAGATTTTAAGAATTCTTTTGTCAAAATAAATTTTTTGGAATCAGTAAGATGGCATAATATGTTACTTTACTCTGTTATTCAGACTGGTAATTGTTAATTTTACTGTGTTTCATTTATCTATTGATACTGTTCATGAAATTCTTGTTCTCCACAATGTATTCTCTGTTAGAGGATACTTCTTAACTGTTTTTAAACAGCTAGATATACACTTTATTATAATTTCGTGTTTGTAAAATATACATGAAATTGTATATTTAGGGAAATGTTTCAGTGAAATTTTTATCATATTAATGAATGTTTAGTTAAAATAAATACATGGAAAGTAGTGTACTTTTTTTTTGTGTGTGTGTGCTGATTTGAAATAAATATTGTGTAATTGTGTGACTTAATTGCTTCTGGTAAAGGTATTAATGTCACATAGAAGCAAATTGTGTTATTATATGCATGTTTTGGTATGGAAATCATTCTGTAGGTTGAGATGTAAATAAACTGAATTATATGAATACTTTAGCAATATTTCTATCTGTTCCGAGTTTAGTTTTTGAAATTTAGCTGTATGTTATTGTATGCATAATTTAGAAATGCTCCAAAACATCAAAATCTTTTTTTTTTCCCTTTTCTTTCTTTTCTTTTTTTTTTTTTTTTTTGCCTGGAATGCAGGTATTGTTGTATCATAAACGCAAAGTCATATTACTTAAATGAATTTAATACAAATTTGATAGAAATTTTGATAAATTTTTGTTAAATATATGGTAAATTTTCATGGCATGTAGCAAAATGTTTATATATAACCCTTAACATTTTAGATGCAAATATCATAAGATGACAGCTAGTAGTATACCTGTTAACAACTACTGTTTATCTTCTTACCTTTAGTTTTTATTAGTTATGTATTCTGAAATAGTGATGAATGTGTAATACTGTAATAGAGCCTTGTTTAACTGTTAAGTGCTTGCTGTTCATGTTTTGGTTTAATGGATTTCAAAATAAAGTTAGTCACTTATTACAGTTTCAAAAATAATTTTATGGTCATACATGTTTACGATTTGCAGTTTCGATCATTGTGTTTCTTAACTGGAGAAAGGGCTTGGTAAATAATACAAAATAATTTTAGTGTAATTTATCGTGAGAAGTATAAAATTATGCAAGAACTTTTTGTTAAAAGAAAGATTTCTTTTGAACCTTCAGTATATTATTGAGTAATACCAAGCAATGTTATGGAAATTTATGGTGAAGTGCAGAATCGCCCACTTTGGTGTGTTTTGTTTGTCATTTTTAACAAGAGTAAGAAGAAATGGACTGTTGTCAATTTTCTTTGACTTTTTAAATGAAAATAAATTGGTGTGTACATGGACAAGATCAAGGGAGTGCACAGTGCCGAGTTTGTGCAATTCTGAGATTTTTTTTTAAAGTGAAAATAGGTCGATGTGTACTTGGATACCGAGTTTGTGCAGTTCTTAAAAACATGCCAAGCAGTGGGTGATTCTTCACTTTCCCCGAAATTTACTTTCTAGGCTTTCTGGTTGTAATCATTGCCATCAAGTCATTACTTACCAGAACATTTTGATTATAATCTTGTTTTTAGCTGCTTATAAAATGAAATTCTTATATAACTATATATTATCATATCCCATTTTTCAAATTTTCATTAAATATTGATATGAATTTATTTCTTAAAATAAAAGTTTATGAAGGATATAAAATTGTCCAGATTTTTCATTTAATGCAAAGTAGTACTCAATTACTATTGTCATGGCAGTTATGCCTTGGAAAGAAAATTCAAATTAATGATTATACCAAACTTTATGAATGTTTATTAGGATAAATATTCATGTGTACTAGGAAATTGTTAGATTATATTATTATGTAATGTGAAATAAGATAGTACGAAATAATAAATATTCACAATAGTAAAAATAAATATGTATATTTCATCCTGTCTTAAGAATTTTTATGTGGCTATATATATATAGAATATACTTTTGAAAAAATATGATTTTATGAAAATATTGATAAATAGGGAAGCTTTTTAAATTACCCTTGTTCCTGGATTTTGGATTATTTTCACAAAAATAAAAGTCAAATATTAAGAATTCTTAATGCGAGATATTATATTTCAAATATGCTGAATCGATCATCTATATCAGTAAGCAGAATCAAATCAATTATATATTTACATTAATGGCTACGCTACATACATATTATAGTCCTCAAAATTTAATCGCTAATTGACCGAGATCAGAATCATTGGTTATTTCTGAGGCATATACCTTCTAAGAGCTTTTATCTTTCATTAGAGTGCTCAGAGGCATATGGCAGTAATTAAGTGCATTGTGCCGCATAGATAAAATTTATGTGAAAAATCAAAAGTATTCTTTAAAACACGATGTGCAAAGTAAATAAAACGAGCTATCAAGCTGGTAAGAAATCCAGAAACGAAATGCTCCTGGCCGAATAGGTAAAGTAAGTCGAAATCAGTGAAGCTGACGTAAACGGGAGCGATTATTGACATAATCAAAGTCCACGAGACTGAAATATTAAGATAAAAATAAGATACAAATTATAATAAATATTCATGCAGTAAGATAATAAATTCACTATATAGAATAAATAGTTAGATTAAAATAAAGATTCAATAGAGTTCTTGGAGAACTTAAACACAAGATTTTAGCTGAACTTAGAATATCAGGTGATTGAAGATTTTCATTCCATAAAATTGAAATAGCATAAATAATGGTAAAAATAGATGAATTAAGTTCATAAATTTCATAGTTTTAAATTTGAGTGTAAAAGTTCAAACTGCAATTCGAGCTCGCAGATTTGTCAGTAACCAGGTGTTTTACCACTCGGCTACACATGGTTATTCCGATGTCTTCAAATTGACCGAGATGTAACATCTAGCGAAGTATGTGGCAATATATCCCGGTTGATTAGCAATTTTGTGTTGGGGGCTGTTATAATAAGGAAATATTCTTTAATGTTATACCTGATTATGTTTCTAGAAACTTTTTTTTTTTGTGTGTGTATGTTGCTTGCTCTTCAAGTTTCTTTTTTATTTCTTTTTCTTGAAGTGTACATATTCTCTTATTTCTTGACGTGTTAGAAAGTTTTGTTTTTCTAGAAAAGTTAGGTACTGTTGGCCTAATGCTAAACTCTCATGGAACATAATTTTTGCTTTATCAGGCTCATTGCCTGAATTTTTTTCATCTCCATTTAATACATAGAAATACTTATGCCAGTAACTCAGTTGTCAGATAATGGGAGCCTGATCTTTGAAAGTCATTCAAACTAAAATATTTTCTCTCCTTAAAAGTTCAAGAAAATTTGAAGTTTTATTTTTATCGAGCAGAAACAATTCTGCTGCTATTGCATCTGATAACAAATCCTGTAAAATCTGAAAAGTTACTTTCAGTTCAAGAGCGCAGTAGTAGTTTGCAGATAATTTTTCCAAGTAACCCAGGAAAAAATATTTAGTTAACAGGCATGGAACACAAAGTGGGGAAAAAAAAAAAAGGAAAGTATATATTTACTTTGGGATATATGATGTTTTATTGATGTACTTCACTAATGAAGGGAGCTGCAGTGTTATTCAAGCTCAAAAGTAATTTAAATCAGTGTACATGTTTTTTTCTTTTTTATATCTGTTTCAGGCATGTGGCAGTCAAGTGGCTAGTTTTCAAAGAAATAATATAACAAATATAAAAAAAAAAATATGGTATAACTCTGTATTAGAATTCTAAAGATACTCTGTTTTATAACATTTTGTGATTTTGCTTTTGGAGTTGTACATGGCATAAGTGTGAAGAAAGGCTAAAAAAAAAAGTTGTCATGAGTGAGTCTAAGAACAGATTGGTAATCTAGCATAAAGCGGGAGCATAAAAAAAAATTAACATAACCCTATGGTGTGATGTTAAAATCTTGAATCCTTTCAGATTTTCTTTCTTTTTTATGATCTTTTTTCATAATCTTCAGTCCATTAGGATAATGTTTAGATAAAAAAATTAAAAAAGATTGTTTTAAATAAAATAATATATACAGTACAAAGTTTGAAATCCAGATGTCCAATATCAGGAATATTCTAAAATCCAGACCAACAGCAACATTTTCTTTAGAAATTTTTTTGTATATTTTATGCATGTACATTTAATATTTTTTCATGATGTGGACAGCCCCAATTCTTAATTTCACTTCAGCACTAAATAAAATATTTCCATATTGAAGAAACAGTCATTTATTAGCTTAAACTGTATGATAATAATTTGACTCATTTATTTATTAGCCTAAATTGTATGATAATGATTTGGCTCTGCAGTCGCTATTTTGCTTAGCATACATTTCAACTATAACAAAGAAGTACCAAAAATTTTGATTGTCAATTTATAGGAAATTCTTTAATTGGCAATTACAAGACTTAAGCAATAAAATTTGTAACTGAACAAAAAATTATGTCTGTCTATAGAATTAAAAAAGATAAAGTATTAGCAACTTGAATAACTTATGTTAAAAGAAATGTTTAATAAAGCAAACAAATATTTATTTCTGTTTATATTTTTAATTTTATAATTTCTGCATGTCATCTTAATAGATTTAAATTGATGATCTGATATCTGGAATTGCTGAAGTCCTTACGAGCCCGGATCTCGGACTTTGTACTGTGCTAAATGAGACAGAAAATTTATTAACGGGGTCTAAATGGTCATGCTGTTCAGAAAGTTAAAATTTTTTCTTAAAATTAATTCGGTGAAATTCAGCTATCTGTACGCAATTAAAAAATGCCGTAATTATTCTTTGTTCACACAACTAGATGGGAAAATGCCGGAATGATTTATTCCATTTATTTTTGCAATTTGCAGCTGTTCCAATAATAGTATACTGAAGTGAAATATTTTTTGAGGATAGTCACATATTTTCTAATGTGACATGTATATATTTTCAGGACAGTATGGATATTGACAGCTTCAAGATTCAGGAAATGATCGAACTTGACATGAGGAGCCTAGGGGACTACTCAAATGATATACCATGCTTTCCTGAACCAACATCTGCCATGGCGGATGCGTTAGACTCTGCCTTAGATTCTGATCTATCGAATGGTTGTAATACATGGACATACAGTTCATCAAATTTTTTAAACTCAAGTATTGATTTGGATAGTATAAGTGGACTGCTAGTTAATCCACAAACTGCTTTACCAGTGTCAATGTCTGAATCATTAATTCTGCCTACGTCTGTACCATCTTCTCTTTCTAATTCTTGTCATGACACATCAGCATCTGGGAAGGATGAATCTACATCTCTTTCTACTTCTGGCAGCATAACTGTAACTTTACCTTTACAAGTTATAACAACAAATGCATTAGTTACTGAAATGGCTGACGTGCAGTCACATGTCAACCTGACTGTTGCTGTGCCAACTCCGTCCCCTACCCCGCACAATACTGGTTCATCACAAGCACAGCAGGGAAGTTCAGTGCGTGACTCCGAGACGAATCGGGAAAGTAGTGAAAGCCCAAAACCCAAATCTAAAGGCAAAAATGCAAAGTCCAACCAACAAATTAATATTGAAAATGCATATCCAAAACCAGCATATTCCTATAGTTGCCTCATAGCAATGGCTCTGAAGAACAGCAAAACTGGTAGTTTACCAGTTAATGAAATTTATGACTTCATGACGTAAGTACTATGCAATGTATTTAGTTATAGAATTTTGTTACAATAAATAACGAGTTATTATCATTAAAGTTTTTAAAAAAGAAAAACTAAATTAAGTGTCTGATATATTTTTCTGTGATATTTTATGAATGATTTTTATTTAGATCATTGTTAAGGAATATTTTCAGAAAAGTAAAGTTTTTAATATGAGGTAATGTGTAATAAATCTTTAGTGATATGTGTGCTTTAGTGGTATAATGTTGTTTCAGACTGAGTTTTAGAATCTATAGATAATTTGGTACTTTTCTGTTTTCAAGACTATATTTAGAAATGTATGGATGGATGGGTGCGTATACATACATACATTTCTGAATCTGGTCCTGATAACAGGAAAGTATTGATAACTTCATAATTGATGAAATTTTTGGTGATTCATATAGTTTGTCATCTCTGAATATCTTTTCTAAAGTAAACAGCAAAAATCATTGATGAGTAGATTTTCACTTCTAATTGATTATTTAAAATGTATTTTATAATTTAAAGTAAGAAAGAATATGTGGTATCCATGCTTTAATTAGTACTATTTCTGTAAACAAAATATTTTGTAACATTTTTCATTACATTACTTTTTGTGGTCAGCCCTTAGTTAATGTTTTGAGTTTCAGCATATAAAATGTTTCAGTTCTAAGGATAGAAGAGTTTTAGTAGATGTGTTGAAATATTTCCCTTTTTTATTGATTAAATTCAATAGAAATAAAATTGCAAAAAGTTTTAGAGAAGTAAATAAAAGAATAGGTAACATGACTGAGACACATTACATGGAAATGAAGGGTATAATTTTTTTCAATGATTGTCTGTGATCAGTTTTCAAACATATGCAATATCTTGAATGAAGATTATGATTTTGGTCTTCTGTATCTTTCACTGGTAAGTAATCTGCAAGATTAATTTGTAGATGTATGGTGCCAGAAGTGATACTTTATTTAGGTTTTGTTTCTTTAAGTACAAATAATGAAATCTAATGATTTATGTTTCATGAACATTTTGGAAAACATGTTACTGATGTGGATATTGGCCACATCTTTTATTTGGTACATAATTTATGCGTATGTTTTAAAAATTTATAACTTGTTTCGGGGTATGGGGCAGTTGTAAGAAATGATGATAATTATTATAGTTGTCTGAAAATTATTTATAGTAACTTTTCCCTAGGATAAATATTGGCTGAGATTGTTTAAGTGAAATGTAATTTTTAACAGTAAAATTTTGCAGATATGTGCAGCTTTCAAGTTAATATAGAAGCTCCAGTAAATAATAATTTTATAATAACTGTGTTAGGCTTATTAATTCTTGCAAATGTTAGTGTTAAGTGTGGCAATTCTGTTGAATATTTGTAAAGGATACTATAAAATATATTTATATTAAAACATTAGTAATTAATGTTAATTTTCAGAATACAATTTTCGAATTTATTTTCATGTTTCAGTTTCTTAAAATTTTGAAAACAATAAAAAAAAACTTATTTTAATAATTTTGATAAAATGCAAACCACAAAAGAAGCAATGTTAGAATATTCATAAGAAGTTAATTGAAAAATTTTGGTTAGCATAATTTTAAGGGTGCCCTTAGATTATCGCTAAGTTGTTGTTTCATTTATGGTAACCTGAGTAGTTGAATGTTATTAGAAAGCCTATTATGAAGTAATTGGTTGTGTGACTGCGGTGAATTTGACTGATGGGAAAAGATTTGTAGGAGCTTGTTTGTGTGTTGTATATCAGTTAAGAAGTACGCTGCGTATTGTGTGCTTTGCATCGTAAAATGGCTACTGTTGGTAAACTGGGTATTTCGAGGTATAGAACGAGAGAGTGAGAACTTTTTTTTCAAGTGTTTGAGGACAGAAGAAAAGAAATTTTGTTGGATGTAATTCAACGGAATTATAAGTGTCCTGTTTGTATGAAGGAAATGCATATGGTTGAGTATAAAGATTGCTCAAATGGCTTTGAATGGGTTTGTCGCAAGAAAGGTTCAAATACTCACCATATAAAGCATTCTGTTAGAAAGGGAACATGGTTTGAGGAAACTTTTTTGATGCTGTTTAGGAATTTTGTGTGCCACAGACCGAAAAGACACAGAAATTTCTAAATGAATTAAGTGGATATTTCATTTGTGTAGTGCTTAGATGCTATAAGATGAATTTCCTTTTTTATGTTATTTCATTGTTTGATTTAAAATGTAGTTTATTGAGATTATATATTTTTTGTTTGGCTCTAGTGTAGAATTGGGTGCTCCTTAAAATTTTTAAGTGAAAATAGATCAATGTGTACATGGACAAAGTCAAGGGAGTGCGTATGTGCAATTCTCTGATTTTTTTTTCAGTGAGAATAGGTTGATGTGTTCATGGATACCGAGTTTGTGCAATTCTTTGACTCGTGTTTTTGGCTTTGTGGCGATTTCCAAAAATCGCAGATATACAAAGCTTAAAATAACAATCAAAGAATTGCACAAACTCGGTGTCCATGTACCGCCAAAAATTGCCAATTTTCACCAAGGGACACCCGCAAAACTTTAAAAATATTTCAAATTTTTAAAACTGGCATAACATTTTTATTTTTAAAATAATGTTTGTTCTGATATTTAGCAGACTTCAGAAAGTATGCGTCAGTTTTATTTTTTCAGCAAGTTCTTAAGAACTTTTTGTCAAATTAAAATGGGTAATTGATTTATTTTTTATAAGTTAAGGGAACTTCCATTTGATTCATGAATTTAGTTGACATGGATACTCAAAATTCTTGCATAGAATACTGGAATGTTTTAGATCTTGAATGTTCAGAATATGGAATAGAGTTGGTTGGCACTGCTGCATATAGTTGTGCATTGCTCGGAAACAACAGTACTCAACGTCTGTTTACGAGGGCTGGTTGCCTGATGATTGCTGCATATTTATACAGTATTGTACTGCATTTATCATTTCACCTTGTGAAAGGAATGAATAGTGAACATCTTTTAAGATTCAAAGGCAGTTTTGTAGTCCTTCTTAAAGTGTCTGTCACTCTCGTTAACATCCACGTGTCAATTCACTTATTATGTCAGTTTCGTAGACAGATTAGAGCAACACTTACATAGCCTGCTGGGTAAAATATTTGACGAAGCTGATTTAGATGTTTAATTGAATATTGAAGTTCTAAAACTGGTTGAGAAATCCTAGTTTAGATCAGTGAATTTAACCTTTTTTTGACTTCATTTCATTGTTACTGTGTGTCTGATTCTAATACTGTCTTCTGTAATTACTGGTTCAAGTAATTTTTCTAAAGTATGCATATAATATAATGCATTTTATTTTAATATACTTTAAAGTTGCATATAGTTTTGTGGTTTATTACATTTAACAAATGTGCAGTATAAATACTGTCTAATGTACGATAATATACAATGTTATATTTAATAAGTAAGGATATATTTCTCCTGATTTTGTTGCATTTGCATAATGCCTATGTTTAATTGCTTTAACCCATCTGGGTGTGATTTTAAGTATGTTCCAAGCTGATTGTTGTTGTAAGCATTTTACTATAATTTATTTCTACCAATCCGAACTTCAATAAACTTTACTCTGAAAATGCTGTACTTACCTTGGGGCAGTTTCCATGCTTGTTTGAGAATCCCTACTTCAGATGTATGCATTTTTATATCCCATATTTTTTTTGAAAACCTACCCGAAGTTTCTATAGCTTTTCAATTGTTACATATTAGTAGTAGTTAAACTTTCTCCTCCTACTTTCAAAACAAATATTGAATATGAGTTTTGATGTTAGCATATTTTTCTTAAAAGCTAAAATGACTACTAGTTTTTGTTTGTTTTTTTGTATTGTGCAGTTTTCCATACACAATCAGAACTTCTGTTAAAACTGCTTTAAAGCCGTTCTTATATGCAAATGTTTTTGAGAAAAACAACGAATGACATTTTCACATCGTTTTTATTGGAAGTATTTACCTTGTTTAAGGTTAAAGTTCCATTGAATGCAAAATGATATAACATAAATTTTCTGGATAGTTGTGTGCACATACGTGTGTGTTTTAATGTAAACCTGTAGTTGTTCCCTATGTAAAATGGCTAACTTACTTGCATTGTTCATTATGTGGTGATGGTCTTGAAGGCCAAGGTGAGGGCCAAATTATGATTTTTTTCAGCTTTGACTGGCTGTTATTGAAAGAAACTAGCCAATGTTAGAAAGTCGTGGTCCTTAAAAGCGTTTTATTTTCATGTGCAGAAATGTGTACTAACCCTGAAAATACTGTTTTTGTTTTGCCATTTGAAATAAAAAAAAATATTTTGCTAAATCATACATAAAATATTTGCCTCAACACTAATCAGACTTTTGAGAAGAATGAAGAAACCTCCAAAAACTGTAGAACCCTCATATCATCAAAAACAAAAGAATTCGAAAGCATTAAGAATACGTCCATGTATTTATGTCAGCTGATGCAGTTAATAGCCTGCTTGGAATGAAGGTTAACATTCTTTAGTCGTGATAAATTCCAGCATATCAGACATAGGGCTACATTTAGTGGCCACAAAAATTTTAATTAAATGTTTTATGTAAAAAAATAATACACGGTACACCTGTCCTCAGATTCAATTTGAATGGTGATTCACATGAGGTTAAGTTTGTGACCGATGCATATGTGCCACGCCCTTCCCTAGAGGGTTAAACAGTAAACATATATACTATATTAATCATATACATAATAATTATTCTTTTCATTAGAATCAGAACAAGAGTAAGGCAAGTGAAGCACTTGTCTCAGCTGAAAAGCTAGAAAAAACACCATAGTGGCTATGAAAAGTTTTAAAAAAAATTACTGGTGCTTTAAAAAAAAATATCGTTGTTAACTTTCAACTTTGAAACTGTCAAAAAGCTGTGTTTTAAGACACTATTTTTAACATTATTTGTGGTAATTTATTAATATTATATTTATGGTTGATATATCTTTCGTTCCCTCTGCCATGTCAAGTATTAACTTCTTCCCGATAGGTGTATCATATGTGCATCAGTACATAATCCTCTTATGCAACAGCATGCTGCTTAGCGCATGTCACCTTAGAGATGGTGTGCTATCATAATAGTGCCGTCTCGCATGATTTTGTATTTCATGTTGCTAAGTCCAACTTAAAAAAAAAAATAATAAATAAAATCAATTGCTTTGATTTTTTTTGTAATAACTAACAATTACATAATCATAGAATATCAAGACCTAAAAATTCTCATTCAAATCCATATTAAAAAATATGACTCATCTTGATTAAATGCTGTAGAAAACTTATCGAAATCTATATCTCAACATACATTTACATAAAAAATAATAAAATATGTGATTAGATATTATAGCATAAATGATTCAGAAAGGAGACAGTGTGTGGTAGTCTTTAAAGCAGGAATAAATACAAAGTCCCATGTTGCATAGCTCTCAAAAGTAAAAAGTCTGGCTTACTTTCCATTGACTCCTTATAGTCTGTAAGCAAATTGTATGTCTTCTGGATTTTACTCCTCTTTATTTACTTTAAGTGAAGGAAAATGCCTTCCGGAAAGCCTTAAAGGGATGGATGATGATTTAGCTGTGAATTGCACTATATGATTTTCAAAGATCTTTTCTGTTACTTTCATTTTGAATTGAAGAAATAGAGTTCTAGTTCTGTATTGTTTATCATAGAAAACATTGGCATTACACTAATCAATATCTATTAGATCAAAGGATAATTTTTATACTATTTCATGGACTTTCTGAAAGACATGGCTGTTCATTATTGAATCCTGTATCACATATATCTGGACCATGTATAGTAGTCAGCAGTAAAACATCTATTTTTTCTTTGAAAGCAATTACATAATCTAGTTCTCTTTTTTTAAACTTAATTTTCAGAAAATCTTTTGGCATTCTTTTTCTAGTTCTACAAACAGTTCCACACACATTTGTTAATGAATGGAGAATTAAAAAAGCAATCTAAATATAAATTGTATCCCTTGCCAGATGAATCTGCGATTAGCATTTTCAGTACTCATTCACCATAAGAGCCACCATTATCCATCAGATCTGTCTTTGACACAATAGACTAAAATATCCAGACATGTACAGAATTTGATGTGCAAAATTTAGATACCATAATGGGACCTTCTAGAAGGAACATACTAGCGGAAAAGACGTTCTTTCAATGTGAAGAGACTCTTCGATACATATGTTGTGTTCAGGGATATAAATTATTTTAAATTTGTTCTGCAAGTTTACGTGCAGAGATTCCAATTTAGATAACTGCATCAGTGTCAGAAGTAAAACGCAGAAACCGTAATGTATTCAGAAAATCATCCCGAGAGATCACTCTGTTGAAAAATGGAATCGCTAGCATTTCATTAGTTGTTAAATACATTTTGAGGTCAGGTTTTTTAATTATTCCTATTAGAATAATTAATCCTAGTAATCTCATTTTAGGCATATCAACAAGAGTAAATTTTAATGTTTTTGGAGAAAATGGATTTTCACTCATCTTTTGTTCATATAAGCTGTTTGTTTCTTCAACTGTTATGTGTTCATTAGATCATCATCGTGAAAAAATCTATTTCATTTTCGTAACTCAGAATTAAATTTACTCCTATATTTCCTGTATATTAATATGGCTTCAATTCCTTAAGAGTAATCAAAATGTTATATTATTTCACTGCATTTGGTTTCTGTAGCTCACATTTAGTTTGGAATGATTTCCATTAATTCCTGGAATGGGGTTAAGTAGAATTTTGTATTATAAGTAAATATGCTGAATTAAGAAATGCCAGTTTGTTATCAAAATTTCTGTGGTTCAGTTATATGTACACTAAATTTTCCAAGTTCACCATTGCTGCTAATGTATGAAAGGTGATTTATGTTAATGGTAATGAGCATTGTATAAATAAAATAAAATTGTATGAGGAATGCCATATTGCCCACGTCAGTAATTCCCTTCTGTCTCTGTTGAATTTGAACTGTAGCTGTTTGTGCTGTTACTTGGCCATAACAAGCTTTTAAAAAGTTCATCAAATTTTGCTTAAAATTTGTTTCATCAAATTTGACGTATAGAAGTTTCTTGAATATCATAAATTAAGCTTACCTTGTGTAATCAGGTTCTTCCTATTTCTCTAAGATAAAGCTTGGCTTGTATTTTCATAGAAAGTTTCCCTTTGGACAAACATGCAGTTTAAAATTTTGTCCTGATGTGACCACATTTAATTACTTTCAATACTTTGCAGTTGGATTCGTTTACTGTAATTGGTGAAATAGCTATTTTTGTTATTAGTCCCCTAAAAAGAATCACCACCTTAATTTCATTTTCTATAAAGTCTTAAATATAAAGACGGAAGATAAAGCAAGACTTTTCCAATTTGATCTATTTTTTATAACAAAACAAGAAAGTGAATTTTTATTGCAAAAAATATAAGCGTGATAGTTTAAAATTTTGATTATTCTTGTAATAATTAGGACAAACTTATCCAGAGGTAACTGGCATTAAGATTTCAAAAACATTGATATTTCCCGATATTAGTAATATCAGAAACAATATTTCTCATATCGGTAATAGTGATAGTAAACACAAATTGTTTTATTAAGATAACTAACTGCAACAAAATTGATAATAAAAGTTTTTATTAAAATAAAAACTAGGTAACACATTTAGTAATAAGAAAAGGCTTTGTTGATCACAAGTGGCTGAATGAATAAATCTGCAGAATACTAGTAGTATGATCAAGCCTGGACCTAAAGACATTGGGCCCCTAGGCATTTGACATTTGAGTCCCCTACCATCTCGAAGCTATTTTGGAAATTTAGCAAATTAAGTGCATTAGTACAGAACGTATAACTTTAATCGACTTTAATTACTTTAATAAACATCAGAATTCAGAATAATACAGTCTATGTTACTATGATTACGTTATTCTATAAAATTCATAGAGCTTTTGAGCTTATGTAAAGATTCCGCCACCGGGGCCCCTAGGCTTAGGCAGAAATCTGGCACTGACTATGATCCTGTCCAAATTCTAATAAATGCATGGGTGGTAGGCATGCTTTCCTGTTTTCACTTGAGTAAAACATGAATAGAGACTATATTTCCCCTGGAAAGTTCTCCATGATGATGCTTACTTAATGAGTTGGCTAAACTAAATTTTTCCCCCGAAGGGGATTCAAAATGGGATTTGAAAACTGTTACTGAAATTCAAAGTCATTCAACGCAAAATACCATTAGACATTGCAACGTTTTTGCGTTGCTATGCTACCAACTTATAATACTAGTAAGAAATGTAAAGATTCCAATTTGGATGTATAAAATATCTGTGCATGAAAATGCATGCGATGTTCATAGAATGCTTTGAAACTTCCGAGTTTGTTAATAAAAAATTTATTAAAGTTTTACAAAATATGAAATAGATTTAAAAATCTGATGTCTCTAGGTACTGTTGTTTTTTCCCAGTGGGAGAAACAAACATGCATTCATGCAGATTCTTCATTATTTAATTTCTTTAAATATAATGCAGGGCTCTAATATTTAGTGGCAACAATTTATAAAGTTATTCAGACTTCAACACAAAATGCCAAAATGAAATTAATAGCCCTTTTGGGAATATAGCCTGTTTGGGCTAAAAATTATTTAAATAATTTGATAATTAAGTAAATGTCTATAATAATTAAATATTTTTTGGGGGCTTGGTTATTTGCTATTTAGAATGAAAAGTCAATATTTCCTATTATATAATTTTCATCCCATGGTATTATTTAACATTTATTAATGCATCAAATTTATATAAGGTGTTAAATGATCTTGAAGTAAGTAAATTGAATTTTTTATGTATGTCATTTGCATCAAATTTAATATTGCAGGAACATAAAACGTAAAAAAAAATCGGAATCGGTCTGTAACAGTAGATAAAGCTGCAGTCTTAATACAGTGATTAACCTTTGTTCAAATTTCAGTTACTGGGCTGGTTGCATGTGTGTTTCCTTAATGTTCTGAATGTGGAACATAAATGTGAGCCAATTTCTCTAGAAGGTTCACAAAGACATCTATCTTTTGCTTTGAAAGGCAACTCTTCCATATTTCGAATGGCCTCATAAGAATTAAAAAAAGCAAGCATAATAAAGGAATTATCATTTTCTGTTCTGTTTCTGTTTGTTGTTCTGTTTTAAAACCGTGATTCTTCTGGACTTCTGGCTAAAAGTTTAAGTCTTTTAAAGGTAATTTACAAATGCAGTTTAGTTCAATTGTAGTGAGTTGACGTTAAGAATATTTTAAAGAATGAGAGATCTCCAGCCTCCAGTCTTACTAAGCTTCAACAAACTTAGTAAACTTAATTTTACAAATTATTTATTATTCTATGCAGAGAATAGCCATGCAAAAAGTGAAGATCTTACTGAGCTTCAACAAACTTAGTAAGATATTCACTTTGTGCATGGCTATTCTCTGCATAGAATAAGAATTAATCTGTAAAATAGAATTAAAAAAAAATATTCATGATTTTTCTTTGCTAAAGGAAGGAAAAATTGAATTATTAAAAAAAGTGCTTGAATGCATAATAATGCAGTGCTTTTTACATTAATACATTATTTATGCCATTTCAGTGTTACTGCTATTTATTAGAAGGGTATATTTTAACATTCTTTATTTAAAAATGATAAATAATCATTTATCATTCTTATTATTATAATAAGACCCTGAAAATATATTGTAAGGCTTAGTTAAAATAATTATCTTTTTCTGAATATGAAACTATAGAGATATAACTAATTTAACTTTGTATAGGGATGCAAATTTACATAGGTGAAGAAATAGCTAGCCACAACTCTGCTTTTCATGAAGCTTTATGCATCATTAAGGTTGCTGCCATCTAGCGTTCACGTATACATGTATATAAGCACAAATGTATGTGTGTGTATACATATACACATACATACATATACATTCATACATTTCTGAATCCAGTCTTGATAACAGAACAGCAGCCTAGTGAAATTTTGCACTGTGTGTCATTAACAGAAAAAAACCTTGAGTTGTCATGTAGTTTTATGGAAATTTTCAGATGTTTAAGAAAAAGAGAAGGTGCCATAAACTTGAAAACACTTGCTTTTGCATCAGAAGTTACAATTGGTGTAAAATACAAAATTGGAAGTAAAACGTGGTGGTGGTTCCAGTTATGGAATGTGTTCACTAAGTGACTAATTTTGCATCATTGTTTATTGTTTAAATGTGATAATATAATTTATTTTCAAATTGTTGGATAAATTTGTTGAATTTTTGTCTTTATTTAAAAAAGTATATGATTAGTTAATAAATAAAATTCATAATTTCAAAATTTAATAATAATAAAATTCATAATTTCAGAAGTATTCCAAACTCAAGTGAAAGAGATATTTCTGTGCTAGTTGCAGTTTCATTTCTGCTAAGATGATTAATTATTTAAAATGATAAGTTTATGCACTAAAAATTGGATACTTTTCCATTAAAGCAGTACCTATTTCAATTGATTTCATCTTTCAAACCCTCTTAAAAAGTGAGAGAAATATGAAATAAGGCAAATATAGAAAAAATGTAGTTATATTTATTCCGTGTTAAATGAGGACTAAATAAAATATAAAAAACCAAAATAAAAAAATAACAATAATTAATAAATGTTGCATTTAAAAAAAAAGTCATATTAGACTTAGCCTACTTAAAAATGGCATTTAGCATTACAGAGAACATTTCTCCTTTGCAGTGCCACACAAATTCAATTAAATAAGATTAATGTTGGTGGGTAGTATTTCTTTATTATTAACAGTGCTGTTTTACACTACCGGATAAGCACTCAATAGATTGGGTATGAATGAAATGATAAGATTGATATTGATTTGCAATGAAATAGTCCAAAACCCAAGTGCTAAAAAAACCCATTGCAATAAAAAAAAAAAAGCTTTCGCAATGGTTATAAAGACAATTAAAACCAAACCAAACTAGCTTCAGTGAAATATGCGGAAACAAAAGTGTGCTGCCACTTTCCAAACACAGTATGGCTGTATTTGAAACAAAAGTACGACTGTATGTTTTGTTTATCCACATATCCATAAATTTCCTGAGCTTGAAGATTACGGTATTTGGTACTTACGTATTAGCACAACCACCCTTAATAGAGGTTGCCAGATTCTAGTAATCATGCACATAAGAGTAGAGTTTTAAAGCAAGATTGCTGTTTTTGTATATCTTTTTTCTTTTTTTAAATTCAAAGTTCCAATGCTGTTTATAGCAAAGTGTGGTACCTTTTGCCTCAGTGTAAAAATATGTATTTGCGGGACTGTTGCTTTGAATCTATCCTTAAAGCAGTCGCTGCAAAATTTCCAGTACATTAAAAAAAAAAAGTGCAAGTAGGCTTATTGTTTGATTTTGGGGACAACTACCTGATTAAAGTTTAAAAATGTATATAATGCTGTATAGAGAGTAATTTTTTAGAATTCTAAATCATCACTGTTCTATTCAAAATTGCCAGTCTGCACCAGGGCACTTATACATATGTTTATATGTAGGTTTTGAATATTTTGGGGGGGGGGGTAAGAGAAGGAAAAGAAGAGCTTAAAGACATCAAAACTGTGATCTCAGAACTTGTGTGAAATGTCAATTCTGATATTGTTTTATATTTCAAGATTCAAAATACTGTCCATAGCATTGAGCTACACTTAGCTTAACTAGTCAAAAGCAAGGTATAGAATGATTGGAAAATTTCTTTTTCCAGCCCTTGCAAAATGCCTTTTTTTACTTGGTTTCTGATTTGAGTCACCAATTAAAGACGAAAGTCTTAATTGCTTGAGAAAAATTCTTGGAATATTCCATTTGATGGGATATTATGAGAATAAATTTTTTAATCTGATATTTTAAAGGGATATTGGTGAACATATATGTGAAAAAGTGTCAAAGTGGTAATAGACAAATGAAATTTATTTATATTTACACAGTAGCTTCTATTTTTTAAGTTAAAAATGAATTTAAAAATTGTGAAGCATTCTTGATCATTATGGAATGGAAATACACCAATGAAAAAAATGTGAAATGAGGGGGGAAACTTTCGATTTGTAGACACGTTAATGAAAATTCAGTTGATGTTGAAGGTGAAATTTACATCCACCTTATTCAGGAGCCAAAATCTTTTTCAGAATTTTTTAGAAACATGCAAGGAATGACTTTAATTTAATATAAAATAAGATAATGTGACATTTATATGTACACCTTTTAAACTGTAATATTTTGTCCCCAAACCGTTTTTAATGCGATGCAAGAGAGTGCCAGATATAATTTTTGTAAACTTTTCTATTTTATCTGTTTCAACATCAGAATTTTAAAAGAATTTCATTATAACCTATAAATGCATCTTAATAGTTAATTTAGTACTAATATTTCTGTCTCTTCTAGGGAGAATTTTCCATACTTCAAAACAGCACCAAATGGATGGAAAGTAAGTTTTTAAATGCAAAGTTTTTATTGTTCATGGATATTTTTTAGCATTTTGTTTTAAAATTATTTATACTAAGTTTGGTTATTATTGTGTATTGCATTTAACTGATAATTTATTCATCATTACATTTAGGGCATTATTTTAGATGTATATGTGTATATACTTAAAAAATTTAAATGGGAGACATCAAAGCAATTAAATTTT
>KK114386.1:109034-121746 GCA_000611955.2 Stegodyphus mimosarum | reverse complement strand
ATATATATATATATATATATTTATACATACATATGATATCATGCTGGTACAGATTTTGCTGCTTTTTTAAAACTGAAATGCATATATCCCATTATTTCTCATATTTGGGCTTATTTTAGAATTCAGTCCGTCACAATCTATCCTTGAATAAATGTTTTGAAAAGATTGAAAAGCCGTCAGGTAACAGCGCACAAAGAAAGGGTTATTTGTGGGCAATGAATCCTGCCAAAATTGAAAAAATGGAGGAAGAACTTCAAAAATGGGGTAGCAAAGATCCTGCTGCAATTAGAAAAAGCATGGCAAATCCAGGTAAGAGAAAATTATCGAAGTTTATGTCATAGTTCAGTGATTTTTAAAACATTTCCTCCCCCTTTTTTAAATTGTAAGGCACACAATTAAGTGTCTGCAGAAGGAGCATATCTCATAACTGTAGTTTTCTTTTAATTTGTTTTCCAGTTTTGTGTACAGTTCTCAGCATTTGATTTATTCAGAAACTCAACCTCAGAGCTTCATTGTTGCAGTGACTTGAAGTAAAAGTATTATGCTTTCCAGATACGAAGCTACTGTTATTATTTATAATCAGTGTAAAAAGTCAGTTATTTGATAGCCAGAAAATTTTGGTTATAAGTTAGAAATTGCATAAAATGTTGAGTAATCATATTTCATTTAGTGTGATTAGTTTTTCCATATCAAAATATTGCCAAAAAGATCATACTGCTAAATGAAAAATAATCATGAATGCGTAAACACAAGAAAGTAGAGCTACAGGTTGACATTTTGATGTTAATAAAGTAAATGCTTATCATTTTAAAAATTATCGTAATTCTGTATTTTTGGGCTAAAGGAACATCTAAATGCTTTACAGGACTTAAGAATTAGGCCTGGCTCGTATTTGTGGGCATGTCTATTCTCCCAGCATTTGTGCTATTACTGAAAGTATTGAGAGAATGCTTCTTTTGGAATCCGTAATTGGCTGTTTGTTATGTCATTTTGGATAGTGTGCATTTGTCTGTAAACATTGATGAATTCTCATAATAAAAGAGAACAGTAGAATCAGAGGTTGGGAAATCTGTCAAATGAGGTCATTGTTGCCTGATAGGGAGGTGTACAAAATTCTACTTTTTGCCTATGCTTTTGTGCCAATGGGTCAAAAGCTTCTCTAACTCCTTTTATACTGTGTCCTGAACTATGCTGTCCCAGATGATGTCATTTCACATGTGTTTTCTATAGAAGTGTAAAAGTTAAAAAAATTAGATTCCTTTTGATGGAGCAGTGTAGGATTCGTGTAATGCAAATTACATAAATATACTATGAAGTTTCTGTAAACTTTTTTAAACAAAGGAGTATTTGGAAATGATGAAGGTGAGAGGACTTGGAAGAAACAGATTATATTATAACCTTTTGATGGTCATCAACAAACTCAACTTGCACTGCAGTTATGCATCGCAGTGGGCAAAAACAAATATTGCATGAATTTGGAAAGAAAGAATTGAAAAATCTTGCAACCACCGAAAGGTCAATTTAGAAAAAAGTGATGGCTGTTATCCATAGTAATAAATGAGTACTGTTGTCACTAATAAGTGTATTGAAATAAGGCTTGAAGTAAAAAATATGCTCCCATTTTCTCGAAATAAAAAAACAGCAGGATGAAAAGATAATGGTTTTATGCAAGTCATCCCTTTCTCATTTAGTGACATGTGACCTGGGTCATTCAGATTGTGTTAGCTGGCAGACAGACAGAGAAGTGGGGAAGAGCATTCTGTACCTGGAATGTATGGAGATAAGATGTTTTTCGTAATCGTGAACAGAAAAGGAAGTGAAAGTATTTTGTAGTATGAATGGATTATGAGATGTCGAGTGCTAAAATGCATAACCAGATTACAGAATTTATTGTCCAAATGCCTTGTGGAAAAAATGGCATGGTTACAGCGCTGGCAGTTCAGTGGTAGGTTATGTGTTGGACCCGGCTAGATGTCAGCAGCTACTGCAGAAGAGTGTCAATCATGAGAAAGATGATTCAAATGAATAGGCATGTGATAATCAGTGAGATCACCGTTGTATTAAAAAATCAATCATACATTAGCCTGCCAAATTATTCATAGCATTTTGAAGTATTGGAAAGTGTCAGCATGATAGGTTCCTTGTCAGTTGACTGCAAACCATGTGGTCTAATGATTGGGCATAAACTTGAACCATCTTATGCAGTATTGTCACTATGTAGATGAGTTATTTATTTTCTTTCTTTTTCCCCCTTCCCTGGAATTATAATGGGAGACGAAACCTGGGTCCATAATTTCTTGCTGGAGACCAAATTTTTTAAGCGGAAACATCTGTTAAGAAAAGATTGCACTTTCTGTTGCTGGTACTTATTTCAAGTTGCTCTTGACAGTTTTTTGAGATGCTCATATTTGTTTTGTTGCTAGAGTTTTTGGGAAGTGGAGCAAGCTGTGCTGTGCAATGTTGTAAGTCATTTATAAGGCTTAAGACTATGGTGCAAAGTGACTTCTACCCCTTTCTGACATTCTAGAAGGCTCTCAGAGGAATACGCCAGGTCAGAAGTGAAGACATTTAAAACAGATCCTGCTTTTTTGTAGGATATGCATTTTTTCCAACAAGGTTTCTTATAAACCTATTAAGAATTATAACAGATGTATCAGTGTCATTGATAATTATATAAAACAATTAAATAAGCCCACTTTTTTATGTTTGCAGTCTTAAATAAAAACAATGTTCAAAGCAGCTGAAATGAAAATTTATTTTTTAACGAAATTAATTTTATTTTGTAGCAGATAGCTTTTAGAATTTAGTGCATATAATTTATGCACTGTCTGCTAAAAAGTTTGTTGTCCTTATGAATTTATATTTGAAATTGACACATACACAGTCTTAGAAATTATATAATGAAATATGAAAACTGGGAAAAAATAGCTGAGCAAAAATTGGAGCTTAAGCATAGAGTGTTTCACTTTCAGATGTTTATTAAAAATGTAATATAGTGAATGTAAATCATTTGATAATAAAAAGAAAAGTATTCTTTTTTGGGCATACTTGACAAAATGAACATATTCTTACTTTCCTTATCACTGAGAATTCTTACTTTCTTATCACTAAATCATTGAAGCTGACATGACAAATGGAAAGCAGTTACTGTGGTATCTGCCGAAAATTTATATTGTTAACAGCATATACATTTGAGTCTTGATTAACTGAAATAATAAGAAGTACAATGCCATAGTTAAGCTAAAATCACAACTGATCTTACAGTAGTTAAAAAATAAGGGGAAGAGGAATAACTCCATATTATAATCAAGAGAAAAATATGCTAAAAATTAATTAAGCTGATTAACTTGAAGAGTAAGTTTATTTTATTATGTAAATTAAATCAACATTCAAAACAAAATGGAATAATTTTATTTATTTAATTATTTTTTAATGTTACAATTCATTAGGAGTCATTGGGAAAACACAAAATTAATGGCTGTACACTTATTTTCAGTTTAAATATTTCTCTTCAATGGATGATTTACCAATGTTTTTACATCAAATTATATACTGTTATGGCTAAAAACAATGCCTTAACGTTCTAGCGTCATCGAGTACTGCTGCTATCATACATATTCTCTTCTTGATTTTTTATTTCTGGTAAAAAATTTTCATTGATTCTGATATTGTAACAAATTTTCTGTCCTCCTGCATTCAGCAGACTTTTTTAAGACAAGGTTCCTGGTTAATCAGATGTTAATTGTTATTTCTAAGATTATGAAATTACTCAAGCGTCTGGAGAGATGTAGAAACTTCCCTCTTCTATCCCCCCTAAGTTTTCTTATTTCATTTTTTGTCTTATTTTCTTTGCAGCATTGGTTATGTTAGTGGGTATTACAGGATTTAACTAGCTGGAAGGACTGTGTTTTAAGAATATGTTCCAAACCATGTTTTGTCATTTTATAACTGCTTTTATCTGTGAGCAAAAGGGGGACAGAAAAGCAGGCAAAACATTCAATGGGGGGAGATTAATGGTAGAATAGTAATTATTTCAGTTGATGAAAATTTCTAAGAATATTCTGAAACTTCTTGGCCTATAAATGATAGTGACTTTACAATTAACAATATTATGTATAGTTATCACACTATGTGCAATAAATTTAAATATTGAAGTCATATGTGTTTGGCAAGGAATTTTTAAATGTGACGCTATACAGGGTGATTTGCTACTAGACCAACAAACTTGCAGGCTGTGTGGGAGGTTCAGAGACGACTCGGAATCACATAGGAATGCAGGGTTGCAAATACCGTAGTTGCGAGCTATGGTGCAAAAAAGCGGAGAAAAAGAACAGAAACAGCGACACATTAATGAAACAGAAAACATTTTATTGAAAGGTTGTACTACAACAGGTGTTCAAAATTACGACCAGAAGCCATCTGGCAGGCCTGACAGCGGTGCTGCATTGAATTTCACAACTATGGCATTTGCGACTCTGCTTTCCTATGTGATTCTGAGTCGTCTCTGTACCCCCTACACACCCTGCAAGTTTGTCGGTCTGGTAGTGAATCACCTTGTATATCTAGTGATACTCTTGTTGACCTTATAACAAAATTTAATTGTTATGTTGAAGTGTATTATTTTAAATATGGATCTGATATTCTTTTGGGATGTAACAAAAAATAAGTTTGCAGTATAGAAGAAATTTAAATGAAATTGTGTTAATTTCGGCATAAACAAAGCTAGATTTAATTTGTGGGTGAAAACTAATGATTTCAGTATTGATGCAGATATCTGTTCATTTTCAGTAGTGTTTCTTGTATGCAGTTAAAGTGAAATAATCATTTGTGTTCTTGAAATGTATATCTGTAGGAATTCCTAGTTTAAATTAAATATTTCATCTTTATGAATTAAACATTTTTTAGAGCGCTTAGAGCTGATCGAAAAAGGTGAATTGAAGAATACTGATAGTGATACAGAAATGGAGAACATGAGTGTTTCTGACTCTGAACAAGAAGTGAAAGATATAAAAAAAGAACATGAGAAAAGCAGCGAGGTCAAAGTGCAGGTTACCAGTTTATCGAATGATCTACTTAGTAATGATTTTTCCTCATTAGGGGATTCGGTCAACATAGATCCGTGTCTTCCTGAATTAGATCTGCAGGTTTGTTTATATTTATATAATGCAAATTAATCATATTTTAAAGTATTTTTCAGTGAACATTGATGCTTTTAATTTTATTTATTTATATATTTGTTTAGCATAAATATATAATTGTGCCTTTTTAATACATATGTATTGTGTAATGTTTTTTGATTAATAATTCTCTTCCAAAATTTTGGTCTCTAAGTAAGCGTTTCTTAATTTATAAAGAATTAAAAAAAATCTTATGTAAGTTTTTTGAGCTTGGAATATATTTCTTTTTCAAAATAATTTTTTTTAAAGTATCTTGGCAAAAGTTACTATTCTTTTTTCATAGTTAAGGAGAAAGTACATAAAATTAATCTTAGTCAATGTACTGAAATTAATTTGATTTTATAATTTACTGATATTAAATGCATTTAGTTTTTTACTTTCCAGTAAAAAATTTTGTGCAGTAATAACTTCCTTGAGCGAAGTAAAGGAAATATAATCACAAAAAATTCTGACTTTCATATTTCAACGAAAATATCCATTTTGACCACTATCGAATGCAATTTAACGATCTTTTTGCTTGACATAATGTTGAAATTTTGCATGTAGGACTGCTATAATATGTAGTTGTGTAACTCCTTTTTTGGTTGCAGTCGGCTCAGTGAGCTTTTTTTTTTTTTTTTTTTTTTTTTTTAATAATTTTTATGTGTTGCTAAATTGTGCATTTTTTTGCTTTAAAAATTATTGAATTGTTCTTATCTTCTGGTTAAAGTTTTTATGCCTTAGTTAATCTGTATGCAGTAGTTGTAGAATTATCAACAATTTAAAAGTTGTTCAAGTGCTGCTAAGCCTTTTTTTTTTAAACCATAGCAGTCATATTTGTTTACATTTAAAACATAGCAGAATAGTGAACTAAGTCTTTCTGCACCTTAAGTGTCTTTTTGTTGAGTGGGACCAAGAGGAAGCTTTTAGTTTTGTGTACTGAAAAGTCTGCTTGCTGGCCGAGTTGCTTGTTTTTGTGCAGAAATTGTAGTTTTAATTGGGGAGGGGGAATTTTTTTTTAAAACTGCATTTGGTGTTTTATGTTTTTCTACATCTATCAATTTTTAATGAAGCTATTTTGAGTTTTTATGTATTTTTGCCTTGCCACAAAATGAGACCTGAATTAATTGAATGAGAAATACACAGAAGAGCTGTTACAGTATGACCACCCTGTCAATAACATGTAAGATCACCTTTAGCCCTCAAAACTGCCAGCACTCGGCATGGCATTGACTCTAAAAGGTGCTGATACATAGTCTGAGGTATCTGGTACCAAGCACTCACCAACCAGTCCTGCAGTTTCCGCACATTGCGAGGAGGTCGCGCTGCAGCACAAATTTGGTTTTCTAGATGGGACCACAAATGTTGTATTGGATTAATGTCAGGTGAATCTGAAGGCCAAGAAATGACATGAAAGTCACCTGGTCTGCAACAATGTTCATTTAGTGCACAGATATCAGACATTGTTCTGTGGGGGTTATGGGTCCTAATGTGCTCCATATGAACATTGTCCACACCATAATATCCCCACCACCAGCTTGTCTCCGTCCAACTGTGCATTTGGGAGCCAGGGTTTTGTTTGGAAATTGCTGTATTAGCACACGTCCATCGATGTGATGGACCAGAAAATGTGATTCATCAGACCATGCAACCTTCTTCCAATCTTCTGATGTCCAATTCCGATGTTTTTTGGTCCATTGCAGATGCAGCTGGTGATGACATGCCATCAGTGCAGGGACATGCTTCGGCATCTGGCTACGTAGGGCCATACGCGCAGCAATGTACGCTGCACTGTGTATTGAGAAACACTGTCTGGATCGCCACTGTTGTAGTTGGTGGTGATTTCGCCTGTTGTTGCTCTTCGGTCATGGAAAACAAGAAATCAATGTGCCATCGATAACACGTTGTCCAGTAAATGTGTCGTTTCCGATATTGATGTTCCTAGTTGCCGAGCAATAACGATTTGACCTTTATTGAAGTCTTATCAGACTTCGATCAGCTGCTTTTCTTATTATGTCGCTAATCATGCTATATTTGGAAAAACAATGCATACCCACTTTATATACTCCAACATCAGCCACACACATGCAGTGTTTTTGTTCCTGGATGAGCCCATTGTTATAGATGAAGAGTGATCATAATGTAATGGTTCTTCGGTATATATCTCTAATGAAATTCGGAGAAGTAAGTTTAAATTAAATGCAGGAAAAAATACATGTAATTTAATATTCTGCACATGGAAGTCATGTGGTGTGCACATCAGATTTTTTATAAAATGTGATTCATAGTAAAGTTAAAATCAATCATATCCCCTGCATTCTCTTTAAGAAAGCATTCTTGGTAGCCACCCCATAGGTAAATTGCTTTTAATGAAGAGAAGTTAAAAAGCTGAAGCTCAGGTTTAAAGAATTATTAATTTTTTTGGGGGTGGGGGCGATTAATGATTTTTGTTTAGATGTATGGGATTATATTTTTACTTTTTTCTGTTTACCTTAAATGTGATTTTGTAATCAAACCCCCCTTTTTTTTAAAAATTAAAACTGGCTTTCTGAACTCTGGTTTCATAAATAGGTAAGTATTCTGTATGATTTATAAAAAATTATACATATTCATGAATGCAGTTAAATGAAAAGATATTTTTGTAATTAACCTTGTAAATGAAATTTTGATCTAGGAAAAGATGACGGAAATTGAGGTATATTTTTATGATAAACATTTGCTAATTTTTACACACACACATTTAATGTCTTAAAATTTTGAGAGAGAGGGAAAGTAACATTTTGTAAGCATCAAAAAAGATTATATTAATAAGCAGAACGCCTATTCTACGATCACTGGGTCCGTCTACTACTTGAGTGAACAATATTGACTTATGGACAGCCGTCTTCAACTTATCGGAGAAAGCCATTCTGTGGTCCTCAGTTATTGGGGGGGGGGTGAGTCCATTTGACTTTATTGAAAGGGGACAAGGTGTCAAGGAGCTGTAGACCAATCACAGTCCAGATGAGTGACGAAATTTATAGCGCATGCTGGCTGAAGTTCTAGGAATGTTCTCCCATTATTTCACTAACTCACACGCTGCATTTGTAGTTCGAAAAAATGGCACAAAACAGTATTATGACCAAAACGCAGCAGAATGTGCTGCTGTTCAACTGTGCGTTTGGACATTGCATTGCACAGCAGCACATTATGCTGCGTTATGTGGAGGAAAAGCCCGTTTTTTAAGGGGAAAGTTAATGCTAGGCTATTTAGGGCTAAGAAATAAAGAGATGTGGAATACTATGAAAGAACAGTAACTAGTAAACAAGAGTGAATGAATTAAGCTTACTCAAAATCTTTTTAGAAATAAACAATTTTAATCATTTAAATTTGTAATATGATTAATCTGCATTGCAGTCTAATTGCAAACTAAGTTTTTTATTTATTTATTAAAAAAAAAATTCATGCTTACATTAAAACTGTGTTTTCACGCAATTTATTTTACAGTTATACTTCAACATCAGCTCCAACAGTTAATATTAGAAAAATATTTCTTTAAGTAAGAAAGTAGAAAGAAAATATTTCTTTTGTAATGTTTCTTCCTTTCTTTTATTTTCTCTTTCTATGAAAATTATTTCTTTCAGGAAAAGAAATAAAATTCATTCGTTCATTACAGTATGGCCGATTGCTGCTGCATTCAGCAATAAAACATGCATCAAATGTTTTATGTTAAATAATTTATCCTATAATTAGATAAGATAGAAAGTAAATTTTTGATATAAAATGTATAAAGTTATAATGATCTATTCTGTATGTGTGATCAACTCGTATTGCAATTTTTGTCATACGTAGATACTTTTTTTTAATATTACATTGTTGTTATTTTAATTTAATTAAAAGGTAGTAATATTATTTCACAGTGAAAGTCCTTGTCAAACCAGCATTTTAACACTTTGACACATTAAGTAGAAAACTGTAATAATAATCAATATCTCTTTTACAATAGAAAAATGAGAACTCTGCTATAAACAGTTTTTTTTTCCCCGTTTGCAAATAAACAACTTTTTTAAAATCCTAATAGATTGCAAAAGCACTATTTCACGAAAAAACCGTCAGTCTTATAGCATTGTTACTTTATAATATAATACAATAATAATTCTGCTAATAAGCCCACCAGCGGCCGAAGGGTAGAGTTGCTGAGCGCATGTAGTTCGGTCCGAGGTTCGAATCCTGCGAACGGGGCTGACTGCATAGGTGTTTTCGTGGCTTTTCCCATGTGTAATGTGCATGCCAGTCTGTTTCCCTCAGAAAGTCCTCCCTTAAAAACCAGTTTTAAATCGCAATAAAATTACACACACACACACACACACACAAAAAAAAAAACTTCAGGTTTTATATTATGCCCAAAAGGGCCTTTTTTTTAATGTTTTGTGTGTTACTTTTATTTATTAAATATCATGATCTGCATACTTAAGCCATAAAATTCAGTATCACAGCAATATCATATAATTTAAAAGGAGCAAGAATTTCCGATACACAATCTCGAGCACTAGAGATGAAAATATTTTGTTTTACAGTGTTGCCATTGCTCGCTTTGAAATTGTTGAGTTTCTTAATCAAAAACTCATACATGCTTTACAAAATATGAAATAGATAATAAAACAAATTCTCAGTTCCAAATTTGGGCTTCCAGATGCCTATATTTGGGAAGATTAACGTTATTCAAAATTTGATGGTTCTAGGTACCATTGTTTTATCATAATGCGAGAAACATTCATACATTTATGCAGATTTTGTTCATTATTTAATTTTTTAGTATAATACAGTGCGATAATATTTGGTGGCAATAATTTAAAAAGTGAAATGCCATTTATAGTGAAATGCCACAAAATGCCAAAACAAAATTAATAGCTGTTCTGGGTTAAGGCACTTTAGACTAAAAATGATTTTTGAAATTAATATTATAAAACTATTTTATAGTTTTAAGATTTTTTTTTTTCATTTTTATTTTACAGTAGCGTGAATTTCGCGTAATAATAAACAACATTCCTTATTGTGTTCACAATATTGTTCATAATGTATTCGACTGTTATATTTTTAAAAATAAACTTAATTCTTGCTGAGCATAAATTCGAGTAGATGCTTCTCGGATGTCTATATTATTATTAATTGAAAAGGATTATGTACTAGATAAATACTTATTATCTTCTACATTTTTAACTATATAATTACAATATATATCTATAACCTTTCTTTCAGTAGAATTTGTGTTCTTGTTTTCTGTATGTGGCTCCAGATATGCTCTCGATTCATCTCAAATGAAAATAACTTATGAATTTTGGTAATCTGAAATAATGGAATGAAAAAATCTTCTGGCAGAAAAAAAGCATCAATATATTTTCTATAAATTCACCTATTCAGAGCTTTACTACCGCATTCTTCGTTTAAATACGAAAAAATTAACGGCGAAAACACATACAAAGCCATTGTCTACTTAGGACGTCAACTGCACAAGCCTGATTCACGATGGGGTAGCATTTTCCCCCGCGTTTCCGACGACTGACTTTCGTACTTGCAGAATATGGGATGTCGATCAGACCTGTTTTTCACCAGCAGCGACATCTGACGGGCCACAAACTGCTGCCGACTCTCGGAGCATAGAATAGGCATCCAGAATGGAGTGCAAATTAATCTGGCTGCGTCAAATTAAAGTATTTTAATGAAATATATATTTAAAAAATTGAATAATATGAAATATGCCCTCCTTAGACTTTTTATGGCTTATTTAGCATGCATTGATTTCACTAGTTTTTCACTTGATTATCATGGCATTAAATTTAGATTAGGTATTGGAAATAAAAAAAATGTTGATATATTTTTTATTTTGAATTTTCTGTTCACTGTTGACTAAAGATTCTCTGTTTTATACTGAGGTGAATTTTCTCTCTACTGAAGGACACATATTTATTTATTGCTTCTGAAAAGCACTCTTCATAAATTTGTCGCTTGGTGTAAAATTTTTGTAAAACCCTATTTTGTCAGGCATAATTTTGAGTTGGAGTAATTTCTTCTCTAAAATGCTAATATATTTATCTAAATTCATCACACTTGTGATGGTACGAGGGAACCCCTACCATGCATGAAAAAACAAGTGAAGAATATGTTTTTCATTGGTGTTTCAAAGTTTAGTTTAAGTGCTTGGATGAGACGCTTTTTCTTGGTTACTTTTTTATATATAGTGGATGTTAAGCCTGAAAACTTAAACTGAGCCTGCTCAGAAAATAATATTTTCCCTATTTTTTATTTTCTTTCTGAATATACTTTTACCCATATAGACTAGTTTTTTCATCAATGTTGTTTACAGTTGCTTTTGGGGAGTTTGAACAGCTGTGTGGTTGACTTTGAGAAGTCATTTCCAATCTGTAGAAGCATGCATGTGGATCTAAGACCCAGGTTTTTATAGATCAAAACTCAATGGTTTTCTTCTGTCTTCCAGATCAGGAGATTATCATTTTGGTTAGCAGTTTTGTATGACTACTTTAATGCAGCTACATTTTTTTAGTTTCCTTTTGGGTGTCAGTGATATTTTTGTTTGCAGTTCCACACTTACTTCACATACTTTGGTTGTATTTTTTTTAATCATAGAAGTGTGTTGACTTAACAGCCTAATTCCTCTTTCGTGAAACAATACTCATGGCAAAATTTGAAACAAACTCTGTTAGTAAAAGATAAATGCTTTTTAAAAAAAAATTCGAGAATTGCTTGACACAACCAAAAGAATGGCAGTTAGAAATTCAAGAAATGGCCTTAACTAGAAAGAAAATTTAGAATTTGCCATTTATGGAAAATCAAATATTTTAAAATAATCTTTTGTTCAGTTTAATTTCCACATTAGATAGATGTAGACTTTGAAATTTCCTTATGCTGATTCTGCATTTTTACAGTGTCCAATTATTTTGTTTTGTGTAATACCAGAAAAAAAGTAACTGTTTTAAATTTAGGCTCTGAAGAGTTGAAGTGTCTAGTAAATGAATAGATTTCCTGCCCTTTCTTGGAAAATTGTTTTTAATCACCAAATGCTTAAAAACACTGCAATTAAAAATGTGAGATATTTTGAAAAGTAATAATAAAATTCATTTTATTTTATGTTATTTTATTGAAAGAAATAAAAAAGTAGTACTTTGCAATAGCCGTTTTATTCCTAATTTGAAGATTATGCTGTTATGTACCGAGTCATATTATTTAGCTACGTTCGTAATGCTGAATGTTTCATGGCAGTTTAGGTTTTATCATTAATCATAAATTGACATATTTAGGTATCTTTATTAAAATATTTGCCATTTTCATGATTTTTAGGAGTATTTGCACTAATTTCATTTATGCCATTGCGTGAATGTGTTCATGTACTCCCCCCCCCCATAATCTCAAATTTCATCTATCATTTTTGTGTATGTGTTTGAATAAGTTAGAGCTTTAATGCATTTTATGTTATATCGCACATGTATTATTCGTTATATCATACATATGCTTTTTATTGCTGTTTCTGCTGTATTGCCTGTATTTTTAAATGGTTGGGG
>KK114386.1:70870-106573 GCA_000611955.2 Stegodyphus mimosarum | reverse complement strand
TTACAGTCCTTTGCATATTATTTAAGTTATCATATGTGTGTATATTTACTTTTTTAAGATAGCATGTCATAAATGTTTTGACTCATTCTAAAATTTTTATTCATTTTTATCTTTGTTTATTATTTTATTTTTAATGCTTTTCTGCCTTAAAAGAAAACACCGTTTATAGTTAAATGTAAATCTTATTTTTATTATTTGTTTTTTACCCTGTAAAATATAAGTTTTTTTTTTTTTTTTTTTTTAATTCGTAAGATTTTGTATAAAAATTAAATGTAAGTTACTGCCTCTACTCTTCCCCATTATGTTTTGCATATTGTTTGAAATAATTTTTGCATGCACTTTTTTTAAGGAAATTTAAAAATAGATCAAGGGAGAATAACTTTTGTAATGAGAATAATTTTGAAAACCACCAAAACTATTTAAATTTGTATACACTGGAAAGCCTTAGCATTAATTTGCAAAAGAGCAATAATACTTTCAGATATGACAATTTCAATAAAAATGCAATAATTGTTATTATATCGTAATAATGCACATGTTGCAAGAGTTAATAAAGTTGCATTATAAGAAGCGTTGTAGGTCCTAATGAAAAATTCCATAATTTTTACATGGCAACTCATAGTATTTTGTAACCTTTTTCCTGCAATTAAATGTGTTATTCTCTGTTATAACAATGTTTCAAAGTAAGTAATGTAAAAGTTTTTAAAGCATGTCATTCTATTTTGTTCTTTGTATATTGAATTATACAAGTTTAGAAAATTTTTATCAGATCCAAAATTAGCATGTTCTCTGGCTGTGAATATCAAGTTGGCGCATGTATCTTTCTGAGAAAATTGTTTTGCATACTATAATATGAAAGATCCAACTTTTATGTTTCATGTTCCTCCAATTTTCATGTAATCAACTAGTCTGGTTTTAAAGCAAAAGGAAGGGTTAGAATGCTGTCAATTTTAAATTTTGGAGCAAATTTATGTATATTTGTTTTTCATTGTAATAAGCTTCTATGCATAATAATGTGATTCATATCTATTTTTAAACTATCTCCGTCTCCCTGGATAATATTTTCCTTGGATATAAATAATTTCTTTCTTTGAAATAGTTGTCAGGATTTTTTTTTTTTTTTTTTTTTTTTTTTTTTTAAAGTTTGACAAGACTGTCAAGCATGAAAATAATTTCTCATTCTTCACCAGTGATGTAGAGGCATGTTTACAGTTATTTTTAAAAACTGTACAAGTACCTGTGTTTCTACTTACTGTCTTTTCTTTTAAAATATGGCTGAAATATGAAGTTAATTTATTAAAATATGGTATTTATGATTGAATGAATTTCTTCACTTTTTTAAGTCTGTGCTAGTTTGGCTGTGGGAGTGTTTACTTTATGGTAATAAGTAAGGCTAGTGACATAAGTATAACTTACATACTGGGTCACATCACATTATGTCATGAACCAAAGCATGCTTGTCAGAGAAAGCTTTAATTTTCAGTTTTGCTTCTTATGATAAGAACTGGCATAAATTTGAGGTGAATCAATGATTTTTGATGAATCAATTGTAGGAAAGATACGTGTCATTTCTGACCTGAATCGAATTGGTTTTTAGGTTTATTAAATAAGATACTGTTATGGAAAAAAAAAGAGATTTTAATTGGCATTTTGTTTTATAAAATATGAAATTATCAAATATTAAGAACATTAAAATTTAATGTAATTGAAGTGAAACAATAATTCAATTTTTATTTATATCTCATTTTATTTCGAGACAACTGTGTCTGGGGTAGTACCATTTTATCTATCAATTGACTGTGTAATTTATTGCATCCATAATGCTATTATCCATTTAAGAAACAAAACTTGTCAAATGGGAAAAGAAAAATTACTTTCAACTACAAAACTCTATTTATCTAGACCAGTTGCTTCTAATTCTAGTTCAAATGAAATTAACCATGCTGTTAATTTATTTAAGTTTTTAAATTCATTTGTTTATTTAAATAATACAGTAAAGTATGCACATGCTATTAAACTAATTAGGTGAATGTCAGCAAAATGTAAATTATCTTAACAGTGTTCTCAAATATGTATCTTTTACAAACTAATGGAAAGAAACAACTACATGTTCTGTACAGGCCTGTGATTCTTTGTTAACTGTTAGTCTGTTAGTCACAAAAAGCTCTGTTTTTGAAAAAAATACATTGAATAAACACAGTGAAGTTTTCATACTTGTAAAGAATTTTTGTCATGCAGTATGTGCTATCGGAGTTATTTTCAGTTAACATTTACGTGTATTTCATTTCTTTTTTGGAATGAAGAAGTTCCTCTTGTTTTCTTAAATATAAGGTATAGTATGATAAACTTAAGATAACTTAAGATAAAACAATAAGCTTTCTCTCATTATAGTAAAATTTCTCGTATCGTTATAATAAATATATATGTAGCTTGCTTTAAAAAGTAACTGATCATCCATATTTTTCAAATGAGGTGTGATGTAATTAGTATGGATTTTTAGAGCTGTACTGTGCTATGATATTGAAGTAAACTTTGTTATTTATACATTATGGCAAACTCAGATGTAGACTTAACTTTGTTTATGTATATTTATATACTATGTTTGTTCCTTTGTTTCAATGTTTTTTAAAAAAAATATGCATTTTCTTAGTAAATATTAATTTGCCTGTAAATGTCTTCTTTGATAAAATTTTACTTGGTTTTAAAGAAAGAAAAAAAAAAGAAGAAAAAAGAAAATTTAAGCAGGCAGGCATTAAATTACAAAATTCAACAAAGTGTTTTCTTATTGAATTATTCAGAAATTTTTGAAAAGGTAAAAATATTGCATGATATATATTGTATTATTTATGTATTCTTAGTCAGAATGTAATTGCTTTTTAATTGAGTGAACTGAACTGAATTAAGCCAAATTCTTATCTGACAATTATCAAAGGACTATTAATTATCATTAACTCAAAGCATCATCTTAAGTAAGTTTTAAATGCAAAATATATGTAAATTGCTGAACTGTTTATATGCATTTGCTAGTTATCTGACTATTTTATCTTCTAAGTGCATGCATATATTAAAAATATTACTTTATAAAAAAGGTTTAAGGAAAGATAATTTTCCGTTAATATTATACTTAGACTGAACCAGTGAAAACAGTCAGTAAATCAAGGCTGAGGTAACTATAGCCATTTTACAAGGAATATAAATTTCCCATTCATTTTCTGTTTAATTTCTTAAAAATTATTTTTAAGTAAGCTTTATATTGCAGGAATATCTAAAGAAATATTAAAAATAATCTTTTCAAATGTGAAAGATTTGGATTATTGAAGATTAAATTGCTAGAAAATCTGTCAAACAAAAGCTAAAAACATTGAATCTAATGATGTTTCCACTTCTTTCTTAAGCAGTAATATGTTTTGGTACTAATATTTCTAAATGCAGAAGAAGTATTGAAAGAAAATAAGCATTGCTTTAGAGTTTTTTGTTTGTTTTCACAAAACTTTCAGAAATATCTTCTCAAAGCAACAAGTTTTGGAAAGGAATACTGTCCTTTTAAGTGATCAGTTTATTAGTAATTGTTTAGCTCTAAATCTCTGAAAACTGTAGCGAAAGCAGTTTAAATATCTGATTGATGTAAACAGATATGAAATGAGTGTGTTAGCAAAATAAAAGCTTCTTTTATCTTGATAAAAAGTAACTAATACATTAAATCTCTAAGCAACCAGAAATGTTTGACTTTTGCTGGGGAGATTTTTTCTTCCTGCCATATCTGATGTAATTTTTAAACTTTTTATATTGTAATCGATTTTTTCCTTTCTTCTTCTTTTTCTTTCTTTTTTATTTTATTATTATTTTTTAATACATCAATTTATTTCTTTTTCATGAAGTATATATAGTTGAAATCGCTTTATCTTCCATATTATGCCTATTATTTTAGTAGTCAAATGATAAATTACGGATCTTATAATTGCAAATAAAAGTCTAATGTTGGGTAGTGAGAATACTGGTTATTTTGGTTTGTATACATTTTGGAATATATCATTTTATCAGTTGCCTTTTCTGAGGGGAAAAAAAAAATATTAAAGACTTAGATGCAATTTAAGTGTATTGTTCGTATAATAACAATATACTCATATATTTTATCTATAAGAATCCTTAATGTTCAGTGTGGTAGATGTATGCAGAAGTTTTTTAAATCAGTTTGCAACACAGTAAAAAATTGTTAACCCTAGAAGACTTGCACATTTTTGTTAAATTCTGTAAAAATTAATGTGTGAAAATGTTCAGATTTTCATGTGTGCATTTGCAGCTAATTATCAAAAACTGTTGAGAAGCACACATGTATCAGTTCTGTCAAAGCAATTTTATCCTCCGAGGTGATGCGTCTGGGAGAAATTGTTACTCATTTATATTAAATGAGTTTTTCTAGAAATTGTGTAATTATTAGACATTTGTAATTTTAGAGGCATTATGTTTTTATTTGTGTGGTTATTGTTATTTTTTGTGGGTATATGTTTTTTGTTTCAATTTTACTTTTTATGTATGTAGTAGGTAGGTATTGTAATATCATATCATTTCAAATCACACCTGAATGATTTTTTTTCCACCTCCTATATTTTAATTCTCCAAATTTATTATGGACCTACTGATAAATGTTGTCTGTGGGTTTATTGAAGTTTCTTAAAAGGAATATAACATAGCTGTCAACTCTACCGGGTTTTTTTGTCACATATAAGAGATTACGTGATTTCCCACTTTTTAATTTTTAGTCTTTAGTAAGGATTAAAAAGTTAGTTTTTCTAGACTAATAGTTTTTCAGCAGTAAATGAAACTTAAACTGTGCAGATTTCATTCTTTCAGCCACCCCTACTGATTTTCATAAAAATTTTTATTATTAAATTTTATTTGTTCTGAAATGTCTTAATCTATTGCAGGCACTTGCTGAATTTTTTTTAAAAATTATAAAAATGTACCCTGAATCATGCATTATAAAAGTGAATTTTAGTATGTACTTTCTTTGAAATGGTGCTGCCATGTAGCACAAAAACTCATGGAAACTGTGTATTTCAAGGTTGGCAGTTATGAATGATGCAAGTTTATTTCACAGTCAGCAATATTATGCTTTTACACAAAAAGTAGTTTGTGTGAAATCTCATCATCTAGTAGCAGTATTTTTCTGTGTTTATACATATACAAATGGAGTTTTTTGACTTGTAAATGCTGTCTATATCTAAATGCTATTTCAATATTTTAATGCTATAAATGCTGTAAATGAAAAGAAAATTATTATATATTGCTCCATTTGCTATCGAGCACTTTTAAATTTATATTGGAAGTTTCAGAGTGTAGGAGAAAAATAGAAGATAAGTTTAAATATTTGTAGTATAACTGAAAATATTTTCTATTCATTATTTATAGTTCAGCATTAAATTATCTTACATCAAAATTTTATTCCTTTTGATCATTTTAAGTGATGAAACATAAATTTTATTTATAAATATACACTTTAAAGGTTTTAAATATGATCTTATTGAGTTTGCTTATTTTGCCTGTTTGAAAGTTTCTGGTAAAAACCATTTGTAATTACATAAATTTCTTTCTGTTAATGGCAACTGGACAAGTTTTCAAGCTGCATTTAAGGCAATTCACAAGTTATGATTTGTGTTCAAGATGTATGATTTGTCAATTGTAATATTCTTACATGCTATTATTCAATCAATTCTTGCATGTTATATTATCAATAAGCTGCTGTTGCACAAAACATAAATGAGCTGGGAAGTTATTACATTCATATTTAATTATTTGTTCCTAAGGTTTTGTTTTCATGTATTCATTGATCTGTTTGCACTTTCCCATGTATATTAACCTGTGTCCTGTTTGTATTATGTATGTAAATGTGGGAAACTAAACTCTCATGCTCGTAAAGTAACACATCTATGCAATGATGAGCCTGATATCAGCCCTTGGCACTGCTTGTGATGTAAATAATGTGGTTAAATTTGTTCATCAGTATTTATTGAACAAATGCTTTTGTAAATAGCAAATTCTCAATCATTACCAAAACAGTTTTGTATATAACTATTTTATGGTGATCATCTTGTGAGTGACTGCAGTTCTTATAATGTGTTGAGTGATTTCATCCATAATTTATTTTGAATGGTGAAACTGTAGCTAAATTATTGTGGCACTTATAGCTTGCATATCATTTAAAAGTTTTTGTTGCGGATACTTGGTAGTTAAAAGTTTCAGAAACATATTTTATCTTAAGGCTTAATTTTATGGTATTGTTTCCATTTAATATGTTACCCGGATATGATAATGCATAATGTTGCTGGTTTTAAAAGCATTCAGTGATTTTATATCATCTTTAATATTTTTAATATTCATCTAATTTTTTTCAGCTACCCTGCAGTCCTCCTAAAATTCATTTGGTAATGAACTTATGACTTTTCATTTTATAGTTTTGAGGTAGTTTGGCACTTAAGTTATTTTTAATAAGCTTAAGATTTAATATATTTGAATTAATTTCTGTTATTGATTTTAGCTTAGTCTCCTTTATATTATTTATTATCCATCTTTTTCTAAAATTTGGTCAAACATTGTTGTTGCATTTGAATACCACTCACATACTGATTTTGTATGAAATAAATAAAAAACAAATTTGGACAAAGCTGTATTCTTAATTTAAAAAAAAAAAAATCGCGTTTATTTAAAATGCATTATAATGAAGGAAAGATGAAATCACTTTAAACAATTGTATGCTTGAGTAATTATTGGTCTACTTCCTAACAAGAAGAAGAGATCAAGTAACTTTTCAATAAGTAAAATATTTTTAGTTTCTCCTTCCTTTATGTCAGTTTTTATTATAGTTTATAAGAATTAATGCTTTAAAATTATTAATAATGTTTCAAAGAATTGATGCTCTGAAATTTTCCTTTTATTTTTCAGCTTTAAAAAATACATGAATATGTGAAATTTTTAGATTAAGCTATGAGAGAACTTTGATGCAAATATGAATGTTGTTTACATGCATCTTAATATGCTATTAAAATGTAGTTTTCTAATTTGTAGCCGTTAGTATTGACAATTTCTTATACACTTTATGTTTGCTACTAGAAATTCTAAAATATTCCTGCCCTTTATTTTTCTGTTTAGTGATCCTATCAGCTTAAATCCACTTCTGTAGAATGGTTTCTAATGTATAAGGAGAAAATATTTGGTATATAATTTTTTTAATAAGTGGTAGAATAGCAAATAGAAATGTATATTGTGTTTCATATTTTCTTTCCATGCATAATATTAATTTCACTGTTTTTGCAATTCTGGCCTTTTTTCAATTAATAAGATTTTTGTCTATAAAACACTGATTGAAAGCATATTTTTATGAGCAGCTTAATAAATGGTAATTGAACAAATGAACTTTTCTGTTCAGATCAGTGTGAAAGTGTATGGAATCAGGAAAATCATATTGGGGGAGGGGTTAGAAATAGATAGCATTAGATATACAATAGAACCTTGATTAACCAAAGTATTTGGGGCAGTAAATCATCTTGAATAATCAAAAATCTCGGTTAATAGAGACTAAATTTTACATCATGCCAAATTTTTTCCAGCAAAGTTTTCTAGAAATAAGTACACAAATGCAGCTAAGAATGTTATAACAAGCTCTTTTATTACTAGATACAGTCTGTTTCCTTCAGTTAACAATAATCTATATAAGATTTTATTTGTGGCAAAAATGTTAATGAAAAAATTTATGTAATTTTCTTACATGCATTTTTGAGATTTTTTAATATTATTTATTTTTTAAAATGTATGTTAACCTTTTTATAATAGTCCTGTAATTGTATTAGCTACTGCATGTTCATGCTAGTTTTAGAAAGATTCACATGAAGAAACATGGGTATTGCGGATGTTGCTGTAAATATTAAAGAACTTTACGAAAGCTTAAGCACCTATTAGCAACTGAGCTGTAAAACTGCTGAATGCTGGTGTAGCTCAGTCCAGATCTAAGTCACGGTGAATGGTTTATGTGCATTGAAATTTGCATGGTTTTCTCCATACATAATGAATACATGAGCCAATTTTACTTAAAAAGTCTTTGATCAAGGCATCTCCTCTTTTAGGCCAAGAGCTCGTACATTCTTTGCCATAAACAAAGACTAGTGTGGCTAATTTTCACATTTTTCATTTCATCCTCAGCTTTACTGTAATTTTTATTGTTCTGCGAATACTGTTTTCATCATTCATTGAAAATTTTCTCTCTGTTTTCTATATTTAACTATCCTGAAATGCTATGCTTTTATCATTTGAAGCATATCTACAAATCAATTGTCAGTTAGTGTTGCTTTTAACACGTGTAAATCACACTTTTTACTGTAATGCAAAATAGGAAGGCTGCCAGTTACTGAAAAGAAAGACCAAAAGATCAATCACTGATAAAATTCTTGAATGTTACATGTTGCTAATGTTTTCCTAATTCTTTCTTTAAATTCATTAGTTAAAGCAGATTTTGGTTCATAGAAGCCCGGTTAACAGAGGTTCTACTGTACTTGCTGTGCCTATCAAATAATATAATAATAATAAAATTATTATATGTACAAATTCGAAGTGTTATTAAACACAATAGTAATGTTGGGCAACATGATAGTTAATAAAGTTACATAAAAATCAGCAGTTAGAGCAAAATGTATATAAATCAAATTTAATGAAAAACTAAAAATTTATGAACATGATGTGAATAAGAACATATTTCGAATAATAACATCTTAAAATGGAATTAAAAACGAATGCTGAAAATTTGTTGCTTGATTTAACTAATAAATTCTTATTAAGGAGAAAACTAAGTGCTCATGTTCGGAGTGCATATTTAAATTTTATTTTGCTTAAAATTTTTACTCCATTATTAAAAGTTAAATATCAGAAGAAGAATTTTGATTTGATTATGCACTTTAAATCAAATAGTAATGTGCATAGTTTCTTGATGGTATTTTGACATAAGAATACTGGCACAACTTGTGTAAGTGTAAATTAAATATATATTGAAATGTCATATGTAATATATCTCAGATATCTTTTATTTATATATTTTTAAAATTTACAATATTTTTATTTTAATTTTTTGAAAATATCAGCATATAAGTAATTATTCCGGTGATTCTAATATTTTTCTAAATTTATATTTAATAGCAAGAATATAGTATTAGATATGTTTTTAGCGTGGCAGTCTTAATTTTATGCTTATAATTTTGAAACTTATTACGAAGATTTATTCATTTTAAATAATTATCCAGTGAAATATTTTATAATAGTCTGTAATATATATTTCAGTTATTAGAAGTATTTGTGCAGCAAAATATACGGAACGTTATTTAACCTCTGTTACTTAAATTGAATTTTGCTTTAAATAATAATTTTTAGCTACAGTGTACTCTCGGTTATATGGGCTAATGCCAGAGAAGCAGATCACAGATAATTGTAAAACACATATAACTAAACTCTCAATTTTCATGCATATTGTATGTGTTTATTTCTTTAAAAAATGGTAATTTTATTTTGGTTTGAGAACATTCAGATATTTGTCAAATTTCACTGTTTATTTTTCAAAGTGATATTTTATCATTGTATTTGAATCTCCTTTGGTCAACAAAGTCCCGTAGAGTTTCGACAGAAGTCATTACTGTCTCAGGAGTAATTATCAGTATCTTACTCTATCTTGTATTTTCAGTATCACTCTCTGCCTTCTCCTCTTCCCCCCTTTTTGGTCCATTATTTCAAACAGTTTGCACACCAATTCTGTATTTTCTGGCGAGCTTTATTGTCAATCCACTGTGTTCAAATTTTTCGATTAGTATAGATTTTTCTTTCTAGCATGTTCTTTCCCCCCTTTTTTTGTTTTAAAATTTTTTATCAATTTTTAAAAGAATTGGAAGAAAATACGTATGAAACAAAATAATCCCATTGGCAAACCGAAATGATGCCCCAATTGTGTGTATGCAGAATAAATTGTGCTATGTAATGGTTGAAATCAAAGATGCAATTCAGAGGTTTTTAGCACATGCTCTGTCTTGCATGTGTTTGTTTTTTGTACATATCTCACATACAACATTGAGTGCACATGCATAGCCACTGCCACATATGGATAATCTAGAGTACACTGCATTTATTTTATAAACTTGATTTGAATCAGTATAAATAATCTTTGTATAAAAGTATATGAACCATAACCCTCAGGATGCATTTCGATTATTAGAAATATTTGTGCGATAAAAGTATACAAAATTTCGATTATTAGAAATATTTGTGCGATAAAAGTATACAAAATTTTTATTGTCTATTTTATATAGTTATTTTAAATTAGTTTTTATTTTATAATGGGTATATTGAATTGGGAAATCTTTCATTATTAATAAGTTTTCAATCAAATTCTCATACAGTAGTGTCATACATGAGCAGTATGTTTGCAAATCAGAATTTTTAAGTATCTTTTGTATTTATAATGAATATGTTGGATCATAAATATTCATTATCAATATTGCTTATCCAGTGAAATCTTATTATAATCAATAATGTATGTCATTTATTACTGAGATATTTGTATTGTAAAAATGTGCAGAAACTTATTTATGTTTTTAACTTTGTTTATATATTATGTGTGTAGATTGTTATGTTACACTTTTCTGTAGTTAAATTATGAGTTACTATTTATTTTCGTATTATTGTTAAATGTTTGTTCACTTAACCTAGTCAAATGATTTGGGTTTAGTTGCCAATATTAATTTTTTCCCTCCTTTTCTGTTCATAGTAACCTTTCTCTTCTCTCTCATTGAAAGTGTATTAACACCCATTTGCCATGTGCTAATTTTAATATGTGCATTTTTGATAGGAAAATAAGGAAGTTATTGTGTATTGCTGCATTTTTTCTCATTTGAATGTTGATCTGTAACTTCAGACAGTTGCATTTTATATGAACTACTCGGTGCAAGCATTTTCAAATAACATTTGGTCTGATCATTTTCAAAAAATAAAAATTATGTATATTCATAGCCAGCATTCTTTGTAATAATATTTTTTAGTGCATTTAGAATAAAAAAAAGCTTTAGAATTTCAAATTTATTTCATTTAAATCAGAAAGAAAATAATATATATAGTATAATTTTTCTTAAAAATTATTATCGTATTTAATCTGTCAAACCAATATTCTATAAAATTAATAATCCTGAGGTGTTAAAATGCAGGAATATAGATATATAAATCATCAAATATGTAATTAAGAGAAAACATATCTAATAAATAACAGGAAGTTTCTGGTTTTAGAAATATTTCACAGAACTAAGTTCATAATCCACTGTGTGATTTCCTTACAAAGCTAAACATTCACTTGGGATGTACTTTAAGTTTTTCCCGAAATTTATTGAAATCTCTGATGCTTCCATTTCTAATAGTTATGAGAGTTCACTTTTTGTAAATCTTTCATCGGAGCCTCCCCCCCTCCTTAAAAAAATAAGCTATGAAATTATTTGCTGTGTGTTTATCATTAGCTGATCGTTTTTATTGTTCAAACATTTTCTAATTAAATTGTTTTAAACTTTTTTTTTCCCATGCCGTCCATCATTTGAAATATATCAGCATTCATTTTTCTCAATTAATGTAGTTTAACTCAGATTTATAATAATAAATACTTTGCTGGAAGGAAGAAGCTATACTTTTCTTGTATAATTTTGAACACTTGTATTAGTCATTATATGTACTTGTGCCATCATCCTCCACTTCATTTACTACAAATTTTCAAAGTTGTGTTTATTCACATAATTTTTAGCTATTTAGGCAAATTAAATTCAAATTGCAGCAAGAATTACACTTGCCTGTATTCTGGAATTAAATTCATTTTACCTTATGAGTGAAAAAAGTATTTAAACAAATTAAATTCCAATTGCAGCAAGAATAACATTTGCTTGTGTTCTTCTGGAAATGAATTTATTGTACCTTATGAGTGAAAACAGCTATTCGGGAGGGAAAGATTAGATTTTTGCGGTTTTTTACTCCCTTATTAAATTTAAATCGGGATAATTTATTTTTTTTTGATGGGGTGAAACTAATTTATGTCATAAACATATATTTGTTCAATTTTAGTAATTGTTTAATCACATGTTTTAGCGATACTAATATGATCTCTATTCTCACTAATGCAGCTTTATGAAGATTGTAAAATTAAGAATATAAATCCACTTATTAGTAGTTGTATTACCTTGTTTTTATAGTGAAAGTTTAATTTTTTTAATATCCAAATAACTGAAATTTAACATAATAGCAAATCTGTAATGAAGTTACATAACTGAAATATAAAATTTTAAGAACAAATCTCATTGACAATAAGTAATTATCTGATGCTTGCTTAATATTCCATCCTTAACTGATCTCATTTTAAAGTTATTTACAGTAATTTTGTGATATCATTTGTTGTAATACAAGAATGCATTTATTGTTTGTATATATGCCAAGTATTTTAAAATGTGACAGAAAATAAATTCATGTTTCTTGTACGAACTCTTTTTTTTTTTTTAACCTTCTTAATTGTTTGCTTTTGCATATCTGATCCAGAATTGTAGAAACAAGCATTGTGTTAAATGTGTACCTCTTATTTCTGTGACTAAATGCCTTTGGTTGTGAAGATCAGATCTGTCAAGTTTTATTCTTAAAGCTTTGCATGGACCAGGTATCATAATGAAAAGTACGAATATGTGCAAATTGTTTCATAATTTGTGCTTTTTTTAATCATGTTTTGTTTATTTGTGTGCTATGTAAATAATGTTTCGATAGTGGAATGTGATTCAATAAATTTTTTTATCTTTTCTCCCATGCTGCATTTTCTGTACATATACATCTACATTAAATAAATGTACTATTTGCATTTAGCACTACATTTCTTTATTGCTTCTTCTGTACTTCAGTATTAATTGTATTCCTTTTACTTTAACAAATATTTTATAGAAAAGTGAATATTCCAGGGATATATGTCCAGTTTTTTAAAAATCACTGGATGTCAATAAATGTAATACTGTTTTCAACATTAGGATATTAATTCAGTTATGAGTGGAATTTTACTAGACGTTATAGGATGGAAAAATAAAAAAAAAACGAAGATTGAGAGAAAAAGTTCTGTGTAGTTTTTTTATGTTTTCATTTTTTAATGGTTATACTTGTATTATCTCTGGATGTGGCTGACCTGTGGGTATATTTTCAACCAGTGTGATCACTTCTAGTAATTTCATACCTGATTTATTACATTTTATAAATCTTAATTTTTTAATAATAATGAAAACGTGAAAGTTAAACATCTGTGTTTAATATTTTTCTTTTCTCTCATGTTCCCACATGTCTGCGACCCAAACATGATTTCCTAGACAAATATTTATTCAATGAACAGATTTTTGCGAACACATTTGGAGATACTAATACCTTACGCTAATGAAAAACAAATGGGCAAAAAGTATATATTTTAATATCTGTAATCATCTTTTATTGAGTCATACTACTGAATTAATTACTTTTGTGGAATTCTTAGGATGTATAAATAGTCAAATGTTTCAAACTTCAGCAGAGAAATATAATTGTCATTATATGAATTTTATTTCATTGCTTGCTGTCACTATTTGGTAGAAGTGAGTGATGTGGTGTTTCTTTAGTTACAAGAAAAGGGGAAAATTCCATGGTTTTGCCAAACATAGTTTTTTAGGGTGGGGTAGTATAGAGTTACTTTGCTGTAAGTTTTGTAATGATATTGAGTTGGAAAATGAGTAAGTACCAGGTGTTTTTTATGGAGTGACTAACTCATTGTTGGTAGGAATGATAGGTCAGTCAAATTTTTATAAAATCATGATTACTAATATAAAATGCATCCTGTTAGTAACAATGTAAATTCTATTTAAATGACCTTTGTTTTCGCAACTGTTAGTTGTAGACATGCTTTTATACTTGCAAAAATATTTTTATTAATGCAGATATTCATATTATTTTTCAAGTCAGTTTTGCAAAACTTTTATGTAATTTAACTTTTTAATATTGTTTATCTGATCCATATAGTTGCATGTAGTAATAGTATATACTTTTTTTCAAAATAAATTGCAGAAATTTCGACTCCCATGTGGCAAAAATCAGCTTTGACATTTAATGACAAAGTTCAGGATTTTTTTAGATTTTTCAGTGTCTAAATGCAATCTTTCGCTTTTGTTAAGGGATCAGTTAAAAAATAAATTTGAATCATCCCCCTTTTTTAATGTCGGTCAGTGATGCCTTTGTGATTTTCTAGTAAGTAACGATCTTTAATTTCTAATTTTTGTTACGATTGATATGTAGAAACATTTTCACTTAAGTAATGTATAAGTTTTCAGTTGCTTAAAATGTGTCACTAATATTCACATGCAGTGCGGGATTATAATCTTCAAAATACAGGTGTGTCAGAAAAATGTATACACACTTTGGACAATCATAGAAAATTTATTTTGCAAGCTACAAATTTAAATTTCTGGGAAAATTTTCCAATTTCAGAAGTATGGTACTTTTGGCCAAATTGAATGTTCCAAATGATAGCCTTCACCATCGACTCATTTCTGTGTACGAGTCGCAACTGATTCCGTACTTCGCACGAAAATGTCCAGTGGGATTTCTGCGCACACGGCTTGATCCCAAAGCTTGTCAAGTTTACAGTGGTTCACCTCATCCTTTACTACGCCCCATAAGAAAAAAAACGAGCTCCTGCGTCCTATCCAGGTACACACACCCTATGATAGAAAGGAGGAGCGCCGTTTTGGTGATAAAACCTGTCATTACCGAACATTGCAGGAAACTTGGAATTGGTAAGCAATGTTAACTACTCTGCAGTTACAATACCTTCAAAATGAAAAGGCTCAGTGAATCCTTTAGGAGATCATACTACAGATTTATACCAGGCAAACTCGCTGCCTTTTCAAGAGTACTCAATTAAACCCAGAACGCATAATTATACCTATTTAAAGTTCCATTAAGTTTAAATTGTGCTTCATCCGACCAAACAATGCTATCCATTTCACGTGTAACCATCTCCTGAACCCATTCACAAAATTATACCCGGCGATCGTCACTTAGCTCTTGCACTGGCACGCAACGTGCCTTTCTTCAAAATGCGTAACACCACTCTCTCAGGTGACCCTTTCCTTGAAGTTTTTATTTTTTTGGTGAACCCTGAAAATGTTCCAGCACCGCAACTCGAGATTCATCACTTATAACTGTGCGATGTCGTCCTGATCGGCCATTACGCACATAACACTGTTTCATGAACCTCGAATTGTTCACGTAATTGCTAACTTTGAAGGTTGATCGATCCCATACTCTTATTTCTGAAGCGCAGCAACATTCTCAAACTTCCAGTACCACTTAATAACTTGGTTTTGCTCTTGAAAATTCAGGCGTACGTCCAGCCATGCCGATGTTACTCTCTTGGCACTAAGGTTGCGCCGCTAGATCAATGAGTCTGCTGGTACCTCTTGAGGAAACATAACTTTTTTCTTAAAAATTTAGCCTTGTAGGTAGGAAAATGTAATTTCTATGATGGTAAAAGTGTGTATAAATTTTTCTCCGTGAACCATTGGAATGATCCTCATGCAAAAATATACATTCAACCTAAAATATTTTTTAAATTTCGCAAATTATTTTGAGAATAGGCTGTATGCCAACAACTGAAACCTACTACTATTTTCTAGAACACAAATCCTATAATATTATGAGACTAAAACCTCATTTTTGAAAAAGATGTACCCATCAAAACCCTTTACGGCAGTCTACTTGTCGGTGCACATAATTTAATCTGTTGACTTAAAAAAAAATTTCCTTACTAGCATTTCATTTTTAGTTATTTTCAGGAAATGATCTTAAACTTTAAATATATAGGTAATTTTTTTCTACCTGGAAATTGAACTTTTTATTTTCTTGAATCAGCATAAATCATCACTACAAGATTAAAGATAAAAAGTAAGGTTTCGTAATTTTTACCTAACTGATTTCTGAAATTTAATAGCGTGAAAACATTATTTGCCTCATTTAAACATTTTTGTTAACTGAAAGTTATATAACCAATGGTTTCAGAAATAATGGCTGTTAAAGACTTGTTATGCTGTATGATTACATATACACTCATTGCCATAAAAAATTGCCCACCAAGAAAGAGTTGTCAGAATGAAAGGAAATTTGACATGTGTAAGTACTATTTTGATGTGAGTGGGTGATTAGAAAATCAAAGAAAAAAGGATCATTTATTGCAGAAAAAAGTTCACACGAGCGGAAGTTTTAGAACTGTGCTGAACCACTTCTAGCGTGAATGCACGATGCGATACGAGCGAGCATTGAGGCATACAAGTTCCGTATGGTGTCCTAAGACATCTCGTTCCACAGTTGCTGTAAACCTCCCTCTTGTTCGGCCAATCTCGTAGGCTGTCCAACTTGCCGTCACAAAGGATCCCAGATATGCTCGATTGGTGACAAATCTGGGGACCCAGCAGGCCAGGTAAGGGTGTTAATGTGGGAGGCAGTCTTGTGAAATCCGTGCTGTGTGTGACCGAGCATTGTTTTGTTGAAAACAGGCTCCTGGTAGCCCTACCATGAGTGGCAACACATGTGGCTGAAGGATGTCATGGACGTACCGCTGGCCTGTCGTGACATGGATCAATATTAGGGGTGATTATGTATCGTAAGCAATGGCATCGCATACCCTCCGACCAACTGTGGGAACTGTGCGAAAGGCAACATTGAGGCGTTCACCACGCGTCTTCCACACACGAACACGACTGTCATCACTGGTCTAATTGAATGTAGCTTAGTTGCTGAAGACGACCTGGTTCCCTTCTGTTAAAGTCCAATCCTGTCATGCGCGACACCACCCCAAACGGAGGCGTCGGTGGGTGGGTGTCATTGGCAGCACACGTAATCGGTACCTTGATACCGGATGCCTTTCAACCAGGCGCCTTGTGATGGTTCGGAAAGACACAGGGGTCCGTAATGAAGTTGCTGCCTGTGTCTGGATAGCGGCCAATGAGGCAGTCGGCTCTACGCTTGCGTGTCGTATGATGTGATTGGCTTCTCGACGAGTGGTCTGTCGAGGGCGTTCTGAGCCTGGCCGCTGTGTAAATGACGACTCTTCTGTCCACTGGTTCCAGCACCTCCTCACAATAAAATCAGAACGGCCTACCTGAAAAGCTACTCGCCGACCTGACCACCCAGCTTCCATCATCCTAATAATTCTTCCCCTCTCTGACAGTTGCTGAAATTAGCTTCGATGGCGCGTAACGGCATGTCTACCTCAGCGTTTCCTTAGCAAAAGATTAAGTATACTCAAACAAGCACTGCTTACCTGTTTTACACTCCAAGAAGAACGAAGGTCAACGCTCTCTAGTGGCATTACGCAATGCGCAATCACACTGCATTTCTAACCATTTGTGTATCTACCCGACATGTACCTTCATGACAAGTTTCGTTACGATCCCACAATTATTTCTTGGTGCGCAAATTTTTATGGCAGTGAGTGTATAACAGAAGACATAAATACTGTGTATACGAATAGAATAAAAAATAAATAATAAAAATAGAATAAAGAGTATCTTATGACAGTCTTGCAATTATCTAGTTGCAGACCGAATTCTTTTCGTTTTCTCTAGCAATTGATCATTGAGATCCTGAGCTATACACTGAATTCTTCAACTAATAGTGTTGTTTGATAAAGGTATCTTAGAAATGAGTTTTCTCGCATTTCCCACCATAATAATAACCACGTCGAGGGCAGCCGATGGAGTAAGCTCTTCATCACTCTGTGAGCTACCTTGAAAAACGTTAGCTCTGCGTGCTCGGAACTGACACTTGTTTAGTGAACACACTGCTTTGCTTTTGTAAATCTTGCAACTTCTACTGGACTCCACGAAATGAACTACTGTACCACCAATAGACCTTCGTCTTTTATGCTCATTAGGTAGAAGACACATTTATTTAAAAATTCATTGTGATTTACAAATTTTGCAGAAGTTACAATACCAGTGACTTTTGTGTTATTACAATACATGCAGAATAAATTTTTATAAAGTTTATATAAGAACTGCAGAGATTTGTTAAACAATTTGTAAATATAACTAGACAAGACTTGAAATAGTTTTGACAGTGCTAATGTAATTTAAACATAGCAATTTCTGGATTAAAATATGTAATTTCAGTGTTATATTTGGAGCTCAAACTGATTTCAGAAAGTCACAGTTTAATATGAGATAGACAATGAGAGTTTGTAGTTTCTGTGGAAGTATTTTACTTCGTAATAATTGCTGAAACCATCCCCGGGCTTTTTCTGCTCTGAATGGTCGTTGGTAGTGTAAGTCTTTTGTTATGTTACATTTGTTATATCGACAAGTAGTGATCCAAAGTGCTTGTTATACCAGAAATTCAGATATCATCATATGGTATCATGTAGGCCAAAACGGAAATGATACGCTTTGGTATTCATGTAGGCCAAAACGGAAACTATAAGCTACAAGTAGACCATGAGCTGTAACGAAGTAAGTAATAGCTTGATTAGTGGAAATTAAGGTTCTTGAGGGTAAAGGCAGGAAATTAAATGTGCATCTTCCTGTACAACATGCTAAAAAAATTTGGAGATTTGTCTACCAAGTTAGGACTAATGGTCTCGAGGCAGAGCTTAAATAGCGCCAGAGCCCGGCTCCGGTACTTCTCAGTTTTCGAGATAAGTTATAATTTCAGCCGGAGCGTACCGCAGCCCTATGTAAAGGGCACTTCTTTTATGTGAGTGAACAATAATTTTAGCACATCAGTTTTGTTTTAAAAGTAAACATGCCTTAAAAATCAATTCTAACTTCTGAATGCAGGCCTGTCTTTCCCTCAAACTCAAGCCTTGCCCAGAGGTTGAGACTTTTAAGGAAAGAAAAGCCCCAATCATATGTCAAAGGCTTATTCTTCAGGATATGCAATGACACCGGTGAATTTTGTATTCCAAGTGATACTCTTGTCGTGCACATCCCACGCTAGTGACTTCGTACTGCAGAGCTCCTGTAGACTTTCTGAATGATGTAATCAAACTGGGAGACCACTGTAGAGATTGTATAGAGAAGTTTTATTTATTCTCACGGGTATGCAGGAAATGTTTTCAGGGAAACTTTCTGCTTGACCGCTAGAATTATATCGATAGATCTTTATTTTCAAAGCTATACTTTTCCGTTGAATTTCTTTCCACATCCTCATACCGTTTCTAGAATTCTCATTATTCTCCTTAGTGGAGCTTTAATCGTTTTATCTATTTCCCTTGGTGTGCTGCAAAAAAAGAGTGGTACCTGATATCCCTTGAACTAGTACATTATACGTATAATCAGGGCTTAAACTGAGACAGAGATAGGCTGATCTGGTTCTTAGCATCTAAGCAGAATCTTAATTCCAGCCAATGCCCCAAATAAGACAAGGTCCGATACTTTTTTTTTCTATTTAACTATTTAAAATTAATTTAATAATTTATTAGATTTCTCTCTATCTGTATACAATTTTCTTAATTTTAATTAATTGATTAATTAAATTAATATTAACGTTAATTTAAGTTCTTTATTTAATTATTTTAATTTTTAGTATTTTATTTATTTATTTTTTCTTTCCTTCCTCACAGTCTGCCATAAGGCTCCGGCACTTCTAATTTTAGAAATAAAGCTCGGTCTGGAGATGTCATTTTAGCTTATTTGGAGGATATATTACTGCGCAAAAATTCTTTAAACAGACAACACATCTGCCATTGCTGTTTTCATCTACTGAAAAGAAAACCAAAATCAAAGTAACTTTCCTTGTAGTTACAAAATTTTCGCTGTTTTTCTCCTTCGCTAGTTGTCTTTGCCTTGTCACTCAAACTTGAACTATTGTTCATATTGATTTAAGAAAAATCTTTTCATTTTCTAAAATATCAATAAGGACTCTCGAATTATTGCAAACTTTCTTCGAGATCGCGACATAATTTTATGGACATTTAAGACTCTGTATCCTTCCCCCACCTGTTCATGAGTTTGACACCAACGGTCGTGAACAGTAAAAAGGAAAACTCCAATGGATGTCTATGCTGAGAAGTAACTTGTGACACTAAGTAACAGGTGCAAAACAAGTATGAGAATAATGGAATACAAATCTGACGCACCAAAAGAGAATTATTACAAATTGAAAGAACCAGATAGAATAAAATGATTATTTAAATAACGAAACTGAGAACAAGATAAAAAAATATAATTTAAATGGAACTAGATAAACAACTGAACTACAAATATTGAAAAAAATTGAAGGAACTGTCATTTTTAATAAGAAAATAGAATAAAAATAGATAAGAAACAGAATAAAAATTAATGAATATATTAATGAAAGCATAATTAATGAAAAATATGGCCCAACTTTCAACGCAAGTCATCTCTTCCCGTGGAGCATAGCTAGGAGCCATCTCGGCGCTCCTGCCGTTACATCACATCACCCAGAGCGCCGAGGCGTACACTTGGGAGACTTGCCCTTGTTGATTCAAGTGCCAATTATTCCGCCATAATCGAAGAATTACGCTGAAATTTAAATGCTCCTATTTTTACTGAGAATCGACCTATACTGAAAATTACGTGGGGTTAACCTCTAGCCACCTCGGCACGCTGTGTTGACTTCAATGGGACTAAGGAAAAGGACATTTGAATTTCTTGTGTTTCTGCAATGTAGCCCTCAAATGATACGTGGATGGAGCTTTTTCCGTGCCACCGATGCCGTTATCGATTGCGGAAATCAAGAACATCAACTTGCAGAAATCCTTCTAGACAATGAAGATTTAAATAAATCCTTGTTCCTTGTTTGCCGCAGCAGGTTACGTAATTGAAGAAACCTCGACATGGCAGATATGTGACTTGAATCGAGAAAAGCGGGAAGCAGATGGAGCTACGATTGTTGGGAATAGATTTCTGATGTTCAAAAGAAAGCTATCGATATCAGCTTCAATTTTCACTATTGAGGATGGTTGTAGCAAAGCATAGGTAAAAAACTGTTCTCGAAGAAACCAGTTGATACCGAAAGGGATGACCTTAGGCTGTTTAATGGCCCTAGCAAATGACGATATATGCTCCTTGAGTGGTCAGATTAAGAAGGTTGGATGGACATAAGTACAGCAAAAGGTTAACTCGAAAAGCATTAAAAGAAATTTTGGATACTGATCTGACCAATGCTGAGAAAGACGAGCTATTGAATCGACTAGAAGAATATAGTGAAGAATTTAGAAGAATTACTTTTAGAAGAATTTCGACTTTAATATTCGAGTAAATCCCGATGCAATGCAATGAAGCACAAGATCGATACAAGTGACAGCGTGCCAATCAAGCAAAGGCCATACTATATATTAGCCGCTAAGAGACGCCTAATTGCACAGGAATTTCAATGAATGCTAAAAGAAGACGTAATACAAACCGTGAGACAATCCATGGTAATCTCCAATCGCGCTTGTGAAGAACAAAAATGGTGAATGGCGTTTTTATATCAATTACAGAAGATTGAACAAGGTAACCACAAATAACGTCTATCCGTTATCTCGAATCGATGATGCTTTGGACTGCCTGGCTAATGCAGAAGTTTCTCTATGATGGATCTAAAGTCAGGCTACTAGCAAATAGAGGTTGATGATAAAGCCAGAGAAAATATAGCCTTCCTGAAGCCAGATTGTCTTTATGAATTTGAAGTCATGGCATTCGGATTATGCAGTGCCCCAGCCACATTCAAACGCATGATGGACGCAGTACTAAGCGGCCTCAAGTGGAATATTTGTCTTTGCTATCTAGACGACATAATCACATGTAAGTTTCTAATTTCCAAGAACACCAAAAACGTTGAGGGAGGTTCCGAAATGTACCCAAAGAGCAAAACTGAAGTGAAATTCCAAGAAATGTTCATTTGGCAGAAAGAAGCCGACGATACTGGGACACTTAGTCGCTCAACATAGGATCTATTCCGATTCACAAAAGATATAGCCTGCAACAAAGTTCCCTGTTCCAAGAAACATCGCCGATATCCGTAGTTTTCTAGGTTTGTGTTCGTAATGCCGAATGATCGCTGATATCGCAAAACGTTTGCATTACTTTTTTGAAGAAAGATGCAAAATTTTCTTGGAACGCGATGTAGAGGGAATCTTTTACAACGCTTAAAAAGTTACTTCCAGTGGCCTTGTTTTGAAATATTTTAATCCAGACTGGAAAACGAGGATACACAGGGATGCTAACAGTTATAGCGTCGGTGCAGTGCTGATTCAGATCCAGGACGGGAAAGAAAGATCAAAGCCCATGCATCCAAGTCCAATACTGCAGCGAAAGAAACTGTTCTACGTGCCTTGCCGTCATCTGGGCGAACAGTTAATTCAGACCATATCTCTGGAAAACCCTTCACAGTAGTTGCGCATCTATGGTTGGCTGGCCAGTGTTAAGGATCCATCTTGCAAGACCTGCACGGAGCTCTCAGGTTGCAGAAGTACGATATGTCCAGATTATAGAAAAGAGCAGTTAAAGGATAAACAATTGAAGTTCATCATTGGAACTTTCAAGAAAGGTAACGCGTACCAAAATTATCAAATAAGAAATAGTATACTGTAGAAAAGAAGCTGTGATCCTATTGCACAGGAATATCTAATGGTAGTACTAAGATAACTTCGTAGCGCTGTTGTAGGAAATCATGATGCTTTAAAACGCCGATCATCTCAGATTTGCCAAAAAGTACAACAAAATAAGGAGGAAGTACTATTAGCCAGGGCTATATGGGATCACAATGACGGTATGTATCACACTGTTAAGAATGTCCAAGACGGAAATCACCACCGCAACGTCCACTAAAATAGCTTCATCGGGTAAGTCCTTTTTACATACCTTAATAACATTTTACCTGCCATAATTGGATAGATCTACTTGGACGCTGTCCTGTTACTCGAAATGAGAACTGGTGGATGGTTATTGTTTGCATAGATTACCTTATCAGATTTATAGTCATAAATGCAGTACCAACTTCTGAGGCAACAGGAATTGCAAAATTTATAGTTGAAGAATTTGTACTGAAGCACGGTGCCCCAAAGGAATGTTAAGTAATCGAGGACGAAGCTTCTTATCCAATGTTGTTAAATATATCAGTCAATTATGACATTTGTGGCGTCTTCTGACAACCACCTACCATCCGCAGAGAAATGATTTAACAGAAAGATTCAACAAGACATTGACAGACATGTTGCCCATGTAAGTAGACGTTGAGCAGAGAAACTGGAATATCAGCCTACCATTTGTGATTTTTACCCATAATTCGTCAAAAGAAGACACAACGGGATTCAGCTCATTCTGTCTCGCTCATGATAGAGATATCCAGACTCTTGTCAACGTCATTCCTTCATCCAATACCGAAGATACCGGCGAAATTTTTGTGCAACATCTGATCTTCAGAGCTGAAGAAGTTAGACGGCTTGCAAAATTCTACGTCCTCAAGGCACAAGCCACAGACAAACGCCGAAACGACGAGAGGCATCGACTTGTCAACTTGTCAACTGGAATATCGAAGATTTACAAGGAAGCATTCCCTACTCGTCATCACCGATTTCACTCAAATTTATAGGGCATGCAGGCCTTGGCTAGAAATGAAAGTACCCGAAGTGAGAACTCCAGATGGCCAAGAGTTTAGAAATAAAAATTCTGACCTTGCTCTCGCACCGCATAAGCCATTTACGTCAGGGCGTTTGTCAAGCAGCGGTTAGCGCGGGGGTAAAAGCTCGGAGTAGTAATGCGATGATCGTGGGTTCGACTCCCCATGCGGAGACTTTTTTTTTTCTTTCCTGAATTTATATATTATTTTTTTTCCAATTAAGCAAAGAGGTGAATATTTTATTTATTTATTTAAACTCAAAAGGCATAGAAAAGGTATCAAAATTTCTGACTTTTCAACAAGGGATTGTAATTAAAGGGCATACGAAAAGACTTTGTACATGAAAATTCAGAACTATATTTGTCGACATTCGATGATCACATGTGTCGGGATGATATTTGTTCTCTTGTACGTACGTTAAGAGACTTAACTTGTCTTAACTTGTACAAAACAACAAATTAACAAATTTCTTCTGCTGGCTGACTCGTTGGGAGGACAAACAAATCCGTAATTATATGACGAACTCTTCCAAGATGAAGAAGAAGGATTTCCAACATGTAGCATCAAAGTAATTCCCCCTAAATGTACCACACTGGTGCAACCCTGCGATGTATATTTTTATCGTCAGGTGAAAAACTTTATTAAAAAAAATAGAAAATTGTTCTTAATCTCATCGAGCAAGAAAAAGAAGTAACTTCCCGAGAAGACTGCATAAAAATACATTCGATTGTTCATCATCAATTACCCGCCCCAATATTCGGTAACATGTTACGTTACACGTCGTTCGCATCTAAACTTAGCGATAGAGTGAATGCTTTATGAATGTCAATCAAGTATGTTTTTCTATGGAGACGTTGAAACAACGATGCTAATGTAAAAATGCGGTTTTATAACGAAATAATTATATTAATAATAAATAATATAATTATTGTTTCCCCTGTTTCTACGATAAATATCATCCCAACATATGTAATGGAATGTCGACAAATAAAGTTTTGAATTTTCATGTATAAAGTCTTTTCGTATGCTCTTTAATTACAATCCCTTGTTGAAAAGTCCGAAAATTTTATCTTTTCTATGCCTTTTGAGTATAAATAAATAAATAAAATAAAATATTCACCTCTTTGCTTAGTTGGAAATAGAATAATGTAAAAATCGAGAAAAAGAAAAAAAAAAGTCTCTACACGGGAAGTCGAATCCACGATCATGGCATTACTAGTCCGAGCTCTTACCGCCGCGCCAACGGTTGCTCGCCAAACGCCCTAACGTAAATAGCTTATACGGTGCGACAGCAGCGTCAGAATTTTTATTTTCTAAACGCTTGGCCGTCTGGAGTTCCCACTTAGGGTACTTTCATTTCTAGCCAAGGCCTGCATGCCCTATAAATTTGAGCGAAATCGGTGATGACGAGTAGACCCCCTTGTTAGTCTGGGTCTTCTTCCAGTACAAAAGGTTGGATTATCTAAGAAGCTCTTAAAAAGTTACTTTGTACAATATCCAAAAGCACGACAACTATCTGACATGAAGCACAAAGTAGAAGGTATGGAACAAAATAGAAAACGACGGAGTTGAAAAGACGTCGTTCACGTATTGATATTGAAACCCTGGTTTCATTCAAAATTACAACTAGACGATGGAAAGAGAGCCAAGTATTTCCAGGAAACCTGCTACAAGAAGCCAGACCAGCGGGTGTCTTCTTATTCGTAAGAAGGAAATGTAGGGTTTTTTTTCTTTCGATTGAGTATGTGGTGACTAAGTGGAAGACGTCGGATTCGGACCTATCACAGGCAAATCAACTCAAAACTGATTTTTGTTTAAATTTCCCTTATGTTCTATTTATTGGAGAATGTTCTCAATTTTCTAGACCTTCCAAGTCCAGAATGTTCCAGCTCGTTCATTAAGTGTATATAAGTGGTTCAGTTCGAATAGTAAAATGTTGAGACTTGATTAATTTTCTTCTTCATTTGTCTTAATATTAGTTTTATATAACTTTAAAATTTATAATATTCACTTTTTAAAAATCATATTGTGATACAAACATTCACATTATGAGAGATCGAATTAATTAATAAAACTACGGAGGCTCAAACGTTATGTAGGAATCATCCACAGTTATTCCGGATTCGATAGCCAACGATGGCATGATCTTTATTAAATAAATCTAAGAAGATTTTTTTTCAAAAATAAATTAATTTTTTTATACTAAAATGCATTTTCCTATGTAGCGAATTTACATGATGTGCTAAAATTCTGATTTAGAATGTATTTGCATTCCGATTAAAAGAATAAAAACAAAATTACGTGCACTAAATACACTGCTCGACATTGAAAATACAACGCCAAGAAGGAGTGGTCAGAAATTTATGCAAATTTTAGAGTAGACGCACGCCACTGAGTTATGCGAATGATGTGAAATGCGCAGCTCTCCGACGAAGAAGCTCTTCTCGTTCAGAAGACGAACTGTGGCAAATGATTGAAAGGGAATGGAGAGCCATCCCTTAGGACACCATCCGCACTCTTATTGACTCTATGCCTAGACGTGTTTCTTCGTGCATCGCTGTTCGCGGTGGTCCTACACGTCTTTCTCGCTCTGTATTGTGACTATCATTTTGAAATAAAGATCACTTATTGCTGTTTGCTGCCTCTGTCTTTTTTCCAAATTTCATCACTTTCTGACCACTCTTTCTTGGTGTTGCATTTTCAATGTCGAGCAGCGTATAACTAAATGATGGAACAGATGGGATAGTCAATCATGTAAAGGAAGATCTCAACCCTTACTCCGCTCATAATTTCTTACAGATGAGGCTTTGCATGATCTAGATCAGGGGTCGCCAAACTTTTTTGATCATCGCCCCCTATATAATTTTTCGAAATCTCCATAGACCCCCCACAAAGGTAATTTTCAGGTAATTAAAATAAAACTATATATTAGTCTAAATATTTAATAAATCAGAAACAGTAAGTAAAGTAGCTACAGATTTTTTACTTCTTAATGAGATGAGTGTGCCTGGTGTTTCTTGGCAAGATTCGCTATATTGGGTTCGAAATTAGTCAATTTTAACCGTAAACCCCCTCGAAGCTCCACATTTAATCTATTTCTGTTTTTAGTTAAAATTGAATCAACGTGACTGAAACCGGCTTCAACCATATACGAACTTGGAAACGCCAGCATAAATGGCTGAACCATTTCGTAAAGTTTCACATATTTTTGCTTTATATTTATATTAGTCCAAAATTTATGTATTGTCAAATTATTAATAAGCGTTTCTGCTTCAAGATCGGACAATAGTTCAGCAAGCTTCTCTTGTATGTTGATGTCGACGTTATCAATTTGCGCCGAAAATGGCGCAATAATCCAATCAGGGATGTCGATGTTTTCCAAACCAACAAAGCGCAGTTTAAAATCGTCACGGTATACATACGAAAACACATAAGGAAAAAAGGGGCAGATTGTTTTCTGATTTATTATTTTATTTTCTATGAAGAATATAATATTAAGTCAATTATAAAAATATTTTAAATTATTTATTTTTATGTACGCAGTTAGATATGTGTGACTTGCGTATTAAGAACTGTTTTTCCTTCGAGTCGCAATAGACCCCCATTCGACCCCTTGAGTCAGATAGACCCCTACTGTTGTTAAATAGACCCCTAGGGGTCTATATAGACCACTTTGGCGACCCCTGATCTAGATAATCCTATCCAATCCACATGATAGATTAGATGTTGACGTTACTTATATTATTTCGGAATCCGCATAACCCCAGATTGTATTCAAAATGTATTGTGAAATTATGTTCATGCGCTAATGTTAATGAAAGATCTTAAGAAACTTTCAGATGTAGAATACATAAAAAGAACGAATCTAGCATAATTAAAAATGTGGCAGATTAATTGAAGAATGAAGCGATCTGCTACACGATATATGTAATTTTTTTCGTGTATTAGCATTTTGGTATTTCTTATGTAGTGCTTATGAATTATGCCATATCCTTCCGTCTAAGCCAGTTTGAGGTTGGACCAGCTGGGTTCCATATTTGATGGCCACCACAAATCTTCCAATCGATTTTAATAGATGCGCTTTGCTCTTTCTTTTGAAAGTTCAACACTAATCCATGTTAATCTTAATTGCATTATTATCAAAACATTTATCTTATTTACAATTGAGTATTTGAGGTTGAATGAAGTGCCGACCTGAGTATTTTACAGTAGAGCATTTTCAAATAACATGCATTTGAAATGAAGTCTGCAGGCGTTTGACTGTACGAAATTCAAGACTCCCTTCAAAATTGTTAGCATGACAGGAGATCCTAGTGTCATTTTTATTTGAACTCACTTTTGCGAAGGACGTGCCAAGAGCCCAAAATTGCAGTAAGAAAGCAAGATTAAAAACAATATCAAATGAAGGAAGTCACAACTTGTGGCTGGGACAAAACGCAAAAAATTATCGAACTACATGTCAAGAAATATCAAAAGTTACAGCGATTTACCTGCATTGAAACATCGTGTTCTTACAGAAGCGTTTAGAAAAGCTGCGTAATATTATTCCCGTTGAGTCTTTCATTCTTTGATGTAGCGTTTTTGAAACCACGATTGGGTGATGAAAATGAAACATTTCACTCTCAAATAATCGTTGCCGACGGAACATGGAATTAGAGATTTTAATCCAGAACTTAAATCGCTGTCAATCCAGTAAAAGTCTATCTTTCTTGGGATCTCAAAATATCTACTTGCACCGTCGTAAGTGAAGTGAGTGAGGATTTCTTAGACTTATCAAGAAATCACCGCAAAAGATAAAATTCTATGTAGAAAAATTGTGACTGCATCATATTATTGTGAGTGATTATGATAATTTTGAAAAACAAAATGTACAAAACAACTAGACTTAATCAGAAAAGGGCAATTCATTTTGAACGTTAATGAATATGTATCTGATAGATCTGCTGGCCAAGTACAAGTTGGAAATGTTACTTCACCTGATATGAAGTTCATACATGAATCCACAAGATATCAAATTCTTACCAAAATTAAAAGAATTGATACTTGAACAACGTTCGAGTCAAGAAGGTTTTCCTTGCTGAAACAAGATTCTTCGGCGGTTGGCCAAACAGTCCGAGAACTGACTAAAACCTTCCAAGAAATAGTAGATTTTTCTGAGATGCTTGATTACGGCGGTTGAGAAAAAGAGGAATTATATGGGACTGTGTGTCAGAAGCTGCCTGAAATGAAATATGTTTCAGAATATATATACATATATAGTATTATATTTTATTATTTCATAAATGATTCTGCATTTATCATTTGTACTATCTTGATGAGCATTACCGTAGACCAAGTTACTCTAAAAGAAATCTGGCCATTGCAGTAATACGCAGCAACAGAATTTTTTGACATTTTGTTTGTTACTCTGATAGTTAGCTCATAAATGTTTGAAACTGCTTACATTAGTAGACATATAATGAAGGTCGGCGCTGAGTTTTTTGCTACCTGGTACGGTCGCACTGGTTGCAACAGCTCTGGCGGCGGCCCCGGATATAATGTATGTTAAATTACGAAGTAACGAAAAGCACAATTTCTATTTCAAAATGCAATTATGTTTAAAAAATCAAACTTAAAAAAAGAAACAGCTACTTACTGCAAGAAAATCTCAATTAATGTGCCAAAGAATCTAAGGTTGCAGTTAAGAGACCAGATAGTAGCATTATGGCCGTACCTGTTATATAAGAACCATAAGTCCGTATACAGAACTCTGTATTTTGAATCATCGTCCTGTTAGAAAATAAACGCTGTCAAATTTCTTCTTAAAATATCTATATATACGTATTGACCCATAATGCCATCAATAAATTTCAGTGTTGTCGCTCCAACCGCTGGCATGCATCTGCATACTTTTACGAAACCTTCTGGATGTTAGCCTAAAGATGGTCAAACTCTGATCTGGGATTTCGGCTAAACTATTTTTCTCTTAACCATGCTATATGACACGACTTTTGATTCGTCGCTAAAACAACAGTATTCCATAAGCCTTAATATTTAGCAACAATGATGTTTGCAAAACCTAGTTTTTTTCTAATTGCTCTCACTAGTCCATGGCTTCCTTCTAGCAAGTTGCTCTGTACATATGTTATTCTGTAGTGTTCAATGCTCTGTTTCAGTTTCTAGTTCTTAACAGAAAATGAAACAGTTTTAGAAAGAATTTTTCTAACTGGTTCAGCTGAATTTGTTTTGGCACCCTGCACTTCTCAGCGACGTCTCGGAAGATTTGAATCTCAAATCTGGGTTTATTCTGTAAGTTTCCTGGTTGATATCTTTTCAACACACTTTGAACTCTTGGAATGTGGAATTCCAGTCAATTTAGTAATTTGTCTTTGCTATAAATGATTGTTATTATTATTATTATTATTATTGTATTGGTAATGACTTCTTTTTCAGTTAATCTAAGCTCTCGCGTTTTCACTATTTTGAAACTAAAAATAATCATTTTCCTAAATTTAAGTTAACAGGCGATTTAGCTAAAGAATTATAAATCTCGCAGTTAGCGTGTTGACCATAGAATGTGATCACTAAATCCAAAAATTTGACTTTTTCTACTACGACCGAATACTTTTGTATAATTAGTTTGGCTCCTTTCATTGTTTATCGGTATTACTTTCTCGAATTCTAAGTTAATTTATATTTAATTTTATACATTATATTAAAACACAAATAAAAAAACTAGAAAAGATGTTTATTTTTACTGCATTTAGGGCTTTTCTGCGTTTCTTTTCAGGTAGCCAAATACTTTTGTGACCCACTATATATTTTAACCCTTTGCACTCGATAATAATTCTCGGTGACCATTTGATCTGATGCTATAACTCACGGAGTTGACTCTTAATCACCATTCGATTTAACACGATAGTTCGAGCAGTATCGATGGTTATTTAGGTTTAGTTTGGGCAATATCGCTTCATGAGTATATTCAATAATACATGCGTACATGCGTGTAAAACAACTGACAATCTTTAAACAAAAATACGTTTTCTATATTTACTGTTACATATGCAACGTTAGTTCGAAGACGACAGTCGTGGTAACAGAAATATTATTTTCAAAGTTGCGGAAACCAGTAAGCATGGAATACGATGAAGGAATCAGTTCAAGCAAATAAGAGTTCGATTTTTCGTTGATGAAGAACGTTGATTACGTCTAAACTTAGACTACTTGATGACAGAGATGAAGAAAACAGTGATGAAGATAGGAATGAAGTAAGTGGTGTAAGAAGGCGAAAAATTAGGTTAATAGAGAGTAAATGTGAAAGTGGCAGTGATTCCACAGAACAGATAGAAAATTCAGAATGGATAACGTGTACATAATCCGACGAAACACTGCAAAGAATATCGTTTACATCCGGCGAAACAGCCACAAGTACCTTCAGACATAAAAGGTCCATTAGATTTTTGTAAAATCATCCTAAATTAGCTGAGATATTCTACAAATATTCGGAAAATTGTCTCCAGCTGCTAGTTTGCCTGAGCAAAAAAAGGCGTCGAGTGCAAAGAGTTTTAAGAGAATAGAATCTTGGACGAAGATAATTGGTCATAGGTATAACATATATCAGAATCGAGTGTTAACGCACACACACGTATATGTAAAATAAATAAATAAATTTTACATAAGTGTACCCAGATATTCACAGATATGTATACGAAATTTATACTATATGAACACACTTTATGAACCATGATCATATACGTTTATGAATATGCCCTGAGAATATACACAGTTAGAAAACTGCAATTCATGACTGCAGGTAGAAATACTGTAACAAATTAGAAGCGCGTGGCAACATTTGCTTTTTGAAAACAAATCAGTAGAATATATAGAAACTTTTCTGTACTAGAAATTTCTGATTTACAGTTTTTTGAGGTTTTATCACTGGTGGGGTTATTTAGAAATGTTTTTAGCATTTTGTAGTGGTTCCTTTTAAAGCATATTTATATTTTTGATTACACGTTGTATGAATTTTAAAAAGTGAGTCTCAGTCTCTTATTGATGTATTACTTGAAATTCGACTAACTCGACATAAAAGGTAAAAGCATGTAATTTTTTCTTTTCTACTGTACTTTTGTTATTTGAAATATTACGCTAAGCATGCTGCTTTGAAAGCAAAGTTATCTCAGACTGTAAATGTATACTTTAATAGTCTTTATTACTTTTTGATTACATTTACTTTTTAGTCTTCAATCCTTAGCTAAATACTTTAAGAAATTTGAGGTTTTATTTCTAGCTTTGGTTCCAAGACTATAGAATCTAAGTTAAATTTGCTTAAATTAGAACCATGAAAATTGTTTACGTATTGTGTTTTTTCCCCTCGCACATAAATTTCAATTGATAACATTTAACACTGATAGCTATATTAATAATAGATTTATATTAATTATAGCGAAAACTGCAAATAACGTAAACTATTTGTAAATTTATTAGAAATTTAAAAAAAATCATTTTTAATACTGTGATTTTTATAAGTAAGAAAAGATTACTTAATCGGTTTATTCCTAAATTATTCGAACACGTGGTTTTTAAAAATTTAATTTAATCTTTATTTTATTATGTTATTTTGAATTAAATTTTTCTAAATATATGTATACATATACATCTACACGTCTAGAAATACTAAATAATAAAACGATTATCTGCTAATATTTTATAGACAGGCTGAGATTTGGCAATATAATGCTATTTAGTGACTTCTAAAACGTAATTTTAAAATCTTCAAAATACTTTTCAGAATTTAAAAAGTAGCCAAAGCTGATCGATTCACGCAACGAAAGTACAAAGTATTGAACGAAGAGATAAAAAAGGGGAGGGCAAATACGTATTTTGGCTGTTAATGCACAGTCGACGATATGACAGGTTGAGAAACAAGAAGCAAAAATCAGATTTTTAAAGTTAATTCGTACATTTTCATCTATTTACACGAAATTAAAATGCGATATCCAACTATTCTATTCTGCACACTTATAATGCTCGAGCACGTATTTTGCAGCATTTTACGCGCAGCTTGATGTTTTTTACACTGTGTGGGGATATTAATGGCCAAAGAATTGTTTACCGCCTATAGAATCTATCTGGCATTGTTTCCCTTTGTTTCTTCGATGGTAGTCAAGAACTCGAGGCTACCGGCTAAGGCAAGGAATGTCTTTGTGAAGAGCAGTATTAACGTTATAAATAGGTTAAGCTAAGTTAGTTGTGTATAGCAGAGCAATTCTTTATTTGTTGCGTTAAAATCGCATCCAACAGGTCGTCTTTCTCCCAAGCTTTTCTACTACCATATGGAATTTGCTAAATAAGAAAGCAGATACCTCGAGCCAGTTCCACAATAGTTTCTAGCGTATCTACAAAAGCTCGCAAGAAAACAATGATTTATTAACAGATCCTGCCTAACAAACAATATAGGGAAATTTATCAAGCATATTTCTTCAGTTCTCTCCTTAAAGGGAAGTCAGTTGTCTCCATTGCGAATTGCCCACCAGAGGTCGAGCGGATAAAATTACCGAACACCGGTAGTTCGACCCGGTTCAAATCCTGGTGAAAGGGCTGCTTGCATTTAGGACTTCACGGTTTTTCTCAAGCACACTGGGAATATGATCGATTTTGTGAAACCTCCCACAAAGGCAAATAAATCATCCTTTCGCCAATTAGCCGTATAGTGTGTTTTGCAATAATCTAATAGATAAATCCAATCCATTGCGGAGTTCAGCATTTTAACCTTTTGCGGTGCCTGGTGCATTGATGTTCCATGCATTGACTACATTATAAATAAAAATAATATAAAGGTTCAAGGACTTTTAAGACCATTTTAGAGACTTCAAATTTGAAGAATAAAGTAGAGCAAGATGCGGAAGAACCTATCATATCGTTTTTCTTTAATTTCCTGCCTGAATATTTGTTTAAACGGCCAAAGTGCGTGGAGCATTAATGTGTATAGCCCACAGGAAAAGATTCTGATTGATTTGTTCGCGAAGCTGAAAACTGTTGTTTGAAAACAGATTGAAATTTTAATATTGACAATTTTTTGTAATTCATATTATTGGTTATTTTGCCTTTAGGGTTTAGGTTTACTTGCCAAGGTTCATTCCTGGCCACATTAAGACTGCATGGAAACTTTCGTGGCCTTTTCTTATGTAAAATGAGTCCAAGACAATTCCTCTAAAATGTTTTTATTGAAAGGAAAACATCGAGTTCTTTTTCGCATTTCTTTTCCAAACAGCAAACGGAATTTTGATTAATGAACTATTCATTAGTAAATTTTAATTTAGCTATTTCAATCTCAGCATGGGCCCACCAGCGGCCGGGCGGTAAAGTCGTTAAACCCCGGTAGTTCGACCCAAGGTTAGAATCCTGCGAACTGGCTGGCTGCATAGACATGCTCGTGATTTTCTTCACGTGTAACGTGTATACGAGCCATTTTCCCTTATAAAGTCCTCCACAAAATAATTCCTTCCCTTAGGCAGATAACCCTTATCACATAAACAAACAAACAATATCGGCATAGCGAATTTAGGATCCCTAAAAGCTGTTTGGTACTCTTCTGCTATCGGGACCGGATTCAGAACTGTATGTATGCCTATATGTATGTATACATGTATGTATTTATGTGTGTATACACACGTGCATGTATTTTTTAATCCGGTGCCCATAACAGAAGAGTATGATCTCTTCTGCGGATAAATACATACAATTTGCTTCGATGTAGCCTTATTCCCTGAAATTTAGTCTAACATATTTGTCAGTATGTGATAAGTTTTCCGTAAATTACAGTATTTTATAAGATACTTGCTGGCGTAATTAAAATCGATTAAAGTTAAAAAAAGCATTCATCGAGTTTTTTTTTATTTAATAATTGGCTTTCCCTCCCTCTTTGTTCGATAATTATTCAATTGGTGTGTTGATAGTGAGGCTAATAATAAAAATAGAGATGAGACGAAGCCATCCGAACCCTAAAAGTTTCTCAAATTCTTCACATAAAAATGATAAGAAAAAAAGATTAAAAGTTGTACTAATTATAAAAATACAAATGAAAATTTAATTTATTAAACATTATAAGACTACAAAGAAAATTTAATATATATTTTAAAATAATTATAAGCTTACAAATGAAATTTAATATATATTTTAAAATAATTATAAGAATACAAATGAAATTTAAAATATTTATGTAAATAGGTATTTATGTATTAGCTCAACCATCTGATAAGTCACCAAATTTTCATGATACGCCAAAATCCGGCAATCCTGCGTGTAACAGTTCTTTAATTTTAACAAATAATGCTGCCATTTTGCAATTTTTTGCTTTTAAATGCAAATTACCTCAGTTTTTATAAACAAACTGACTTTTTTTGTCCTTGAACTTAATTTAAAACTTTATATTTAAGGGATTGCTTGCAGTGAAAGAAATTCGGTAATATTCATTAACGGACATACTATTTTATCACAAAATTGCTAATGGGAGCAATTGTTTTGAGTCTCTTCTTAAAACTATTGTCACGAAATTTCTGTCGGAACAAAAGGACTAAAATCCGCCTTAGGTAGTTGTAGGTTTATTGATTGATATTAGTGATAAATACCTAATTAAAAGGTAAAATGTGTATTAAACAGTTTTCCCAATTTTAAATCTTTTTATTTCTTCACTTAAAAAATCACTAAACTGCGCCAAGTTTGTTGCGCTTTTATGTAAGTGCCGCGAATTAAAGCTCACATTAATTACTTGCTAGTAAGTTGAATTTTCTTTATATGATTTGATAAAAATATTTGAGCAACATTTTATACTGTTATAGAATTTTTTAAATTCAAAAGCAGTATAAAAATACAGGGTGTTTATAAAGTCCCGGACCCATTTTGATGTTTAATCTCTACATATAATAAAACAAAGAGTCTGTGTGTGTGTGTGTGTGTGTGTGTGTGTCTTTCGTTCGTGTTACGAGTAAGCTAATAGACCTAGGGCCACGAAATTTGGTACATAGGTGTATCTACCCAAGGCCAGTGCAC
>KK114386.1:31116-63966 GCA_000611955.2 Stegodyphus mimosarum | reverse complement strand
TTTGTTTTTTTTTTTTTTTTTTTTTTTTTTTTTTTTTTAGTGAGTAAATTCTTCGTTCTTGAAAGTATTCTTCGTTGGATATGTAGGATAGAGTGACGTAATCACCCTATCTCCATGGACCTTATAAGAGATGTCTTATAAGGTCCATGCCTATCTCGCATATCCAACGTTAATGACTTTCTGCTCTCGAATTCTGGGAGGGGGGAAGCGAATTTATTCACCCTTTCATATGTTGCTAAACAGCTAGAATTATATTGGCAGGAGATTGTGTCAGACAGTTAGGACTCTTAAAATTTCCTTGTATGCTATCATACTATTTCCAGCATTCTCTCTATTCTCACTAGTGATTTTCAAATGTTTTACCTTTTTTTCATAAGAGTGCTGGAAAAAATTATCTTTGTTTCTATAATACCTTAAAATGATACATTATATTGTATATTCAAGATGCTTAAATTTAGCCAGAGGCTGACTGAGATAGTTCTTAATTTGAGAGTGAAATTGCAATTCCAGCTGTAACCACAAATAAGATGTGGTTCAAAATGTTTTTTTTAAACATTTATCATTAATTTAATAATTTATTAAATTTTTATTTCACTTCCATTTAATTTAATTTTAATATAATTATTAGTCCAAAGGGGCTTTGTGCCGGAAGGACTATTGTCTTCGTTTTGCGATTTTGCGTTGGAAGTCTGAATCACTTTCCAAGCTGTTGCCACCAAATCTTGCAGCCCTGTATTATATTTAAAGAAATTAAATAATGAAGAATCTGCATAAATGTATATATATTTCTACAAATGTGATAAAACAACGGTACATAGAGCCATCCAATTTTAAATAACGTACGTTTCCACCCGAATATGCGCATCTGGAAGCCCGAATTTGGAATTTGTTTTATTATCTATTTCACATTTTGTAAAACTTTAACGAATTTTTGATGAACAAACTCAAACGATTTAAAAGTGAGCAATGGTAACACTCCAAGGGGGGGACCTTTTTATCTAAAGCGCTCGGAACTGTGTATTGGAAATTCTGAAGATATACTCATTTAAAAAATATTTTGTGATATTGCTGTTGAACTGAATTTTATGATTTAAGTGCGAAGAATATGATATGTAATAAATAAACGTAACACACAAAAAGTTTAAAAACGCCCTTTTGGATGTAATTTAAAATCTGAAGCCTTTCAGATTTTTTTATTTTTAATTATGTCCTTTATTTTTTTTCTACTCTCTTGATGGCCTTCCATAGGGCTCCGGCACTTCTAATTTTAGAAATTAAGCCCTGCTCTCAGTGCAAAGAAAACATTGTATTCTGTAAACAAATATCAAAACCGACCTCTAGAACTTTAGAATAAGGCAGTGTCCAGTGGCGAATATAAATTTTATATTTTTGGACGTGGCTGAAATTTTAAAATATGGCTTAAGCCAGGAATAGTACTTCAAGAGGGAAAAAAAAATCTCAAACATTTCAGATTGTAAATTACGTCCAAAGGGGCGTTTTTTTAACATTCTGTGTTTTACCTTTATTTATTAAATATTATGTTCTTCTCACTTAAACCATAAAATTCAGTTCAAGAGCAATATTGTAAAAAAAAAATTTAAATGAGCAAATCTTTAGAATTTTTGATACAGTCTCGCGCACAAGATATAAAATGGTTTCAACGCTGCCATCACTCTCTTTGAAATCCTTCAGTTTGTTAATCAAAAATTCGTTTAAAGTTTTACGAAGTGGATAATAAAACAAATTAAAAATTTGAGCCTCCAGATTTCCATATTCGCAGAAGTATTACGTTATTCAAAATTTGTTGGCTGTAGGTACCGTTATTTCACCACAATGCGAGAAACATATATACATTTAAGCAGATTCTTTATTATTTAATTCCTTTAAATATAATACAGGGCGATAATATTTGGTGGCAACAATTTGAAATGTGAAACAATGCTTGTAGTGAATCAACGCAAAATGCCAAAACGAAATTAATAGTCCTGCTGGTCAAATTGCCCCCTTTGGACTAATAAAATACGGTAGTGACAGAATACTTTTTGGTGGGTGTATGTCTGCCTATGGAGCTGGCAAATTAACATTTATCGAAGAAAAAATGGTATATTTAAATCCATAAACATATTTAAAAGAAATGTTAAACAGAGATCTCAAAAAATTCGATTGGGATGTGATTTTGTATTCCAGCACGATAACGATCCGAATCACTCTACTTTGGTTACCAGGTGTGGCTTTTGTATAATGTGCTCGCTCAACTAATTGCAGTTTCCCGGCCATCAGGTATATATTTTGTAGAGTATGTATGAGCCCATTTGCAACGAAACAAATCAAAGTTCATTGAATTTCTAATAAGATGCAATTGAAATAGGCTTTACAACAGCAGTGAGACAAAATTACATTAGAATTTTGCAAAACCTTAGTTAATTCAATGTCCAGAAGATTAATAATGGCTATCCGACAAAATATTAATTAAATTAAAAATCAAGAAATTATGTGTAAATCATTGTTTTGAATCTAGTGCATGAATACTTTTGATGCGTTCAATTAGAACAGAGCTACTTATTTGTTTTTCAAGTGGAAGTAAAGATGAATAATTTTTTTTTAAACATTTTACATCCTTGTGTAATACTTCCAGTAAATGAAAATAGTATTAAATACTCATTATGTAATTTTCCTTGCAAATAACAAAGTGTTTTCAACTTTCTTTTTACTGGTACATGAATTGTTTGGCACTCATTATATGTAAAATTGATATTTAATGAAATAAAGTTGATTCCCACTTTTTCGAACATAATTTTTATATCAAGAATTACGTTGTTTGTAATGAAATTCTTGAAGATCCTCAATAAAAACTTTTATTGTAGTCTTGGCATTAGGGCCCACCAGCGGTCAAGCGGTAAAATCTCTAAACACTTGTAGTTCCGACCTGAGTTCGATTTCAGGTGAACGGACTGGCTGCATGGACGTATTTGTGGTTTTCTCCATGTGTAACGTGCATACGAACCAGTTTCCCTTAGAAAATCTTTCACGAAGGCATCCCTACCCTTAGGCAGATAGCCCTAGAGTGCTTTGCCAACCTAAACCAAACCAAATCAACTTATGAGGCTACCAGACGCCGACGGGTAAAGCTGCTAAAAATCGACATTGATTCAAATCTTGATGACCGGGCTAGTTGCATGGGAGCTCTTATAGTTTCTTCTTATTTGTAACGTGGGTATCAGCCAGTTTCTTATAGAAAATGCTTCACGAAGGCATCCCTCCCCTTAAGGTAATATTCTGTAATTGACTTGTATAATCAAATCACTTAACTTTTCAATATACGTCTTAAATATTTCAAAAGAAAATGCGTACACTTTATTTTAATGTTTTGAAAATTATGTGATCGTAGCTTTTGTGTTCTGGAATATTTTAAATTCCTAATCCACTGCTTAATAAACGAATATGTGTGCTTTATTTTCAGATTTCTGCCTTACGTCCTTCGAGGTTTTAAAGTTATACACCCGAAAAGTTTTAACAGAACAATATCTGAGGAAGAAATTCCATGTGAATTTGAAGAACATGCCAAATAATTATGCTGTACGTTACACTAAAACCAAATGTAAGTCTTCTGAAGATGATCACTGTAACATTTCGGGTGAGGAAATGGAAAGCAGTCCATCATCGCAAATGGATTCAGTAGCTGAAATGGATTCAGTAGCTTTGAAGAAAGATGAAATTATTGCAAGCCAGGATAAATTCGGGATGGCCTTTATAGGCATAAAACAAGCTGCATCTCATCAGCAAGACAAAATATCTTTCGGCCTGAAAAAATTCTTTCAGAAAATTCCAAAAACGAAGATTTATCAAAAACTATTTCAATCTACAGAAAAACAGCTGGATTTTCTGGCACGAGGTAAAAATGGAGAGAAATCAGCTAACGAAATATCGAAACATATTCCAGTAAAAAAAGAAACATTAGAAGAATTCTTGGAATCTGTCATTGCAAAAAATTCTTTATCCCCAGTTAACCCTAAAGTATGTGATTCTTTGGTCATAAAAGTTTCAGCAATTCTGAATTTGCTTGAAAATATTTCTTCTATTTACATGCATCCTAACATCAAAATGATAGCTTCCAGATTCCTCTATTTCCAATCTCGCCTGCAGGAAGTAGTACTTACTGAAGCAATACTAGCGCGTTTGGAACACATTGAAGCGTCTTTAAAGCAATTGTCTTCAATGTTTATAAAAATTCAGCAACTGAACAGAGCCGTTAATTGTAGTATGTTGTCGCACTACTTAAATTATTTAAAAATTCACGAAAAAGCATTAACAAAAACAGTAAATAATTCTTATTCGACTGATGACTCGAACCGTGTATTTCTGCAGATCCTGAACGATACGTTAGAAGAACTTACAGCATTCACACCTTACGCGAATAATCTACTTGACAAAGTTGTGGAACTATCAGCTTTAAATCTTAGTCATTCAGGAAATTCTCTTGCATACAAGGAAACGTGTGAAGCATATTCTAAGTTAACATCCATATCTCTAGATACAAGGGTAAACTTAGAAGATAATAAAGAAAATTACATTGGTAAAACAATTTCTGTATCATTAGAAGAAACTGTATCACCAAATATAGAAGCGTCAACTACACAAGCCGGTAAGATTGCTTCAAATTCATATGCTGACAACGACTGCATTAGAAATTCAAACAAACTACAAGATTCAAATTCGATTGTCACATCTTCAGCGCAAAATTTAGAATCTATTCCAAGTGGCGAAGTAGAGCTTTGTAGGATTTCCCGCTGTAAGCCCCATCCAGATTTAGCTCCAGATCCTTGTAAAATTAAAAATCACAAATATGAAAAACAGGTGTCTAATCGAAACGGCGAAATGAATGAAAATATGGAATCTGGGAAAGCAAATTCCTCTGAAAGCGACAACAGAGAATTTGCGACTAAGCCAAGCCATTACTTGTCAGCCAGTATTACTTCAATTCCCTTATTACCATGTCGTACAAAATCTCATACTTTAGTTATTTCTGAAAAGCTGTACTCATTAGAAACAGGTTATCGAGAAAACGGGGGAAAATTAGATAAAGGAGAAATAGATCCTTATAAGTCATGTTCAGAAGAAAATGATATACATAGATACGAGACAGTTGAGATGGAGATTGAGAGTGATGATGACGAAAGTCCTAGTAAAATCCTGGAAACTGATCGTATAATTATGGTGCTTCCTTTCTTGCCAGAAATTGTAAACCAGAATCCAGTTATGTACTACAGAAATCTTTCAGGCGATCCATTAGAAAGTTCGAGTAATAAAATTATATTGAAACCATCTCTAGAAGTAATAGATTATGCATGCCATCAGAATCACGAAGAGACATCACTAGAAGAATATTTAACTGCAGTTCGTGAGCTCATTACATTATATAAGACGAAAGTTTATGAAAATAAAAATGTATGCCTGTCCTCTTTAGTAGCACCATTGGTACCAATTAAATCATCTGAATAAAGAGCAGAAAAGACCTGTAGTCGGGGCCTCTAGGCAATGCCATTGCCATTGCCTTTTCCGCCATTTGAAGATCATCAGGTCTTTTAAAGTTGATGAAGGGATATGAGTAAAATGGGACGTGGGTGTTTTAATTTTAACTTTATTCTTGTTAAATGCAATAAAATACAATAAACAAAAGAAAACAGTTTTGTCAAGTACATTAAGTTTAAATATTAACTTTTCTAGGATACAAAATCGTTAATAACTTCTTGAAAGTTGATCTTTTATCAATTTCAATCGCCATTATCGGCAATGAACTTAAATGGTTCTGAGACATTGATGAGTGAAAACAGTTTTTTTTATTAGTTTTAATTTTAAAAAGTTACGTTCACCGTTGCATTTGATATCATCAGACCTCAATATATTTGTAATGCTATCATTTCATTCGGGAAAGTTGATTGTACCATATTATCAAAAATCAATTTAAACGATACCACGGCAAGTGCAATTTTCCTCACAATCTCCTCATCCTCTATTTGTAAGATGAAGTATTTGAATTGCACCATCTTGTTAATAAACTCGGGCTCAATGTCCTCGGAATAATGTTCACTAAATTTTATACAAGCCTCTTTCATTTCATCGTTAGTCTTTGCCATGAAATCTGTTAGAACGTTCTGTTAGAAATCCAAACAGATAATTAATTTCTCGATAAGCTTCTAGTCGCCGCGACAGTTCTGCATATAGCATGTCTAGTACAGGCAAATAAGTTTTAATCTTAACTTATCTCTTCCTCTGATCACAATTTCTTCTGCAGATCCGTCATCGTGATGGCTTTTCCTTCGCACACGCTGATTTTCATCACTGTATTCGGTATCGTTTTTCTCTTTTGCCTTCATCTCGTAATCGCCAAATAATTCTCGCTGTGATAGCAAAAAATCTATAAGCGATTTTAAAAGATTGACTGCCGTTCGAAGTTGAATAGTTGGTTTTTGTAAAGACATTTTGACACTATTGAATCGATCCAGTATGGCAGCCCAAAATATGGCCATTAGGGCATGTTCCTTTTTTTCCCGAGTCCTTTAATATCCAGTCTTTTAAACATCGAGCCTCATGAATCGCTTGCGATGTCGCAGTCTCATCGTCAGCAATAGGTTGCAAAGCTTTCTGGACACTCTTGCAACCTTCTGACAAAGCCTTAGTCGCATCGGCTGTTGCATACCACCTTTTGTCGGACACTTTTTTCAGAACTAAACCTTTTTTAAGATGCTTCTGCATAATTGCCCAACCAAGAGTTGACGCCGAAAAAAGTTGCAATAGTGCCTGTAGCGAAGAATGAGATTGCTCCAGCGCCGCTTTCTGCAGCACGTACTGCAACCAAATTCAGTGAATCAGCTGCACATAGAACGTAGTATGCGAGATGATTTATTTTTTTAAATATGCGCCTGTACCCCATTGTAACAATCAGACATATTTGACGCATTATCGTAAGACTGGGCTCTCGCATTTTTTATATAAATGTTATTTTGATTTAAAAAATTTTAAATTGTAGCGGCCAGTTCTTCGCCTTTGTGACTTAACTATAGAAATAAATGTAAGGAAATGTTCTGCTGTTTCTCCATTTGACGTAACGTTTCTCAGCACTACAGTCAACTCATCAGTATGAGATGTGTCTGGTGTCGAATCGACGTTTATTGAGAAATGTTTGGCTTCAACAATTTCATTAACAATGAGTTTTAAGACCTTATTTCCCAATATTTCAATAAGTTCCTCGCAAATCGTTGAAGACAAATATGGTTGTCTTCCTTTCCCAACATTACCATATTTGGATAAATACGAACTAAGAAACGGATCGTACTGCTCGAGTAATTCTAAAATTCCCAAATAGTTGCCATTAAAAACTTCATCTTCACAAGGAAATGCTAATCCACGGGATGATAAAAATTTAATCACTGATACTACCCATTGTAAAACTTTTATCCAATATTCTCTTTCTTTGTTTAATGTAATTTCCAAAAAGATGTCAATTCAGCCGTGAATACGTCGTCTACTAATCAGTGTCTGTACACATTCTTGATGCGTTGCATTATTCTCATGGGATTGAATTCTTTGCGACGCATTTTTCCAATCAGAAAATCCAGTTTTAAATTGCGATTGACTTTGATCTTCACCAAAAAGATCACATAGAAACCAGTATACTTTTCCAGTAGATGGAGAATACATGAGCCCCTCTCGTTTAATTTTACCACCACTTATATGTTTCTGAAAAAACACAGATTGAGGAAAAAATCTTTTGTCATTTTCCTATTGTAGCAGAAAATCACACTTAAAGTATTGACATTCGTTAGGATTTCTAGTACACCAAAAATCTTGTATTTCGTTAGTAATATTTTGGGACTGCATGGGCATTTTCATTGTTTTTCGCATGCTTGAAATGTGAATTCGAATGGTTTCTCTTGGAAATTCTTTGCCGAAGTACTTTCATTCTTCTGTAAAATATAGTCCTCGTTTGCTTTGCCGTAATTAACTAAACAAACAAACACAGTATACAAAATAATACCGAAATCAATTATGTCAAATTTATGCCTAAGAGAAGTCAATGGTTAAACCATTAAGTACAGGTCGATTGGGAAACGAATACCGGCGAAAGGGCTGGCTGCATGGGTCTCTCCATGGATAACATGAGATACGACAGAGCGTCTCTTAGAAATGCTTCATAAAAGCATTACTTTCCTTAACCCTTTGACTACTAACGGGACTTATATGTCCCACTAAAAGTTTAAAAATTACTGGGTTAAAAAGTAAGACTCTCTTGAATGTTGAAGATCATTTTTCCAATAGTTAGGAAAACAAGACGCCGCTGTGCTCGTTGTACACAAATGAACATAGAAAAGAACAAATATGAGATGCTGAATGTGGGATGTTGGATTATGTGAAAAGTGCTTTACCCTGTACCATACGATGTCAAATCTATTTTATGTATTAAAGTAAATGTTATATAATAAACTAAATAAAGTATATAATAAAACTTATGATAACGTTTACCAGAATAATAAGTGTGCTTACAGTAAGTCTATCGCAACGCGTTAGACATATGTATTCCACCATTAACTAAGGCTGGGATATATGTGTCCCGGCGTTTGGCTTGAAAACCATTTGTCAAAAAATCTCAGATGCTAAATTTCCCTTATTTATTACGTATTTTCTTCACTTGGATAGAAAATGAATAATTTTTTTTTAATTCGTAGTCAAAGGGCTAAAGGGACGGTCCTCGCGTGCTTTGCTATACTCAGAAAATCAAGCTTGATCCTAAATCTCCTGATGCACTCATTCTCTTAGTGGCCAAATTTTTTGTTTGTTCGCTAATACCATTTTTACAATCCCTTACCAAAATTGAGACTTCTAGAAATATAACAAATTTAACCCGCTAAAAAAATCTTGGGTCGTTTCGTGTTAAATTTCTTAATAATTTGATGGTTTCTTTCTTATATAGAAGTAATTTGAAAAATGCGCGGGTTACATTCTTTTCTGAAAAGAACATTTTTCATCTCTCGCAAAATTTTGTAGGCAAAGTTCACTGCTTGTTATTCTAAAGATATTCTCATACAGCAGCATAAAGTGCAAATCATAAATTATTCCACTATACAATATATCCGGGCTTATTTTAATTTAAAAAGGAAGCAGATATAATTTGCAGTGAAATTTTAATGGCATGGCAAATACCCTTAAGAGCTTTAGTGCTATTTCAGTCATTGGCTGATCAAACGAAAAGAAAAATAGTGTCAACTGAGCCGAAAGTTTCGATTATGTCCTATTTCGGGTTTCCCAGTTCAGACTTTCTTAAAAATCATGCCATTTCAGCATCTCTCGACACAGTACGTAAGAGATTTACATTTCAGCCTTTTCGTGCAGGGCCAAAGCAAAGTTGCACAGATGATCACGTGATTCTAAAATTTGTATACAGTGACATCACGATGACGCTCCGATATTTAACTTTAAACTATTTACATAAAATATTAATGACATTGGTGATTATACTTAAAACTGAAAAAAGATATTTTTGAAATTTGGTAGCAATTCAGTATTTCTGTTGTCCTGAACTAGAATTCTAGATCTTGGAAATTAATGCACTGAATACGAACACTCCGACTATAAATAATGAAAAATTTCGAGGATTTGGCTAGCATTAAATCTGCATTAAAAATATATTCCAAAGAATAACTAAAATCGTAAGTTATTACTATCACAGTTTTTAATACAATAGATTGATTATTTCGCAGACTTTTAAAAATGTGACTCTCATTGTAGAGAAGAGTGTTAAATCATATATAGGAATATGGATTTTTTCGATCATCTGCTTAACAGAGTTACTGTATGATAGTCAAACAAAGAATGTCTTCCTTTTCGGCTGAAGGGCCCACCAACGGCCGAGTGGTAAAATCGTTGAACGGGGGGTTTTGATCTGGGTTAGATGCCAGGTGAACGGGCAGGCTGCATTGGAGCTTTGTAGTTTTTGACATGTGTAAGGTATATACGAGCCAGTTTCCTTTAGAAAATCCTCCACGGAGGCACACCTCCCCTTAGGCAGAGAGCCTTAGCGTGATTTGCCATAATCAACCAAACCAGACTAATCTTTCCGGATGAAATAAATGAAAATAAGAAATTTTTTTTTTTTTCTTTTTTTTTTTTTTTTTGCCTTTTCTTATTTCGGGCAACATTTATTTTAGTGTAATTTACAATGAGCGAATTTTATCTTACTGTTATAGCATCCTTCTATTAAAATTTCATAACTGGTCGGATTAAGCAATTATAAGTGCGGCATTCAGCCGGCAGGCCAACTTTTCTCCACTTCTGCTTTAGATGGAATATTGAAGAGTTTTTCGATGCCTTCTACAGTCCATCTCTTTCCATGGCTGCGTTATGCAGACCACTTTTTGGCGAAATGTAAAGAGGTACTCTTTGAGCATTGATCTTAATTTTTCAATTGATTATATTATCATACTAAAGTATTTCTTACTCGTCGATCATTGACATCAACAACTTTCCCGTAAGAGGAAATTTATTTTGCTATACTAATCACAGTCGGAGCATGTTGCAATACAATATGGTTTCGTGTTGTGACTTATCTCATTTGTCTTACAGTAGCATCAGAATAGAAGCCCACGAAATTCATCGTGGCAAGGACAGCCAGATTGCGCTCGTCGTTGGCAAGAGCCTTGAGCATTAAACAGATGACAGTACGAGTTCGCTCAGTTCCGCCCCCAATTTTGAAGAACACCGCGGGAGTTGACGGGTCCGAAGGTTTCTCACCCCTCTGCTCCACATATCGAGAGAACTTTCGGCTCGCCATATATTTAGAGTATCCCCATGCTGAAAAGCGAATACATATACAAACATCTATGCTTTTTCCGGCATTTGAACCCGGGCCCTTGGGTACAGTAGTAGGCTTCCCTAATTACTCTACTGTTTGGGCGGCAGAGTACAATTTTTCAAGCTCTTCATTCTTCTCACCAACAGCCGAGCTGTAAAGTGGCATTTCGACCAAGGTTCAAAACCCGACGAGCAGACTAGACTGCATGAGTATTTTCACAGTTTTTCCCATGTGTAACAATTTTCTTTAAAATGATTTCAGCCTTCTCCTACTTTGCCAGAATCAAACGAAACCCCAACTAAACTTTTGGTGAATTTTTCGAAGTTGTGAGTGTAATCGCACATACTTTTTTTTATTGTATAGCTTTATACAATAAAAAAGTTTAAAGGTTTGTTAAGAAAGTAAAATATGTGTATTCACTTTTAAGTCCTTATCGATAGTGCGACTTTTGGATTCGGCCAGGTCCACATATATTCAAGTAAGGACGAAGTTACTCCAGTTCATCCTTAGTAATTTTCTAGTAGTAATTGCTATTCGCCACATTTTATTGTGCCAACATCATCTACTTTCTACTGCTGTATCTTTTCCTTATGTGTTTAAATAAACCTTATTCGGTCTAAACGGAGAACGTCCGATTCGTTACTGAATAAACACTAAGCTACCATAATTAAGTTTTATACAAAAATCTGAATGTGAAATACACCAATCTTAAGCTTCCTCATTTAATCACCCCCTTTAACCTAAATATTTTAAAACATTTTCTTTAAAATGAATACTATCAACATTAAAAATAAAGAAATGATATTTTTTGAGAGCCGCATGCGCATTCTACTGTAGGCGTGGTCTTAATTTTTTTATCTTGCTGTTCGATTTAATAGACACTAAGTTTTATGTGCAATTTCAATGAAGGAAATTGTAATTTTGCAGATTACTAAAGGTAAACCTTACAGTTACACGAGTATAACACAGAAGGTTATATGTTCACTCTACTCCTCCCGTTACTGGGCCGACTGACGAAATTTAGCTTGCGTTTTCCGTGTCTGGATATACATTAGATTTGTATATAGCATTATTCTAATATAGGTATTTTGACACGAAATTGAACTTTCTCTGAAATACATAGATTCTTTTCATATTTCGGTTTCGATTCCACAATTTAAATTATGCCGAAGTGTCAAGTTTTGCAAAAGTCGCACGAGTAGATTTTTAAAAATTAGCTCTTAAAATTAGCTTTCCAATGTTAACTGAATCTTTATTAAACTTACTTGATCTCTTCTTTTACAAATTTAGATTCAATCCAAATAAAATTCTCAGATATTTTACGGTTTATTTTTAAATTTTGTACTTTTCAGCATTTTTTATTTTTGAAAAAAAAAATTCAAATTATAAAAGTTTCATGAAGTAGATTCGTTTCCAGGCATACCTGATAAAAATTACTGTTTTATTCAAAATTTCCAAGATATATGGGAATTTATACAAGCTTTTTTTTTTTTTGTGCTCGTAAGAATGAAGGATGCACCCTTTTTTCTGTTCCTACAAAATAAAAGGGAAAAGAAAACAGGTTACCATAAATTTAGAATTTTGCCAAGCGAATTATTCTTGGCGCAAAAATGGAAATGGAAAAAGTGCGCCAAGATAAATTTTTGAATTTCTAGATGTTTACCAGATTTTGCAAAATTTAATACTATTTAGGCGCAATTTTAGTTGTAGAATCGGAATAGGGAAAAAATTCGGTATATCATTTTCTGAAAAGTCCGATTTTGTGTTAAAATACCTATGTTATAATGATACTATATATAAGTCTAATACATAATCCTAAGTCGCCCTTTTGAGACATGAAAAAAGCAAATTAAATTCCATTAATCAGCCCAGTAGAACGCGAGGTATAGAACCGAACCCCCCCCTTTTTGTGTGTGAATGGAGAATGTACATACCATGTTAAACGAATTATTACGGAAGAGTGATAATAAACTACAAACACAATAAAATGTATATAATAATACAAGGTCGTTAATGCATTGAAAAATATTGCACAAGCAGGAGAAAACTAAAAACGAATGCCATAAAAATATGCTGCGAAGAATTTGATACCAGTTTTGCAGATCTCTAAACAATCACTTTCCAGATTGTTCGATACAGATTTCAATTTCGTATCAGAAACTGCAGTTTGCCAATCAATAAAATAAACTCTATATAGAAGTTGTAAAATTTTTGGTTATTTCTTCTGTATCACTGAGCAGGTACGATTCAATTCCTGAAGAATTCAAAGTAATTTTTTGATGCACTAAGAGTTTTTTTTGTCACTGGAAATACTGCGAGATGTTTAGAATAAGTTGTTTTGGTGACGGTACTTTTAAGAACTGCCACTAAAAATTTAAACATATTTATACAGTTCCCGTGGAATTTCTCATTAATTTTGTAAGTCATTTCAGCAAATAAATCTCGAATTATACATTAAAAACTGCTTGCATCGTCTCATTGTTTACTTCCTACATGGAAACAGACCTATCGATAAGATTTCGAGACTGATGTCATTAACAGTGCAAAAAATCTGCTCTAACTGCACCATAAAAGGATTCAGGATCGGATTCCGAAATGCATGTATGTGCAGATGTACGTGTTCATGTATACATGTAAACACGAATGTTATGTGTGCGTATTCATATACACATACACACGCGCATACATTCATACATTTCTGAATGTAATCTTGATAACACCCGATAAATCTTTGTGAATGTGAAAAGCTTTAAGAAAATTTAATTCGCTGACTGAAAAAGCATTTTGAATAATTTTTATAATGAGGATTACAGTATCATTCCTCCCACCCGGTAGGAAATGTGAAATGCCCCGGACACTTTAGATGCTGTAACGTCCGAATCGACCGCTAGTTTTACTGAAGACATGAGTACAGTTGGCAGGCATATTCACAAAGCCTACAAACCTTTTTCCTACTGTCTGCTCTCATTGGACGAAACATCTGCTTGGCGGTCATATTTGGAATAGTGAGTTATCGCCTTGCAGTCTCCGTAATTAACGCCAAACATACCTTTTGGGCTTTCCAGTAAAGCGAGGAGAAACAGCGTTTATTTCATTCGATATTTTTTTTTTTATTTTAATGAAAGCTAAGGGGAATTGTGTGGCATATATTTTAAATAACCTACTGATCTTATTAATAGTTTATTTGTATTTGGTTAAAAAATGAATTTAAACTGTTAAAAGTACGATAATTGTTTTGCAAGAAAAAGTAGTTACATGGAAATCGGATATGTGCATTTTTGGTCATTTCTGTTTAAAGAGAGTCCGTTATGTAAATTTACATAGCGCATTTATTATACAAATAAAAGACTATTAAAAAAATAAACCAAATGAAAACATTCTATAAACATTTAAGGGCGTCGGATACCTATTCTTTTTACTTAAATTATGAGTAAGTATAACTAAAATTATATTTTATTCCATTATGCGCTATTTCTGTTGTAACGCTTTTCGGGATCTTGGATCGTAATCTTGCGACTAGTATCTATTACAAAGAGTACAAACCAGTAAATAAAAATAAAAAAATTACCCGCAACAAAAATAGAGAAAATAAAAGTGTTAAATTTTTAACTCTGTACCCGAAGGCGAAAAAAATCAATAATAACAAAGCCATAAGGTCAGAATAAAAACAAAAATAAGTCCGTGCAGTGAGAGTTTGTAAAAGATACGAACTGGATTAGAAACCCCGATCTAGAAGTTCAAGAATTTTTTTCGTACTCTGTACCGTTGAGCTGCGGTTCCTTCTCAGACTTTCACACGCTTTTCGGTACGCCACGCTGATATACAAATGGAAAAGGCGATGAAACGAAAGTCGCCAAGCACAAGATTCTGTAACCTTACTTTTCCTGTTTCAACCAATCAGAACAAACAATAGCAGAAACGGTCTGTAGGCTTTGTGAATATGCAGTTGGCAGTGAAGTTAGCAGGCATTTTCGTCCGAGTCTGACAGCGGAATATACAGGAATGTGTCACTAGAAAGTGATAAAAAATTTCCCAAGTTACTGTATAGTAATTAATGTAGTGCTGTAGTGTTTTCTGTGACGGTTGGCTTGGTTTATGTGATTACGGCAAAACCTCGATGGCTACCTGCTCAAGGGGAGGGATGCTTTCGTAGAGAACTTTCTAAGGGAACTAGCTCGCATAGACGTTTACACATGAGAAAAACCACGGAAACGCTAATGCAGCCAGCCCGTTCGCGGGATTCGGACCGAACTATTCGTATTTAGCGACTTTACCGCTCGGCCGCTGGTGGGCCTTTCCGTGACAGCCTACATAACATGCTGTTGCAGTTACATATGTTCCTATACACCGCAAATGATTAATGCGTATAAAAAAAAATTTCAAAAATAAAATTTGAGACCCCGATTAATACCAGTTTTCTTTTTAATATGAACTCGTGACTTAGTCCCTTGGGATTCACGTTAACGAGAGCTTACTTTTTCTGTTCGAGTGACCTTCCACTCGACGAAATGAGACATCACCGTCTGAACTATCCTAACATTCGGGGTGGGGGGATATTTGTTAGCTTCAGCTGCCCTAAAAAGGGGTATTTAAATGAGATAGAAGCCGAAATAAGAAAGTTTGGTACTTACGTACTATGACGACTACCTAGATATCTCGCCAAAACTGGCGATCGATACAATTTTGTTGACCCATTTACGCAGACTCAACACGTGGAAAGGATGTGGGGTTCCGAAAAATGGAGGAACAAGCGGCAATGTGGGACAAGCCGCCATCTTTTGATACCTATTTTGCTGAATTTATTTCGCGGAAAAAAACAGGAATCGCATTTCAATGCTATTTTGAAAGTTATTTCCTGCCACTTTCCTCACCATTAACTTCAAAGTTTTCTTTTAACCAATTTTAAGTAAGTTAATTTTAATTTTTTTAATTCGTATTTAGTATATAGTTTTTATATGCATGTATATACGTATTTTAATAATAAATATGTATATATATAAATTCGGGATTTTGGGTTTTTAAGTTTTTGTTCTGTCATAATTAGGACATTTTCAAAAGAATTTATAAAGATAAACCGAAAATCGCCAATGAAAACTTTTATCGCCAAATGTCGCGAAGGTAGTCGTCATAGTACGTAAGTACCGAAAGTTTTATCTGCTTACTAATAATACTGCTAAAAAAATTTTATTCATTTTTTGCGATATATTAGTTTCTAGGTGTTTGTTAGTTTAACTTAATTTGTTAGTATTTTTATCTATTCTGTAAAATTTTAATTTTGCATTGATTTATTTCAGCTACTTCTGTTCATGTTTCCGAGTCCCTTCTTTAGAGCTCCCGTGCTTCTAATTTCAGTAATTAAGCCTCGACTTTAAAGCATTAATTTTCACTTGCAGAGATGGATTAACCTTTTTTATAGAGAAGTTTGACTAAAAATGGCAAAATCTTTTGCCTATTTTAGAATAGTGAGAGGCAATTGCCTTACGATTTCCAAAGGGGTGAAATTTTATTTCACCACTTGAGAAAAGTTACGAATTCATTAAATAAGAAAACAGAACATTCTATTCTTAAAAGCTAATAAAAATTTTCATATAACCCTAATTCTCTTTCAAGAAACCATTTAATTTAACAAACTAAGTTTTCAAAGTAAAAAACTGAATTTACTAGTCTTTAATCTGGTTGCCAATACACAGTTTCGTTTAACAAAATTTCTTTGTACTTATTCCTCAGTTCTTTAATCGAGAAGTTATCAACGAACTGCAATTTCAGTTATCTAAATTAATGTCTATTCTGCAGTTACAATAGTTGCTGGGCAAATAAGAAAAGCTTTTTCAATATATAGATTTGTTACCATAGAAATGTTTTAATTTTTTTCATTCTGTGAAAAAAAGACGACAAAAACGCATTTGAAAGGAATAAAATGTATTTAATATGAACAGACTGAACAATTGTATAAAATCTTCAATAAGCTAGCACTATAAGATTGTAGCCATGCGCACTTCAGGTGTTTAAAAATTTTTTAAATGATGTACATATTTAGCGTATAGTTTAAAAATGAGTTAAAAATTAAAAACATTACACCACCGTTTCCTGAAGTCCTGGAAAATGCTCATTAACAACCTTCTTTCCAAATGTTCGAAAGTCATATCTGGAACTATCATGTTCCGTATTATCTTCAGCAAACTGTTCTTCTGGCATGAGCGAAGCTGAAAATTTAATCAGTTAAAAGAAAATCTAAATTAGAATATTTAATGTAACACGGCTTATACAAAGAAATGAATTATTCGTTTTCATTTAAAAGAATGCAAGTTATATATTTAAATTAAATATTTTATCTTAAGGATTTTTCATTTTGTTGTAATCCTGCATAATACCAGTTTTAAATTTGATTTCTTGTATACTCACCAATTTCTTTTGGGCAACAATAACAAAAGATAGCAAGGATACACTAATCGAGGCTGAAGATTAAGCTTTTAATTACCTGGTTTCAGGCGATTCGCTGTGACCAACACTTAAGGCAAGTTTGCTAAAGCTTCGTTCAGACGACAGTTGTCGTCGTAAAGGTTGGTGGTTTAATGCATAAAAGTCATTAATTCTACTCACACCTGCTTGGCAGGTTTTAAGCCATAGGCAGTCGGGAAAGGGAAAATTGCTTGTGTGTAAGCAACGAAACTCTGCTTAAACCTGTCATAACTTTAAAACCATCGTGTGAACGAAGCTTTATACGCGCTATTTATAAAGAAAGCGTAGGATACGCAGCCTATGTTACGGCAAATAGTAGAGGAGTGTGAAAAGTCATTGCGTTGTACGTTTTTTAAAATATGAACCGTCAGCTCAAGTGAAAGAATGATTAAAGTTCAAAATACTTTTTGATTTTCAATCTTATGCAGTTAAGAAGAGTTACTTAATGGTGTTAATGAATGCATTTTATCTTTTATAAAAGCAAGAATCTGGTCCGTGTTCATTTCTTAAACTCACAAAACTACCATAATGATGGTAATAGTTTCAAAATCCTGCGGAAATGCTTCTTTCTATCAAGCAACATATTTTAATCTTGTTTCGAAGTTGCTGACTTAATGTTAAATCTACTCTTTTTAATAAGTATATCGTGCTGCTATATTTATTAGCACCAAAAAAGGTTCCAGTGATTTTATCAAAAAAGGGCTTCGGTGATTATGAAGCCCTGCTGTTAAACAGAAAAAGTGCAGAACACTGAATTAAAGTTCCTAATACGTAGAAATTGGTTTTACAGATGGTTTTTTAGAAAAACATCTGGGAAAGCATAACGTTTAAATTGTCTAAATTCTTGATTTTACATCAACATAGAATAACAAGACTTAACTTATCACAAATACAAGATTCGTAATACAAAAGCACAACAAAAATCTGCAAACTATACAAATAGTTTTGCAAAAAGCTGTCATACACCTCTAATGAATAAAGACTTATCTACAAGTTACCTGACCAGATCAAGTAATTTTTGCATTTATATGCATTAGAAAGAAAGAATCCGATGTGCTTTGAAATTAAATTTGATTATGATGACCAGATTTGCAGGTTTCGAATGGATTTATCTACTTGATCAAATTTTTATTTAAATTGCTTTTTCTTTATTTTCCCTCTAGCTTCTTCCCGGATGATTTGCATGAAATAAAGAGTTTTTCATAATTACTGCTGAGCTACGGTCGCTGAAAAGCCTTCAGTTCAAATAATGAGACCCGATAGCTGAGAATATCGTGCTCTAAAAAATTATCAAAGGAATAAAGATTTTCCTTCCGAGGGAAAAGAGGCAAACTCATAAGAAATTCAGACATTCGATGCAGAGTGTTTATGTGGAATATCAAATTTCACTACACATCGGAGTGCCTCTGTAAGATCTGCTGAATTGCTGTTGAGATACTAGTTTGTATAAAGACCATTAAGTATTCGCAAATGGTCTAGTTAAGAGAAAGTTTCTCCCTTCCGATTATACGAAAGAACACCTAATAATCCTCCTTTTCAATTTTTAAACTTTAATGTTTCTTACCCTTAGATTGTCAGCATTCAAGGTCATTTTCAGAAACTGGCTGTATTTTAACATTTCCTGGCGAAAGGGTATTTAATGAATATTAGAAAAGTGCATTATTTAAATTTCGAACTTCATAAATCCTTGCATAACAGGAGATCTCTTACTGTTTCGCGTTTAGTTTAAAATCGAGAAGGTGCTGCTTGAAGTGACTGCCTTTGCTTTCTTAATTTCCTCAGCATAATTTTTCGCGTCCCTGGTTAAATTTGAAATGTGTTGGGTCTTACGAGTGTTATGTTAATACGTACAATTTTCTTTCATAATGATACTGCAGTATCAAAAAGGCAAGTAAACACCCCTATCAAAAACATGTCAATTTCCATTCTTCGTTAAAAAATTTTGTTACTTTCTTTACGGATGTATAAAGACAGCCCGTCATAAAAGTACTGCCATCCTTATGCTGTTACCAGTATTCGCTAAGATACCTTCAAAAAGAGGAGAATAAAGGTGCTTTCAACCACAAAATTATCAACCACACAGAAGATCGAATTTTAACGTGATGGAAAAGCAGCCAGGAAAAAAATTGTGCGACAGTTTACAAATGACACTTGAAACATAATATTGTTACTTAATGCCCAGCCGCGACAAGATAGCTTCCCCACAAAGTGGGTTTAGGATTGCCAGATTTGGCGCGAAATCGCCCATTTGGTGACAAAATCGGCAATGTGCCAGAGACGAAGCGAGAGCATTCTAGAATGAATTCTTGCCGTTTGCCACAGAATGTTCTCGAAAGCAGGCTAAAAGCTAAATAAACCCTCCCTGCACCCGGAGTAGCAGAGTATCATAAGTGTATCGTCGAGCTTTATCTTCTGTGTTGAGTTCTGAGAATGATCGATCGAGTCGGGAGCTGTATTTAGTGTTTTGCCGTGAAGCTGTCTTCAGTTATAGCCCGATGGCCTGAAGACTGTTACTGATTGTTTCAGCAAGTTTGTCGTAGTTTTTCGACGATTGTAAACGTGTTTTTGGAACTCTCCTGAGTAATCTGACCAATAAATTATGTTTCGATTCCTCATAAAGTGTCATCAATCATTCGAAATCCACAAATCCATAGAAGGCGACAATATAATGCATCGTAGTTAAAAACTGATAACAGATTAATGTACTCAATTCCATAGTCTGCCGTTAATCAGCTTGACTGATAATGGCGCTAATTAGAAGCAGAAGGTAACTGAATATTTTGAAAATCGCAGAACTAAATTATGAGCTCAGACGCGCCAGTTTAATCTTTATAGCTTAAGGTCCTAAATATGGGTAATGCCGTAAGATTATTTTCCTTTAAATTTACTTCATCGTATTTTAAGTTTATGCACAAATTTCGATAAAAACAGTGAAATATTTGCTCTTCTGATTGAAATACTATCTTTATAGGGCTTTACCTTGTACAGGAATTAAATCAAAGCCTCTGATCCTATTAGATGGACAGGAGAGTTATCACTACGTCTAAAAATATTAAGGCAAAGTTCTACGAAGGTAAAAACCTTTTATTAACACTTTAACCGAGTAAAAGCTTAACTTATGCATACAAATAAACTACCACTTGCGGGAATTTAAAATAAATTGAAATTTCAGATTAAAGGTAGTGTAGTCGATGGGCGATATAACAAATTACAGGTGACGCTGCTAAAGCTAACATTAAAAACCTTTAATTACGTTACAAATTAATTTGAATTCTGGTGAGGATTACGGAAAAGGGAGAAGTTATAATAAAAGATTTAAATCTTAATTGGTTAAGCAACACAAAGTACTTGAAATCTTTAACATATATGTAACAATTATGTCAAGAAATCTAGGATATTATTCATGGTATTCGATTGTATACACTGGACAAATGTTTTCACATTGCAAGACTTTTCCTTCAATGATATATGCAAACTTTGAACATATCAGAAAAACATGCAATAAATTACCACAAAGCATACCAACTCTACCTAAGAGAAGGAATGTTTTCGCTATGAGAATTATAGTGATGGGCTAAGTCATTCTACATTTTCTCAAATGGAGAAAAATTCTAAAATTCATTTTTATAGTTTATGTATTTTATGAAAACAATCTTTAGAACGTTAAAGAGATGAGTACAAAACTTTAAATTCAAACTAATAAACTTAATAATATAAATGAAACCTTTAAACCAATCGAAACAAAAGACAAAAGTACAATGCAGAGTTTGGAGCAAACTAAATTCTACTTTGCCATTCCGTGCTTTGCAATCAGGAATAATACAGTGGCTCAAAAAAATGATCGGACACTTTGAATTTCTGTATTCTTTAAAGAATATAAAAACTAAAATCAATTTAAATAAAAAGAAAGGCTTTTATTTTAATTATACATGAATTCAACATTTCTTTATAGTAAATACGTTGAAAAGAGGGAAATTAAATGAAAAAATCAGTATTGTTTGTTTAATGAGGAAAAAATATTCTCACAAAAATAATCGGACGCTTGATGACAGAAAACTTACATTGTTTTTACTTCATCTTGTTGGACTACTTTTACACTTGATCACTTCATTTAATATTTTGGGAACCGATCCCAGAAATTTTTATTTTATACCACTCCTCTTGAATCACCGCTTTCAATTGCTGCCGTGAAGTTATGCTCCGTTTTCGAATTTTCGATTCTAGTTCCTGCCAAATATGTTCAATAGGATTAAGATCTGGCGATTGGGGGGGGTGCCTTAATTACTTCACATTCGTAAGAGCCAGTCCAACATTGTGTGCAGTATGCTTTGGATCGTTGTCCTGATAGAATTTAAAACTATTTCATATTAAGATTTTGTGCTGACAATGCCATATTTCGTTTCAAGATGTCAAGGTACTTATACTGATCCATAAACATAAACTATTATCAACACTGGAGTGTGCCATAGATCCCCATACCATAACTTCTCCTCCGCCGTGTTTAACCCTTGGTATTAAATTTTCATCCGAAATTCTTTGGGTTTTCTCCACACCAACACTCGTCCATTTGAGCCGAAAAGATGTTCCATTTGCATTCATCAGCAAACACTTTTTTCCGTCGTTTAGTACTCGGGTGTCTTGTTTCATCGATTTTACGAAAGCGAGTCGAAGTTATCAGTCTTTTTACAGACATAAAATTTTCTTGCTACTCGCCCATGATATCCTGCGGATCTCATAACTCTTCTTAGTTTCTGGATTTACACACATTATTTTATGTAAATCACGAAGTTACGCAACAAGTTTAGGATCACTCTGTCTTGGATTCTTTTTAATATTCTTTAGAATAAAGCGTTTCATTTCATCAGATAATTTAGATGGTCTTCCAGATCTTTTGTTTTGAACACGATTCCGTTTCTTATAACGCTTAATATCAAAAAGTGTAGAATATTTAAGTAAATAGGTAATTTTTCTAATAGATTTTCCTTTCTTTTGATGCAAATGAAAAACTAATCTGGTTTCTAACAATGTTTACTCTCTTGACCAAGCCATTGCAAAAAACATTAAAATAAATATTTTCCAAAACGAAAATTCGAATTATAAGAGCAAACGATTTTTAAATTTCAGACTAGCTTTTCTTTAAGTTTATTGCAAACGATTTTAATTAGAAATTATGAAAATGTCCGATTAATTATGTGGTATCTTTCCATTTCATAAAACCTTATATTTAAAATTTACTATTGAATTTCTTCAAATTTAGCAGAAAGAGAGCTAAGAAAATATGTATTCAAAAGGAAAATATTTTTTATTTCAAAGCTTTTCTCTTAGTCCTGAGAAAAGTAACAAAATTATAATGGCTGATCATCTTTGTGAGACACTAAGACAGGGAATAATTTGATTTGTCTGGTGTAGCTTTGAAATCTCGACCATTTCTGTTTAGTTCTTTGAAATAGCTAAGTAGGGGTGTGGAAACTACGATTGAAGAGAGAAAAATAATCATCCGTTTACATGATCAGAATAAATCCCCCAAAAGCTGATTTTTAGACAAGAGAAAAGTCGTCAGTATTCTTAAATTAATCCAAAAATTTCAAATGCCATCGTAAGTACTCAAGGAAGCCTTGAAAAATAATTCACGCAAAAACTATTCGCAGATGTTTTCACCGGGCTCATAACACTGGAATAGCCAGAAGAAAGCCGTATATCAACAAACCTAATCGAAAAAGGTTCGCTTTTACAAGGCAGCTTTTCACCAAAGGGAACGCATTTAAGTCGAATGTTAGGTTTTCCGACGAAAGTAAATTCTTATTAATTAGTTGCAATGGAAGGAATTGGTTTGAAGATAACTAAAAACTGAGCTAACAAAAGGATATTCGAGCAGCAGTAAAAGTATAGAGGCAAAAATGTGTTGGTATGGGGTGCATGTCGGTGGCAGATGGCGGGAATCTTTAATTCGTAAATGATTCAATGGATCAACATGTCTGAATATTCCTAAACTTAATGTTTAAGGTAATGTCGTTTAAACGGTATGTTTAAGTTCCCGTAAACTTCATTTATGCAACAACTTCTTCCAGCAGACAATGATCCCAAGCACGTAGTACATATTGTCCGACTGTGTGGGTTCTATGATACACTCCCATACTCAACCCTCCATTGACTACATTTTACTCGGATATTTTCATTGACTCCACTTTTGTCTTGATTAGTTGATATGTTCTATTTTTAGAATATTGCTTATTTTAATATTTATCTTTTTAATATTTCAAAGATTAAATAAATACATGTTTCGATAAAAATAATTATTTTAAAAAATTTCCGCTTATTTTTTGAAGTGCAAATTATACCTTCACTTGGTTCCATCACTGTACCTAAAAATGTGGTTTGTTGGATTATGGCAACATACACTGTCTGCCTAAGGAAAGAGGTTTTCGTGGATAACGTTTTAAGAGAAACTGACTTGTATTTGCCATAGCAATGGGGAAATACACAAAATTGCCAATGCAGCCAGCCTGTTCGTCTACCGGGTCGACTCGCCAGCAGTCAACGCTTGACGGCTGGCGATTCCAAAGAACCTCTATGTAAAGAAGAAAAGGCTCCATAGACGCAATGTAAACCACTTTGTCTGCAACGCCGCTACAAAGAAAAGGGAACATTCGTCAAGGGATTTGGCGACGGAATCTGTTGGCGAGAATTTCCCCTCTGTGATATTGATATATGTTCTATGATATATGTTCTTTGGTACCTAGCCGACATTTTCCCCCTCCGCCACGTGTATAGGAAATTGAGGAACACGGGTTAAGATGAATCGTTCTTTGACTTGTCGCGATAATTTAAACTCGGAAATGATGAAATTAAGGTGAAGTTTCACTTTCACTGGCTGTTGAACTTCCATTGTCCATATCGCTACTTGAAACCAAAGAACCTATTCTTTGTTTAAACTCTTGCTAAACGTAAGGGTCTAACGTGTCCAAACCAACTTCGACATTCAGCTTCGAGCTTTGGCGCTTTTTGGCGACAGATATTTCACGCATGCGCAGTTGTTTCCCTTTTCGTTGGAAGGGAGCCACTTCTGCTTCTGCGAAGTTTTCCTTCTTAACAGTACATATTCTTTGGCGATTCCGCTCTACCTACGGAAGACTGGTTTGCATCCGCGTTACATATGGTGTTAACCAGCGGCCAAGCGAGATCGCTGAACACTAGTAATTCCGAACAGAGTTCGAATTCAGGGGAACGGACTGGCTGCAAAGGCGTTTACTTGACTTTCACCATGTCTAACGTATGTACGAGCCAGTTTCTCTTAGAAAGCCCTCCACGTAGGCATCCTTTCCCTTAGGCAGATAACCCTAGTGCGCTTCGGTATAATCAACTGAAATTTAAACCACGCTTCATTTGAGGAAAACCACGAAAGCAAACATCCAGCCAGCCCATTCGCAGAGATTTGAACCAGTGTCGAATTATAAGCGTACAACCATCTGCCCCACACAGCCATTGGTGGGGGCAGAAAAATTGAAACAGATTATCACATAGGGTATCCGAGTAGCAGTATGCTTCCACCGAGGCCTACACACAAGGTAATGGGGATTTTGAATCCGACAAATTATTACCCCAAGCTTTTGTATATTACATTTGGAGTTCTGTGTATAATCTTTCTATTTTAGATTAGGCTAAATGCAGTCATGCATTCTTTTCAGACATTAAATTTTTTGTAAAAGTCTTTTGACAAGTTGCTAATTCATAGGAAAAAATAATGCTTTTCCAAACACATTTCTTTAAATGACTATATTTTTCTTTTAAATTAGGGAATCATTTGCTATTTTGTTTAGAATAGTCCTTTTCCTTCAATCCTACTGAATCTCGCAACGTTCGTGAAACTTGCAGTTTCGCAGAGCATGCTTATTTGACACGTTACGATGCAATGCACCTCCGATTTCAACATTTGATAAAACTGTTTTTAGGCACCCTTTCGAGTATGCATGAGACATGCACGTGACCATACCTAATCCAGTATGTACATATTACATTACACGTACTCGAATGCACGTTGATTTGTTTTCTTTATTTTTAAAAGGCATTTATCCATCGGCTAGAAAAATGTTAAATATCATTTTTACAGATTTGTTTCTTTTAAACTTTTCTTATTAATTATGAACCAAATAATACCAAGGTCTTAAAGGTAGTCAAGCGATTGCTTCTCGTCAGTTTACAAAATCACCAACGAATTGGCGATTTTTAGTTGGGTTTGGATAATTAGAAAGCATTACAACACCGAATGCAAGATAAGCCGAGAACTTCATAACACGTTTACACGTAGGAAAACCACGAAAACCCAAATCCAGCCAGCCCTTAGCCGAGATTTGAACCTCAGACCAGTGTTCAGCGACTTTAGAAGGTCCAGGTGCAACCAAATTCAGTGTAACCCATATTTCTAAAAACCTTTAGCAAATTAACTGGCTACCTTGAAGGCATCTTTGAGATGATGAATTATCTTAATTAAATTTGAATTCAAGTCAAAATGGACCATGGGTGGATAAATACTGAAGGCGGCTGTAAGTTTAACACAAATGTTGGGTCATGAGAAGTTTTAAGGTTTGATTGACGGTAGGAATGTCTTCGTGAAGAACTTTTAAAGAGAATCTGGTTTAAATTCATGTTACATAAATGCCACATAACCTTCCATGCAACAAATCCGCCGGATTCACAAAGTTAATAAGAATAAAATCGCAGGGCTAAATGACTAAGAGAAGGAATGCTTTTACAGAACTGCTGAGAGGAAATAGGGTCACACTTACGTCAGGGAAGTCGGAAAAAGACCATATTACCAACGTGTTGGCAGGGATTAGAACACGGACCAAACTACTAGTGTTCAGAGGTCTTATATTCGGACGCTTGTGGGCCTCAATCCATGAAAAGTAAGATAGAAAAAACATCAAAGCTATGATCAAACCTTTGCGAAGGTTTTAAATGCAAGTCATTTAAAAGATTTAGGCCGAGGTATTTGAGAATCATTACCGATTTTAAAGTTTAAACCTAGATACTACAAGTTTGTTGCTTTCATGAGTTCTGCTATAACGAATATATCTGTTGCATGATTCTAATTTGTTGCAAAATAAAAAGGGAAGATGCTTTTGTGGAGTAATTTCCAAGGCAAATTGGCTTGTATTTTGGTTATACATTAAAAAATACCCGGAAACTGCCACGCGATTACGTCAAAATACTAGTATTTAGTGATCTTGCACCTCGGCCACTGGTGAGCTCCCACAAGAGTTTTACAATTTGTTACATTCAATTTCCCTCGAAATTCACTAAATTTGTCTCTACACTGAAGTTGTTCTCCCAGGAAAGATTACCCAATTATTTTAACAGATTAAGCAATAACAGGTAATTAGCAAAGATAAAAATCTACAGTAACTAGCTATCGAGACTTACTTTGCAGACATCTTTGGCAATCATGAAGCCCTTCACTAGATTCGTCCAAATCTTGAAGCTGCATTTCTGCAATTGATTGACTTCTGATCCAAATCTCGTCGTATGCTTTATAAGCGTGCCTATATTTGCAATACATGTCCTTCCATACAAGGAATGAAAAGATTACAGCAATTATTATCAGCGCCATTAGCAGAGCTATTATCAAGTAGAAATACTGAAAGTTTCTTCCATAATAAATAAAGATTGCTAGAACGATAATACAAATTGTTTTGAAGATACTACTGAATAAAAGAAATTTTTTCCCGTTCTCTGGACTGCGACACTTTTTCCAAAAGGATGCAACATCGGAAGAACTGGAAGTTATTCTTGAATGTTCCTGAAAAAATAAACCAATGTAAATGGTTTTTGTATCTCGTGATCAAAAAATAATCTAAAGCATTAATTCTTTCAGTTTCATTTTAAAAATAGACGATTCCATAAAAGTTCTAAATTATCATGGCACTTAGTGAAAATCCCGTCGACCACAAGAGACGGCGCTAATCACGCCAAACCAAGAAACTCATTTACTAAACACAAGAAAAATTGTTCTTTCAAATTTATTACATTATCATTTATTTACATTTAATTTTTCATTAACAATTTCCATTACTTTTTCCATAATATCACTATTTCGGGGCCCTGAACACATTTTTTGATTAATTAATAAGATTCTATAAGTTAAGATTCCATCAAGATTCTACAAGTTTGGAAATACTCAACAGCATGCTTTTCTGCAGAAGGCAGATCCCAAGTTTTAATCTTTTTTTTCGAAAATGCATGATAGAGGGGAAAAAAAGGAATCTTTACTCAAGAATAATAACCAACACGTGCAATTGAGGTTACACCAAATGCAGCGTGTTTGAAGACGACTTTTCCATTTTTGGCAAAAAATCGCGTATTTGGCGTCTTTTCTTTAATAGGCAAAAATAGTCAATGAGTTTTTACGCAAGTACCAGTATAATGTATTTCGGAAAGATAGGACTCCGAAATATGAAATCGAAAATCAATGAATACATAAAACAATGATATGATAAAACAATACATAATATGGGTTTGGGTCACTTGCAAGAACGACCGATATTTAAAAATGCACGTAAGTTTTGTTTTGAAAGACAAATTCACAAAAGCAAAACTATATGCGTTTGGAAATTAACAATCGTAACAAGGTGAAACGTCGTTTCAATAGCTTATATTCAAAACAAGATTACAGAAGCCTTCTACGAAATTCTTCTACAAGTTGTCATCTGTTTAATTTATATTTTGGCTTTGTATAATTTACAATTTGGATCTGAAATGGATTTGTTCTCCATTTTAGTACACTGCATGCGTCTGGCAAAAGTTTAAACAGGGTGCTCTTTGATATTTTTGGTGATTTTTATGATACCAAGGATGCCTCAAAAAAGCAGTGTTTCCAAGACAGCTGTCACCCCAAAAAAAAAGTCGAAAACGTATGTTACAAAAACTCACTTTCCGTGTCCTTGGCTACATCTCATCGCCAGATGATTACTGCACATACATAATGGAAATCACCTAGTCCCAGAATAGATCCTCCGCCTGATAACGATATTGGCGACACCACAGAAACTCCGCAAAGCAGGAATACAAAGTATCAGAATACTGCCGAAGACCTCGCTTACTAAAACTCTCGCTTAATGTGGCTCTACATGTCCTGAATGGTGCTTTTAAGAGAGCCAGTCCCCAGAGTCTTTTTCGCTGCAAATCCTATCATACACATCTGATTGATACCGATACTAACTCAATTAGATGGATATCTTTCGTACAAACTTGACATTCATAGTGAGAACTAATTAATTCATTCCATACCAATCAGTTAAGCTTTCTGGTAAAAATACATTTCACAGTACCCCTTGGCGAAAATTGGCGATTTTGGAGGGCCATTCCTGTTTACGTCCAACGCTCTCCCCAGTACATTATGCAATGAAACATTAAAACTAATAACATTAAAATAGCAACTTAAAAATATAAAAAAATCTGAAAGGTTTCAGATTTTAATTACGTCCAAAGGGGCGTTTATTTAACGTTTTGTGTGTTACCTTTATTTGTTAAATACCATGTTCTTCGCACTTAAACCATAAAATTCAGTTCAACAGCAATATCGCAAAATAATTTTAAGTTGTGCATATCTTTAGAAATTTCGGTACACGCTCTCACGCGCTGGAGATAAAAATGTTTTTCTGTACAACGTTGGTATTGCTGGCTTTGAAATCTTTGAGTTTGTTAATGAAAAATTCGTTAAAGTTTTAGAGAATATTGTTACGAATGTGCAACGCACGCAGACGATTTTTGAAGAGAAAGCTACGTCAAAAAAAAAAAAAAATTAACGAACAAAGAAACAAGCACTAAATTGAAAATTGATGCGCCGTTTCTTGTGAAACAACGCGAAACGCCTAAACGAAAGTAATAGTCCTTCGGGACTAAATCCCTTTGGACTAATAATTTCAATAAACTGCATTTTAAAACGCAGAAATAATAAAAATGTAAATACATTTTATCTAAAGGATATATCGACTTGCCTTATTAAAAAATTTGTTCCTTCTATATGTGCGAAGCAAAATTCGGTAACAGCATCCAAAAACTATATAAAAATACCTGAACCAGAATTGGTATACTGCCGTCGCCACATAAATTCACAAAAATAAGAACCAAATTTAATTCAGTTTTACTCCTTTTAGTATTACCTTCATACACCCACATCCTCGTAAATATCAAAATCTCAATAATACTCAAATGCCTGTCCTCAAACCATGATCCCTTCTAATGGAACGCTTTATATTGAGCATTTCGAACCTTTCTTGCGACAAACCCATTCAAAGCCATCTGAAGGATCTTTACGTTTGACCATACACATTTTCTTCGTACAAGCAGGACACTTATGATTACTGAATAAACCTTCATTTCCACACCAGTCAATGTTTTTTCGCCTATTTACTCCAAATCGTACATAAACTTCAAATTAACCTTTTCACAGGCAGCCATTTTTCGGTACAAAATAATCAGCGAACTTCCTAGGCGACATCCAACGCAGAAATCCGAGGGCTCTAGTGTAGAATTGGGTGCCCTTTCGATTGGCGAAAAATTTTGTTCAGTTTTAGCGATGAAACCCCATTTCTGGTTACCACGATAGTTTTAACATGGTTTTAGCTTCTTGATTTACTAAAGTGAAATTAAATCGATGTGCACATGGACAAAGTCAAGGCAATGTGCAATGACTAGTTTGTGCAATTCGCTGATGTTTTTTTAAGTGAAAATAGGTCGTTGTGTACATGGACACGGAGTTTGTGAAATTCTTTGACTTCTTGTTTTGGTTTTGTGTAGCGGCTGTCTTGAAATTGTGTCTTATTGGCGCCGATCTCGGCGTCAAAACAGAATCGCCAAAAAACAAGGGGCACCGAATTGTAAACTTTTACAGCTCCGAGAAATTAAAGTCACCTCGATGACATATTATAACAAATCACGTTATAATAGAATTTCCATAACATTCTACTGCTCAGGTTATCATAAATGAAGCAAGTTGGCGGTAATCCAAGGTGTAGCCTAATATATAAATTAACGAACTTTCTTACCCTTTCACTCTGATGAAGACAGTCAGTATTTATCTTACTGAATATACTCCTTTGTAGAAGTAAAGGGACAGTGATTAATTATTAACAGCCAGCTAACTAAAACCAAAGGTCATTTAATTACAGTTAAATTCCTACAACTCAAAATACTGTCAGTAGATTTGTAGTACAGTCAAGTACCAAAATCCGCCGACCTGAAATCCGCCAACTCCTGAAATCCGCATTGCCTCTCAAAATATAAACAATGAATTTATAGGTTTCAGAAACTGCAGAACGGAGAATGAAATACCGAAGAAAAAATATTTATCCAATAATGACGTCATAATTACTGAATAAAAATGATTCCGTGTTAGTGGCAGAAAAAAATCTTACTCCAGAAGAGGTTTTTAGTATGGATGATGTGTTCAGATGAACCAACACTGGCATATCAGATAACAGATGATGAAATCTTTGGCTTTGTTTTGAACTCGCCACAGCAAGAAAACAATTCCAACACCGACACAGATAATGAATGTGAAAGGGAGTGAGAAAATATCTTTTAATGAGGGTTTGGAACATGGTGAAAAATACCTAAAATATTTAGAACAACATAGCTGTGTCACAGAGCAAGAGATTGAATTAAAAAAAAAAAAAAAAACTTGCTCTGAAGCACCTAAAGTTTTAAAACAAACATCTATCAGAAAAATGTTTGAAACAAATAAAAATAATTAAATATTTTATGTATTTTAGTATCCCTTATTTTTACAAGTCTCTTTTGTATACGTCCTTAATGCTTTAAAATACTTCTGTAGTCACTAATATAAATAAATAATATAATATATATATAATTTAATGCATATAATAAAATAATGTAGTAATGTATATTATTGTACATAATAATTTAAGTAAATGTATCTAATATGCCTTATTTATTTTGCACTTTTAGTCTGAATATTATGATTTGGCTTTTCTGTCCTGAAATCCGCAAAATCTACACAACCTCAGGTCCCAAGCATTGCGGATTTCTAGACTTCTACTGTACCTGCTAGCCCTCAAACTCTAAGCTAATAAGTTTCAATCAGATTAAACAAAGAAAATTTTATGGATCCAATGCATTTAAAATAATCTTGCTATAGAATTCTTTAACATGTAATTTACTGGAATGTAAGAGATATTGAGATCTGTTTGGTTTAAATTAGTTCTAAATTACAACTTCACGTCATTACATATATTAATCTTACTTCTAAGAAGAGTTATTCTAAAAGCACTTTCCTTTTAAAAGAAAGGATTTTCCAAAAAGTTATTTAAAAAATATTACCGGAAGATTTCTGTCTGCAGAAGGCACACAGTGCAGAGCTCCCATGTCAAAGATTATAGGCTTATTACCAATAAGCTTCGTCACTCTAAAATAACGGTTACTGAAAACGTTGTTTTGCCACAAGTGATGGTGAAACTCCCATGGTAATAAAGAAAAGAAGGAGAAACGGATGCAGTCACAGTTATTTCCTTGATTTCTAATGATATCGAATTTTAGTTAAATTTCGTTTGACTTCTTTACGGCACTGTTAAGTTTATCTCGCTTGAACTTTCTCAAACATGCAGAAATAATGAATGTATTGGTTTTTCCACTATATTTTTACCTTTTTAAATACGTAAGAAAGTGCATTGATTGCAATGTGTCATATTATTCAGAACCAAGAGGAGTAACTGTATTAAATTTAAAAAAAAAAAACAAACCTGAAAGCTTTGAGATTTTATACTACGCCCAAAGGGGCATTTTTTTCATTTACACATGCATACAAGTTTCTAAAACATTTGGGATAACGCTTGCTTTTGGCCAAAAATATTTAAAACCAGCATATCTTTAAAATTTCCGATAGACAGCTTCACGCGCTGGTGATAAAAATCTTTTTCCCCTCACAGTGTGTTGCCACTGTTCGGTTTGAAATCGAAGTGTTTCTTAATAAAAAAAATTCTTTAAAGTTTAAAAGATATGAAATAGAAAATAAAACCAATTCAAAATTCAAGATTCGGAGACCAGGTGCCCATATTTGGGTGAAGGACTACGTTATTCAAAATCTGATGGCTCTAAGTATCGTTGTTTTTTCACAATGTGAGAAACATGCATACATTCATGCAGACTCTTCATTATTTGATTACTTTAAATATAATAAAGGGCGATAACATTTGGTGGCAACAATTTGAAAAGTGATGCACCCGTTTATAGTTATTGCACATAAAATGCGTCTCGAGACCAATAGGCCTTCTGGACTAACGTTCCTTTGGGCTAATTATTAATAAAATAAAAGAGCTTATTTTAGCAGTTTAAAAAGAATAAAATTTATTGCAGAATAATTAATCTAAACGATTTAAGCCATCCTGTTGGCATAGTGTTAGGAGAGATGACAGCCACAGTTTTCGTCGAAGGTTCAAATTGCGGGGAAAACACAGATGTTTGAAAATGTATAGTATCTTTTTTTTGTATAGGGCACTTGAAACGCTGTCTAAGTCTCCTCTAGACTTTCG
>KK114386.1:4019-31062 GCA_000611955.2 Stegodyphus mimosarum | reverse complement strand
AAGACCTTCGGATCCACCGCTTCGGGTACTAACCTCAAAATTTGGACAGAGCTGTTTCTTTCATGCGGATATAATTCGCCCCTCTGGTACACCCTGGCCAACGCTCTTGGCGATAACATGTTTAAATGAGAGAGTGGTTCGGTTTTTCCGTTCATGCTTTTTCAGTTAGTAAAGTGTCCGCCGTTTGGAGGTGAAAAACTATAAATGATTTTGTCAAAAATAGATGTGAGGTTTCTATTAAAATTAGTCTGTAAATTTAATTGAAAAGATAAAACCATATATTTTATCATAATTAATCTAACGTTTGTCTTTTAGAATAGTGTCTTTTCGCGTTATAAATGAGATAGATCAGTCTGCAGGTGAAAATGAGACTCGTGTCAAATAATGGTAACAAACATGAGCAAACAATTTTAATATTATAATAAATATGAAATAAATTAATTTTGTTGAGGAAAATGAGGGTTTTTCATGTCTGTAGAAGAAAAAATCTGCAAAAGATACCCATGAAGCATTTCTGCGCATTGTCATGATTATCCAAGAGATAATTGTGTTTGATTTTTAAAATGCGATTTGAAATTTGACATGAACACAAATCGCACAACAACAAATTTTAAAAACAGTAATTAGCCAACTGAAGTTACGAAGATTCAATAAGAACTCAGCTAACAATAAGAAAATAAAGTTGATTTCAAATTTACCTAAGAAGTACAATCTTATCGCGTTCGTTGAACATTTTGATAAAATTGCATACACTGTTTTTATTGATACCCTTACGTCGCCTTTAGACTAAATTACTATACTTTAAAATTTTCGTTAAATATCCTTACGATGCTTTATTCAAAATTATACTCTGGTACTAGTCTGGACAGTCTTATGTTTGACGTAAATTATATAACTGGATTTGTGGTCATTTGGGTCACATAGCTTTTAAAGGCCTTTGGAAACGCAGATTATTCTTGTTTACACTGCATTTTATTTATTTATCAAGTGCCTGGCCATTGACCATCAGATTATTAGGCAACGAGCTCTCCAATACTTCTTTAGAATGCAGTCCAAACTCTTAAGTGCAGAGCACACGTCCAGATGAGCAGCGTCCATAACTTGTCCAGATGAGCAGCGTCCATAACTTGTCCAGAATCACACAAACACAGAAAGGTGAGGCAGTCAGATTAAAACGAAACAAATGAGCACCAAGGCGATCATGTCCAGTCAATAGTCTAAACTCAGCCACAGCAGTAGCACGAGGAGAGTCCGAGACAGAGTCCGCTTTTAATAGCACAATCCATGATCTGTTTTCAGTAGCACTAACAGCAGCATTACGAAAGGATTTTTTAAAAATTCTATTGATTTCACGTTTAGCAGAGTGAAGAGATAGTTCTCTGGAAGATCTTTGGAGAATATCTATACCTTTTTTTGCCCAAAAGTCGGCCATCTCATTTCTCCAAAGGCCACAATGTGATGGCACCTACTGAAAAGCAACCTTTGTCTGAATTCTGCTCAACAGCTCCCAGCAGTTCTGGATACGAGCACACTGCTGTTCACACTGTTGATGAGAATTATCGATGTATTTTGAAGATATAAAACTGGCCATTTATCAAACCTTATCTGCTAAAAGAGTCTATCAGAATGACAACATATCAGTTCACATTGCAAAAGTGGTATAGAGTTGTCTGAAGGGCATGAAAGTGAGCTTTATTGCACATTCAACTAATCTCAACATCACAGAACCTATCTGGAATATGCTAGAGAACAAAGTTAAACGTTTTCCTTCTTCACACTAATATTTCATCAATATCAACACTTCTCAATACGAAAGGTTAAAGTACCTTTATAGATTGTACACCCCTTAATCGTTCATTTCCAAGAAGAATCGCTGTAGTCTTCAAAATAGTCTTCAAAACTTCAAACTAACTTCAAAAGAGATCTAAAATTATACTGAAGATTTACAGTGAAACTTTGGTTTACAAACTTAATTCGTTCCTGAAGGTAATAAAATTTTCCCAAATATAAGTATAGAACAGAGAGACCGTATTAAAAACTAAATTTCATTATTTCTCCAAAACTAATTAAAATTTTTTTTTTATTTTTACATTGCCAAATCATGAACATTTTCTTTATTTAAAATACTTTTGTAAGTGAGAGTACATTAGTATGGCAAACGACTGAGAAAATAAAACCCAGGAAAGGACTTACTAAGTCCGGTCAAAATACTGCGTAAATACATATATATATATATATATATACACATATATATACACGTTTAGCGCTACCGATTGCAAAAAAAAGGGAAGTTGTACAATTAGACGTTGGTGCAGTCCCATATATAAAATTTCAACGTTTTATGATTAATCGTTTTTGAACTATGAAGTACTTACGTACAGACGTCACGAAAAATCCCACTTTTAACCAATTTTAAATACAATACCGTTTTGGAAAATAATGTTGTTTATTGTCTTCATACGTACAGACGCCACGCAAAAAAAATGTATTCAGAAAGGTCAAAACGGATGTTTCCTTTGAAATTATACTCTAAATATTTCATGATTAGAAGCCTTTCTTTACTACATGTAATGAAATTAAGATGGGAAAACTTGAATTAAATTTTACCCTATCTCCATGAAAGGAAATTAACACCACGAGCAGAAGACGATGAAGGAGCCAAAGGTGCAAAATATTACTGATGTCATTGCTTGGAAGAGAAATTCTATTCAGTAAAAATATCAGGCAGTTGTCATCTTTTAGGTTTCTCTTCCTCCTCTTGCTGTCTCTTAACGCCGATCGCGTGTACTTCGGAATCGATGTTCCATTAAAAATTCCTAAAGCAATAGATGGCATTGTCAATGCAAATATTTATGCCACGGCTTCCTACTGTTTCATCAAGGCGATTCTAGTCTATGAACCAGTGGCGTGCGGTCCATATGTGCAGGGTGTGCACTGCACACACTTGCAAAATTATGAGAGACAATAATTTTTCTGCACCTATGTCTACCTATCTTTATATGGTATATAATAAATATTATTTATAATATATTCAAATATTATGTTGATTTGCTTCCTTGTATTCCCGCAGTGCGTGCGGTACTAGGTGCTGCACCACGCAGCGCGTTGATAAGCAAACGAACATAAAGTTTTATTGTGTACGCACTGCGAACTAATAGAAAATCGCGCTTTATATGTATGGGCTACTGAAGAAGCACAGCATATTATACCACTGAGACAAGTGCAGCTCTTTTTCTTGCACTTGGCATTCAGAATCATCCGAAGGTACGGTTTATAAAGCGTTGTATTAGAGCGGGGCTTTAGGTGCTGAAGAGCTTTTGGTTTTTTAACTGATTAACTGGCCATACGATTTTGCAGACGGTTAATGTTTAAATTTATATATTGTAGGATTTTTGTTTTTATGGAAAAATAAAATAAATATTTCATCAATATAAAGGGAAATGTTTTAGTGTGGTATAGTAATTTCGGTGATTCGAATTATAGAAATAATTCGCTGAAAAACAAGTTTGTTTTGTTAGACGAAAAAGAAACGAATTTTAACAAAACAGTCCAAATTTTACCATTCATTGTGTCTTACAGACAGTATATAAGTTATATCTGTAACATCATATCCCTGGTTTTGTTTTAAAAAATTGTCAAGATGTTTTTCGCAGAATATATGATTTCCAAATGTTAAAAACAATTAATAAATATAATTTAATCCACTGACCGAACAAGAAACAGTTCGTCCTATTGTGCCAGCGTGCAGTGAAATCCTCCGCGCGTGGTTCGGTTTGTCGGCACCAATAAGCATCCTGATGACTCATCCGGATGTCATCAGGCTAACAATGAGGCACCGCAACGACGGGCACCGTGTGCTGCTGCCGATATGACACCATACAACACAAGACATGATTTTTGCTTCAGTGCTAGTAGAATTCTTATAAGTTTAGCTGTTTTTATAGTTATACCTCGACTACTCGTAGGTAAATATTTTATTTATTGTATTCTTTAAATTTATATTCATAATAAATAACCCATTTCAGAATGGAGAACTCAGATGTCTCAATAATTAAAGATTTATTGGAAAATCCCTTTTTTCGAGACGAGACTTTACTACAAAAAACGAAATAGTTAAATTAAGTAGACCGATGCCGGATATTATGCTATCGTAAAACGTTAAGATTAAAGGACAACAGTGTGTACGACATTTTCAAAAATCTATGTATGAAAAATTTAAATGGTTAACCGGTTGTAGTGAATTCAATAAGTTGTATTGTTGGCCATGTTTACTTTTTGTTGTAATTGAAAAGGATAAGAATATTTGGACAAAACAAGTTTACAGTGATTTAAATCATGTTCACGAAACTGCAAAGAAGCATGAAAAAACACAATATCATATAAATGCTTTAATACTATTAAAAACATTTGGTACCGCCAGGATAGATTTAATGTTACATCAACAAAAGGCTTCATTGATTGTTCAACACAATGAAAAAGTAAGAGGAAATAGAAATATTCTCAAGAGATTAATAGGTGTAGTTTGTCACTTAGCAAAACAAGAAGATGCATTTCGTGGACACAATGAGAATATAAATTCCCTTAACCGAGGAAATTATATAGAATTAATAACTTTAATTAGTAAATATGATGACCTTTTAGCAACCCACCTAAGAACTGAAACTGTATTTTCTGGAACCTCTAATAGAATACAATGATATTATTGCATCGATAAAAAATATTGTAATTTCAGAAATTAGAAGTGAGGTAAAAGAAACGCCATTCGTTGCTATTATGCTGGATGAAACATCTGGCATATCTCACAAATCGCAATTATCGGTTGTGCTACAATATGTTAATAATTGCAGTGCACCAGTGGAAAGATTTTTTTTTTAAATGTTAGTGGTGATCGTTCAGCAAAAGTTTTGAAATTGAAAAGTTAGAAAAAGAAATGTTACACTTATTACAGTCAAAACCAGAGTTTTATGATCATGTAATTGATGATTTTGTTAGTAATACGGATAGACGTATGGATTTTGTGTACAAATGAATAATAAGTTAAAGAAGTGTTTAATGTACATTTTTATGGTTTTATTATTGTTGTTGTTCTGTGCACACCCTGCATGAAAACCTACCGCACGCCACTGCTATGAACCTTTGTACCTTACCCCATTCTGCGAAAATTTCGAATATCAAATAACTAGGCCCATTTTTGTTCATTCTTCTTTTGAAGCGATTTCCTTCTCTGCATTATGGAGTATCTTTTGTTGCTGGCTTACTTGTTCCTATCTCGAGACGTCGTTCTTCAACCAAGACAATTTTTGTTTGGAACACATGTTCGTGAACCAATTTGTTTATGATCGAAGGTGTTCATGAAGGAAGTTTCCACTGTATTGCAACGCACATGCAAGTTTCGTTGTCTCAACCTTGCTGTCTATACGTCTTAGTTATACGTATAGTGTAATGGTTCTAGAAACTAATAGTCTTCTTTAAAATAGTAAATGTGCTGGTACTTTTGCCTATTACTGTATTTATTATTGTTTATCTTTGAAAGCTGCATTCTGATAAACGATATCTCAGTTACCAAGGTATATGCAAGTGAGCTAAGTCCACAACCATCCACTAATTCTTGGGATGTTCTAGTTCGGCTGCGTTAGATAGCCGGAAGAGAATACAAAACTGAATAGCTTTCTAAACAAATATTTACCTATGATATAAAAGGCAATTATTCAGCAAAGTTGCAGTATACCTTAAAACATTTGCATGCTGGTTTGCTCAAGTCCTGAAATTCCCAGTATTAAGTTAACCTCTTAGGATTGTTTCAAACCCGCCTAAAATGTACTTTCATTTTCTGACGGAATGTTCGACGTTTCATTTAGAGCGTGTCAAACATAACCAAATGTATTCGCACTTTGTTGATGCAAGCCCAAATTTATCTTTGGATAATCAAAAAATAATGATATTCCATGAAAGTTCCAATTTATAAAATTCTTTTGCAGGAGTGGTTTAGATCATTAATTATCAGAAAGCATTCGACAGCTATCTTTCTAAGTGGATGGATGCCTTCGTGAAGGACTTTGTAATGGAAACTGCCTCGTATACTAACTACACATGAGGAAGTCTTCGAAAGCGCTATGCAGCCAGCCTGTTCACTCGGACTGAACTACAAGTGTTCAGCGACTTTAGGCAAGCCTAATTAGCATTAAGTGATTAAATTGTTTTTAACTTGCAAATCAAGGTATTAAGTTATCTGACAGTGAATCAAATGTTTTGTGCGAAGTGAATATCTGAGTGTATTTCGGTAATTCAGGGTTAGATTTCATTGTGTAAGGACTCAAAATAGTTTGTTTCGGCTCCAAAGTGTCATTTTGAAGAATATGAAGAGGAAAATCTTCCGCCGTTTAAAGATTGGACAGAGAATCATGGTTTGGTTTAGTTTATTTAATTACTGCGAAGCACTCGAGTGTTATTTGTCTAAGGGGAAGGATAACTTCGTTGAGGACATTCTCAGGGAAACTGGCTCGTATATACGTTACACATGGGAAAACCCACGCACACTCATATGCAGCCAGCCCATTTGCGGGGTTCAAACCCCGCATCGAACTACCAGTGCTCAGTGACTACCCCTCGGCCACTGATGGGCTTGCAGACAATCATGGAAACAATGAGATATGTAAATACTTTAAGACGGAATCTACGCAAGGAGAGCAATTTCAGATTTCTGGAACTGTTGCAAAGAGGCCTGGGCAAGGTCTTAAATGAATAACAACTGTTTCTCAACATCAGTTTCTGACAATAACTGCCTGTCACCCACAGGAAATCTTCTGCTCGGCAGTTAAATTCAGACACTTGCCACAGCCATTGCAGCTGTTGTACCATGGTGAACTGTATACAGAAAGCGTATTGAAAAGAGACTTTATGCCAAAACGGCTAATGGTATAGGTTTTACCGTCTTCACAATAGAAGTATCGCTTCAATTGGTGTAAAGGACATGGTAACTGGGTTGAACCTCCATGGTCCCATATTCTCTTTACTCATGAGTCAGTTTAATTTGAGATGCGATTCCAAACATTTTTGGCTCTGGCGAATCAAAAACCTGAAATCTTTCTTCGGATATTATGGAAGGTAACCGTATATCGGGTTGAGGTCTTAGAGCCGTGTGTGTATATATATACAGGGCTTTAAAAGTCATTACTTTCCACTGGTGCATATGGATCTCATTTATGGACGATAATGTTCGTCCACATGGAACAAACCTTGTTAACAAATTCAAAGACATTGTTTGGATGGCCACGGTATCTTCTCAACCTAATTTTATCGTAATAGGTAACTTACGAGACTACCTTGCAAAAACAAGCGCATAGAGATTTAGATGTCCTGGAGATTGCATTGCTGTAGGAGTTGAACTGAATTCTGCAAAGCATGGTTAACGTTATTGCCAACATGGACATCCGTTGCATATGTGTGTAAACTAGCAGGGTAGATTCCATTTCATATTAAATTCGTAAGCCTTAATTTTTTTTGCCGAGTACTCTTTTCAAGTTTCTATTATTACCGTTTTTACTCAGAGTTTTCTTTTACCGTATTAATTGTTTCATGCTTTTGTTTTATATGCAAGAGCCTTGATTTTTTCCTTTATATGTTATGCATTATTCATACAGTTCAGTTTGATAAATCCACGATATCATGCATGAAAATATAATTTTGGACATGTGTACTATAAAGTAATCTTTAATGCTATAATTCTATTACCTTCTAAAAACTAAAAAGTCCATATGACAAATGCAGTTTGTAAACTTGAACCAAGTTTGGTTTGAGAGATTCTGTTCAGTTAAAATAGGAACTGAAATATATGTCAATAGAGGATTCTAAAGAATATTGCTTCACATAATTCGCTTGACCCATAAATTTCTGAATAAATAGGCAAATATTAAATGTGTCATAAATGCAACTTTATTTGAAATGTAATAATTTAAATTCCAGCATCAGGGTAAGTTTGCCATAAAGTAACGAAGTCTACATCACATACAAATAAAACATCTGCAAAACTTGCAGTAATCGCCTCTTTCCATGCTATGGCTTTTTCGTTGGACTTTAAAAAACTGTTGAACACATTGAGAATTAAATAACCGAAACGTACGTATGTAATGTGGGGGGGGCGCAGCCTGACACTTCTGGCAGACGTTACGCCCTTCTATAGTCTTTTTATGCTCTTCGGCAAAGCAAGCCAGAAACAAAAGCCCCAACAAAACAAAAAGTTAGAAAACATAACAAGAGAAGTCAAAATAGAACCATAAAGGTGCTAGTATATAGACTACTCTGGTTTTTTTATTTTTCAAGAACTGTCAAAGGAAAGCAGATTTGAAAAATAAAGTAAAGCGTTAAGAGCCAAACTAAGACAATAGAGCAACACTCGACACCAGCCCCCATGTACAAACTAACATATTATACCTATTTTTCACCATTTTGATCTATTCTTTTCACTGCTACGCTATTGTAATTCGATGTTTTAGAGCCTTTATCTGCTCCCTCTATCTCTAGTGACAGCACACTGTTCAACAAAATGAGCATCCCCACAATCACATCGCATAACTTACATTTAATCATTTTCTTGAATCCCAAACTTATTAATATTAAAGGCAGCTCTTCAGTGGCCGCTTATGATTTTATTGACATCTATGCATGATTAAGTTTTACACTTTTAATTTTAAAATTTGCATGAAATATTTTATTTCCGTCCTGCCATAGTATATTCCTATTCTTATACAAATTAGCGTAATTCGTATGGCCTTTCTTCTTGAAACCGGTGTTTCCGCTTTTGAAGTATTAGGTTCTACAGCCACTTCCTTAGCAAGGACATCCCGCAGTCCAATGCGTAAGTACCCAGCATGTGCTGTAATCCAGTTAAGTCTAATTTCATGTTCCTTAAGAAGGCTTGTGTATAGTTCTTTGTCGTTTGAATAAAAAATATCCGGCTGATCTGCGTTGAAGAGGGCTTGTAAAACCGAGAGACATTCAGCATATATAGAAATATCTTATGGGGTGGGTGGGGATTTTTGGGGGTTCTCGTTGCAGTGCTATAAAAACTACAAGAAGTCCTGCTTGAAAAATATAGTTACAGCTTTCCAATTTTAATTTTTCATTGTCCATTTTAATACCATAATAATAAACAACAAAACATCTCTTAATTTCTTCCCTAACCCGCACCCATCAGGGTAAATATCAAGCTCATTCTCTTTCGGCTCAGTCCTATGGTACGCCAATGACATTCTGTTCTTGAGATGAATTATTAAGTTCACATCTAGAGTTTTAAAAGCTCAACTAGTAATGTACCGAAGCTAGTAACCGAAGTTTACGTATACAGGGATTCCGATTCTAAGTTTTGAGAAAGGGGTTAAATTATTTGAAATAACCAAAACAGTTTTCTTTTTGGGGGACCATAAAGATAGTTTGGGTAATTTTGGTTAAAGTAAAGCAAACAAGGGATATTTGCCCAAGTGTATGAATGCCTTTGTGGAGAACCTCCAGAGGGAAACTGGCTTCATCCCGAAAACGCCCATGAAGCCAACTTGTTCGCCTGGAATCAGCAGCCGCTGGTGAGCTGATTCCAGGCGCACGCACTACAAAAGAGAAATATGCTTAAACCGGTATAGTGGTTTGCGTCGCTGACTGCCGTGCCGAAGGCTCCGGGCTCGAATCCCAGAGAAGGCAGGGCTGTTTGTAAACGTATGGTTTCGGTGCGACATGGCGACTAAATATGGCGCGAACCGAAAGTCTTCTAGTGTGGTTTGGTAGAAGGGGAGCGGGGAGACCCTCAAACCCGTGACCCCAGGTTGCCCTCCATCAAAATTGAGGATTAGAACCGAGTCAAATTGCAGTGTTACCTGTTAGGTGCTCAAGGCTGTTTTCAACGACAGGCGTAATCTTGCTCTCCTCGCCACGAGGAATGTCGTAGTCTTCCCACTTAAATGAGTGAGCATAAGCAACACCTCAACATTTGTCCGCTTTAATACTCAAGGGGACGTTTTGTATGAATAGTTTTGTAAAAATAAAATCAGCTGGAGAACCAAGCACGAATTTATGTATTGGCAGATGGCTTAAGCATTCAACGGGAATGGCTGAACCCATTGGCCATTTAGCTATCTTATAAACTGAAATATTTCCCAGCATGCACCGTAATAGGCAACCGATATTACATCAGCATGAAAAGGTATCAGACGATTATCATGTTCTTGCCTTTTTCAAGATTGAAACCAGAAATCAGAATTTAGTTGCCATATTGAGATATTAAACTGAGACTATTATACTCTTTGTGGCTTTACAGGCTAAAACTAAATTCTCTTATCTTATTTTGTTAAGTGCTTCGCTAGTTTATGACTAGTTCCTTTTCATACCAAGTATTCAGCAAAATTCCTGTAAGTGGTTGCCGAGATTTAAGAAAAATTTGGATTACTGTGTAAAACATTAAAATTTGCTTTTAAAATCGGTGGACATCAATATATTCCAAGAGTGACAACATTTGCTAAAAGTATTTTATTTAAACGTTAAAGACAAATTCAAAGGAGAGGTTAAAAAGGTAAAGGAATATGAAGATAAATCATTCTTGAGTCGACGCTTGAGTGTCGTTCTCGATAGCACAGCAACACCTAGAATAAAGAAAATGTTAGTTTCATAATAAATTTGACCTCCCTTGGTACAATGAAAAGGCTTTAATTTCAATAGTCTCCATTGAAACATTTAGTTTAATTAAATTTAGTGTTGAATTATTAAGTACTTCTGTAATTTAATTTGCAGTAATTTAACTGCAAATTTCCGTGGTTTGATTTCAGTTCATTATAAAAGGAGACCAGAGATATTTGCCTAACAAGAGATGGCCTTCGTAGAGGACTTTCCAAGGATAACTGGCTGGTACGCACGTTACACATGGGAAAAACAAAAACGCCCATAAAGCCAGTCCTTTCGCCTGGAATCGAACCCAGACCTGAACTACCAGTGTTCAGATATTTTACCGCTCACCCGCAGGTATCTGGTTAATACAAATAAGGTTAAGTAGTGAAATAATTTCAGTTCTCTGAATCACTAATGTAAAACTAGTCATTTTGGAGAAGGGCAAAAATTAATTTTAAACTAATCTGCTTTACTTCCTGCAAATTACATAGGATGGGTGCATTTTCAAATTTCGTGTTCTTTAAGCAAGGCATCTAATCTCATTTTTAAAAGTTAGATAGCTGAAAAATTACGCATAGACCTAGAATTCATCTTAAAATTACTCAAAGATTTGCATCACTAAGGTTTTGTGCAATTACTGAATAAGAGTTACAATACGATTTAAAGATTGATAATTCATTTACCAGTTTTAAAAGTCCGTAGATTCAAATTCATCTGAACCTCTAGGACTTTCGGGTTTCTCTTCGACAATATCCTCGCTCGACTCTTCTCGGTGGACCTCGACTTCCACTACCATCACATTAGATGAACACGAAGATGAGCTCGAAGCAAGGTCACCTTCACATAGTCCGAGCGATGGGGTAGAAGCAACGTCACGTTCAAATAGTCCGAGGGATGAGCTAGAAGCAACGTCACGTTCAAGTAATTCGACAGATGCACCCGAAGCAGCAACGTCACGTTCAAATATACCTGCAATTAAATTTAATGCAAATATAGAGGCAACAATAGCAAATCACACGATTTAATTCCAAGATTCAATTTAATTGATCGAACCTTCAGACTCTGGAACGTCTTCATAGGTTCTTGTTCTTCTTGACTGCTGCTCACCTCCGAGTTCTTCTTGGCGAGGGCTCAACCGCCCAAACATCCCACGTACAGTATCCGTCACGCCGGTGTTAACTGGCCAAGGGAACTGGGAACTCGAACCGTGAATGGAGGATGGCTGCTGAGTAACTGGAGCTGTAATTATAGTTCAGTATGAAAACTGCGAAGCCACTACATGAAATCTTAACAATCTATAATACGTTAAAGCTATTGGCCTTAAGTCTCATTCTGCCCAGAATATCAGATATTTAAAAGGCTAGTGCTATGAATAAGTCGCTTTCTATGGGATGATGGCAGTAGCGTGCGGTAGGTTTTCATGCAGGGTGTGCAGAGAATAATAAAACCATAAAAATGTACATTAAACACTACTTTAACTTTTTATTATCCATTTGTACACAAAATCCATACGTCTATCTGTATTATTAACAAAATCATCAATTACATGATCAAAATATTCTGGTTTTGACTGTAATAAATGCAAGATTTCTTTTTCTATTGTTATTAGAGATAAATTGCTTAATCTATCCTGGCTCATTGTATTGCGGGCATAATTTTTTACTCTTTTCAATGATGAAAATGATCTCTCCACCGAAGCAGTTGAAAATGGAATTGTACAAGTTAAATGTGCCAGTTTATTTACTTCGCTTAGGGCATCTGTCAAATCATTCAGCATTATATGCTGAATACGTTTCGATAAATTCATTTCGTGGTATTACTCACTGTGATAAAGAACGAATAATTCATTGGTTAGCTTTACAAAATCGAAATGTTTTGCGTAAGCGTTCTTTAAGGAATTAAAGTGTTCATCCGGAAATTTACTTTGATATTTCTTAAAAACTGAAATTCAATACTTCAAAAAATTTGAGCGAATTTAATTTTTTAAAACAGACATCTGACAATAAATAGTGTCCATTATTTCATATAAATTTTTAAAATGTTGATCTTGGTCTACACTTGAGTTTTGTAAATTTACACGACTTTTTTAAATTTGGGGGACCAACTACAGAAATAGTGTCTTTATAAACTTCATCAAATGCAACAGAAGTTCGTATATTTTGAATTGCATCTTTTACTTCCTCTACTTTTTGACTAGTATATGCTATATCTGTTAGTTTTTTGTAAAATGTCAAATAGAACATCAGTATAACTAAACACTCAAAAATATTTAGGAGAAAATTACCGTTAAGTTCTTCAAAAAAACATGTGATAACTCTTTGCAATATTAATTGTATCGTTATCCCAGCCTTCTGGATTCACAATAATGTTTTCAAATAATCAGAGAGGCCTTGCCTTTCGCTCTTTATTGTACTTACCAAACGAGATGAATAATTACAACGTGTTGTAGCTAATATTGGAAATTTTCTTTTAATAATTTCATTTAAAACAGGATTTCTTTTTGTAGACACCGAAAAAAAAGACTATGCCAGAAATTGTTGCAAAAAATAATTTGCAATCTCTTATAAACAATACAGATTGTGACAGAACTAAATTAAGTACATGTGCGCACCAATGCACAAACATAGCTTCTGGGAAAATGTCTTACATTTTTCTGCGTCCCATTCAACGCTTCTGCCATCCCATCGTACGTTTGAGCAATCAGTTTATTCTCACACCCCCAACTCAAAATCGTTTCTTGCACAACATTACACAAAGCTTTCGCTGAACGATCACCACTATCATCTTTAAAAAACAAAGACATTTCCATTGTAGCACAACCGACAATTGGGATTTGTGAGATATGCCAGATGTTTCATCCAGCATAATAACAACGAATGGAGTTTCTTACCTCACTTCTAATGTCTGAAATTACAATATTTTTTATCGATGCAATAATATCATTTTGTATTCTATTAGAGGTTCCAGAAAATACTGTTGCAGTTCATAGGTGGGTTGTTAAAAGGTCATCATAGTTACTAATTAAAGTTATTAATTCTATACAATTTCCTCGGTTAAGGGAATTTATATTCTCATTGTCTCCACGAAATGCATCTTCTTGTTTTGCTAAATAACAAACTACATCTATTTCCTCTTACTTTTTCATTGTGTTGAACAATCAATGAAGCCTTTTGTTGATCTAACATTAAATCTATCCTGGCGGTACCAAATGTTTTTAATAGTATTAAAGCATTTATAAGAGATTGTGTTTTTTCATGTTTCTTTGCAGCTTGGTGGACATGATTTAAATCACTGTAACCTTGTTTTGTCCAAATATTCATATCCTTTACAATTACAACTAAAAGTAAACATGGCCAACAATACAACTTATTAAATTCACTACAACCGGTTAACCATTTAAATTTTTCATACATAGATTTTTGAAAATGTCATACACGCTGTTGTCCTTTAATCTTAACGTTTTGCGATAGCATAATATCCGGCATCACTCTACTTAACTATTTAGTTTTTTGTAGTAACGTCTTGTCTCGAAAATGGATTTTCCAATAAATCTAATTGAGACATAACTATAGAAACAGCTAAACTTATAAGAACTCTACTAGCACTGAAGCAAAAATCATGTCTTGTGTTGTATGGTGTCATATCGGCGGCCGCCGTTGCGGTGCCTCATTGTTAGCCTGATGACATCCGGATGAGGCATCAGGATGCTCATTGGTGCCGACAAACCGAACCACGCGCGGAGGATTTCACTGCACGCTGGCACAATAGGACGAACTGTTTCTTGTTCGGTCAGTGGATTAAATTATATTTGTTTTTAACATTTGGAAATCATATATTCTGCGAAAAACATCTTGACAATTTTTTAAAACAAAACCAGGGATATGGTGTTATAGATATAAGTTATATACTGTCTGTAAGACAATGAATGGTAAAATTTGGACTGTTCCGTTAAAATTTGTTTCTTTTTCGTCTAACAAAACTTGTTTTTCAGCGAATTATTTCTGTAAATATAATATATCACCGAAATTACTGTACCACACTAAAACATTTCCCTTTATATTGACGAAATACTTATATTTTCATAAAAACAAAATCTTACAATATATAAATTTAAATTTTAACCGTCTGCAAAATCGTATGTTAGTTAATCAGTTAAACCTAGTTAGTCAGTCAGTTAATCAGTTAGTAAATCAGTTAGCCAAAAGTGCTTCAGCACCTAAATCCCCGCTCTAATACAACGCTTAATAAACCGTACCTTCGGATGATTCTGAATGCCAAATGCAGGAAAAATAGCTGCATTTGCCCCAGTGGTATGGTAGGCTGTGCTTCTCCAGTAGCCCATACATATAAAGCGCGATTTTCTATTAGTTCGCAGTGCGTACACATTAAAACTTTATGTTCGTTTGCTTATCAACGCGCTGCGTGGTGCAGCACCTAGTACCGCACGCACTGCGGGCATACAAGGAAGCAAATCAACATAATATTTGAATATATTATAAATAATATTTATTATATACCATATGAAGATAGGTAGACATAGGTGCAGAAAATTATTGTCTCAATTTTGTCAGGGTGTGCAGTGCACACCCTGCACATATGGACCGCATGCTACTGGATGATGGTGTATACGGTTTCTATGGGATGATGGTGAACACCCACGTGTTCAATCCAAATGCAAAGTGCATCTATTTTCATCCCTTCATATTTGTCTCATCTGAAGAATTCTACCTGCGGATTTCAACAAGAGTCATACCCAAATCTAGACTATCATGGACTATCAAGAGCCCAGCCTTTTCCCCAGCAGAGTGCCAGTATACTCACCGAAGTATCAAAGTAGCTTCCTTTCCCTCTCGTTCGTTTGAGTTCAAAACAATCGTGACGCGTTATATGAAGACATTTATATTTAAGGAGCTGCCATGAAAAAGTTAAATATCAAGTTTCAAGGTTTATAGAAGTAAGGCTATCAGCTTTGCACATATTCAAGGTACAAAAAGCTCTGCGATACCAATATTTGGAGAACCAGTTTTCAGAAATTGCTTTATAGCAATATGGATAAATCGTTAAGACTGCTTTCTACGTTGACAAAGACATGCAACAAGCCTCCAAATTCTATGGCACTTTAAGTGAGGATATACTTTAATTCTGTTTTAAAGTATAAAATTAGAAGCAGAACTTAACGGCTGAAATGATTTCCCTGTCTGAAAAAAACTAAATTTTTAATTTTACGTTTTATTCAGAAACTGAACTTATGATTTGTAGGAATTGGTAAGAATTTTTTACATTCTTCCTGCTTCATAAAAATCATGATCCTAGTTTAAAGTCTGCAAGTTTATATTTTATGAAAGTATGCTGCCCAGGAAGCTGAGTGCGATACCGAAGGACCCGGGTTCGTATCCCGGAGAAGGCATGGCTGTAACTCAGTCCCTTCATAAGACGCAACAGTGGCAGGCTGTTGGGTACCTCCACAATAAAATAGCCACCACTTGCTACTTAGGAGTGTTGAAAAAGACAACAGTGCTCGCAGGCCAAAAATTATGAACGGATACCAAAAACGTAAAAGTTCATTTCGGCTTTAATAAGTGAAAAACATTAAAATATAAGGTTATTTCGCAGAACACCAAGGGTAATATGCATCAGTGGCAGCTACGCTGAAAAAATTAGGAGATCTTAGTATTCTTCGCTCAGAGCCCCCTGTTTCGTAAATCAGACCTTGAGAACTCTAGCATGGAATCAGATTGCTCAAGTTAACTTGTCTTCTAAAAGTCACTTTTAGACAAAATATTTCAAAGGTAGGAAGCAGCTGATATTCACAGGCAAAAGTGGAGATTCAGAGCACGAGCAGTATGGGACAGTTATGATCCTGTCATTTTAGTTTTGTTTTAGCTTAATTCTGCAAAGTAAACAACAACTATTTGCCTAAAAGGAGGGATGCCTTCGTGGAGGACTTACCACGGGTAACTGGCACGTATAGACTTTACAAATAGAGAAACGAGGAAAAGCCCATGTATGCTGCCCGTTCGGAGGTATGCCAACTCCGTACTGAACTAGTAGTGTTCAGCGATTTTACGCTCAACCGCTGGTGGGCCCTTGTTAAGAAAATTGAGTGAACAAATAGGCTTTGAACAACTTTGCGGGCATGTAACTTCTGGTGAAATTTTGGAGCATAAAACTCTGAACATATACCTCACTTTCTGATACATAATTGTGGATAAAATTTATTAGTGACGCCACGAAGATGGTATAGAAGGAACTTAAACCATGAACTCCATAACCTGCGTGGCTTTTTATGTAGGTCACATGCAATGCACATTTAGATTTGACAGTAAGCAAATGACAATGCGTTACGACAAACTTACGTCTTAGCATCAGTGTCCTCACCGATTTGCCAAAAATTTAATTTCAATTGCAATTTAAAAAAATCAAATTACATTCTCTTAACGCATGATCTCAGTAGCTGCTGAAATCTTAGAGACTGAAAAGTGCAGTCAATATACATCTCAAAATTGGTCAATATGACCAAGAATTGACAAGAGTCATTTAATTGAACGAAATCTAAACACCTACAATGTATAAACATCGAAGAAACATTGGATTTAAAATTTCTCGTTTTCGGGCGTTTCAAGTAGTTTGCCAAATCATTTGATTTCGCAACATAAATATGCTTCAAAATGATATGCAACTTACCTCTAATATCGGGCGATTGCCTCAGTCCTCCTTCAAGAAGCATCTGCTCAGACGTTGATGACTGAATATTTCTTCTAAAGTTGGCGAAGCGAACTCCACATGCTGTTAAAACTGTAACAAGCAGGGAGAAGCCAGTGCAGAGGAATGTTACAGCAAAGGCTACGAAAACACCTGCTAAAGCGAAACACACACTAGCCAGAAGTGTTAGGAATCCTAGAAATCCCGACCACATCATATCATACTTGATAAACATCCAAAATTGTTGTAAAAATTGAGCTATTGCATTTATGTATCTAGATCCAATTTCTTCTGCAGAAGACGTATCTGCGGGTAAAACATTCTCAGGAGTAGGTTCAACAAGACAAGATGACTCAACTACCAACTCTGGTTCAGTTTCCGATGCTTTCGAGGTTTCGGGCTTGGTCTTCTGGGAACTTTCTTCCCTCTCTTGTTGATTATAGGTTTCGGGCTCCTGGGAACTTTCTTCCCTTTCTGGTGGAGACGAGCATGCTTCCGATGTCTCCGTTGAACCCGAACATTCACCTGGACTAGGCACTTCAGAAGGAAGATCCTGGAGAAAGAAAATCTTATGAGTGATAAGAGAAGTTTTCAGTGTGTACGTAATAGAACTATCTAATAAGCTTGGACTTCATTAACCACATTATAGTGATATTTTCAAAGACTGCGTTGCGTTGTTAGTCAGAAATTTCAAAGAAATTTTCTATCAAAAAATTTATTTTGCAAAATGAAAGCAATCCTCACGAGTAATTCATTCCAAGTAACCAAATCATAAAAGGAATAACGATAAGATTGGTAGGTAGCCAGTACAGTTGGTGTAAAGGGCCGTTCAGACCGAGGTTTATCTGAGCTAACGGAGACAACCGACCCATCTCCAAAACCAGCTCCCCTAGAGCAGCAAGTTGAAAAATCTGAACTACAAGCATAGCGGAGCTAGTCTACACTTGGAACCGATTCTGTTAGCTCAGAAACCCCAGTCTGAAAAGACGCTTTAAAAGACAAACCACTGTAAGAACAGCGCTGAAAAATTAAAATTTTGCGAAAAATGTTTTTCTAAACATGCAATACAATCTGTATTTAAAATTTTTATTTTAAAATGTTTTCTTTTAATAGTGTTTGCCGACTTATCGATAGTTTGGGAATGCTTTTTAAAAGTTGTGAAAATTTTCAGCTAGAGTACTTTTTAACCTTTTCATCTATAAAAGACCACCAAAGTGCACCAAGGTGGTTGCAGTTAGTACGCAAGTACCCCCAAAGGTTTATTCCAAAAAATTTAATGACGCTACATAAAGAGAAATTAATTTCCTTTGTTAAAGATATATATATTAATTGAGTTTATCCAAGAAGTAGGTAACGGAAGAAATAAGCTCAGAGCATAGAAAAGAAATGGCAAAAGCATCATGATTATACCAAATTATCAGCATCGAAGATTGAACTTGTGGAGCTTAAAGGGGAGAGAGGTTTACATTTACCTTGAGTATGGTTTTACTGTTCTCAATTCAGTTTACGGAAGATTTCCCAGGAAATAGTCTAGTATTTATTATCTCTGGATATCTTGAAATATTTCTAAATTCTCAAAGCCAACAGCTTCCTACAGTTTACTCTGCACAAGTGCTCTTTGGCTTTCTACTGGGTTCCGTTTCGTATTCACGTTACACACGAGTAAAACTGAAAAATCGACCATGCAGCAGGCCGTTCGCCTGGGGATTGAACCCAGGTCAAACTCCCAGCATTCAATGTTCTTAAACATTCGGTCATTGCTGGGTCCGTAAATGTTAAGATATTCGTGTTATTGTTTAAATCATAAGTTTTTAACAATAAAATACGGGTTTGTTGAGAGTTAAAAATCAAAGAATCACATTTTTGAATTTCTATGAATTACTATTGATAAGCTTCAAGTTATCCTACTAAAGTAGACGCAGAAGCAACAAAGTATGTTCCTTATCGAGTCCAATATATTTGAAAATGCATAGTTAAGAGAGGTTAAGCATTTTGTAAAATGTTTACCAATGGTTTTCAGAACTATATAAATGACAAATTTTACAATGCGCAAATCATGGGTACTTTTCCTTCATCAGCCCGCAATATATCTTCTGTACAAATCTCGCTTAAATAGTTCCATTCAACTACAGTATGCGGCAGGTCAAGTTAGTCTTAGCAAAACTGAATTGAGGTCAATTCCTTAGACCATAAATGAATAAGAATGCGCATGTAGAGGAGATACGAGATGTTCCAAACCAGTTACATTTTGTAACTAACATCTCTCGGCAGCCATTACATCGCCAGCTTAGTTGATATTTGAAAATTTTCAATTACTTGGGAAAAGTCCACAGTGGTGGAAATATTCTATCTAATCTTTCAGTGGATGGTAATTCAAAGAACTGCATGGCGAGACCAAACAACGCGAGACTAATTTCTGGAATAAAAGGGGGCGCCAAGACATAAGGTACGACTGCGAGATTTGCAAGTAGATAAAGTACCAAATAGTGCATGTTAAGAAAATAGTGACATTTCTTTCACTTGAGCTGATTGATTTAAAATAAAGCACGCAGAGGCTATCGGCCAAAAAAATTCTTTCATGAAAGTCTACGGTAACTGACTTTTAATCACTTCAGTCGTGGAGGAAATCACAGAAGCTCCATGCAATCAGTTGGCTTGTAACTTCTTCAAGTCTTGCCTCTAAATAGCAAATTTTCGTGCGGTCTGGTGACCCTCCTTATAATTGATTTGTTTAAATGTAATGCTTGCGTAACGAATGCTTACTGTACCAGTTAAAATGTTTAAATTATGGCATTACAACTTAAGAGTTACTGCCAAATTACCAAAATGCATGTCACACTTACATGTAAAGCTATATTCTATTCGATTAGATGAAGGTACTTTTACAACTTAAATTTTGGACTTACCATGCAACAGAAGTTCTTAAATACGAAAGCTAAAACAGTAAAAGCATAAACGTCCTTCATTTTATTTAGACACTTACGCAAAGTAAGGAGCTAGAAACCTGGCTTTCAGTACTGTTGATCAGGTATGTGAAAATTCGCATGCAAAATATTATGCTCAGGAAGCTTAAAGTAATAACTGAACGGGGTAAACTTAGGTTTTTTTTATTGGTTGCCGCAAAACCAATTACTATAGAGTTTCCTGGATCAAATCAAAACCGAAAATTAAATGCATAGTGTTTCTGTATCTTTTCTAAGGTAATTTTCGAACATTAGTTCAAATCAGACATGAAACTTGCAAATTCCCGCCCTCTAATACCTACAAACACTTGCTGGTTTTTTACTAGATATTCCCTGAAAATAAAAAAAGGGAAATCCGCAAAGGGCTGCATTATATGCAAAAGCCCGTTGCAGAACTGAGGACGTGATGTACAATGCGAAATAAAGAGTACCTCTGGAATGACAATCATTAAGCCAACATATTCATTAATACATAGCGCTAAGTTATGAAGCGCATAGAAATGATTAAAAATCTATTAAAGGAAAAATGCAAAACAAATACATGAAATAACTTGAGATTTGGGAATACAAAAAACGCCCGATTAACTGCTGTTCTTACTTTGTTGGATACCACTTGTAATTGTGATGCATTGTCCTTAACCGTGAATTTATTCAATAATGAGAGTCCATAAGCTCTACAATTGCAATGAATTTAGATTAAAGTTAGGGAGATTTAAAAATATCAAGCGAGTTACATTTAAGATCTATTACATATAAAGCATGTGGAAATAGCCACGCGTTTTAGGTTGGGGTGGGAAATATAAATCTTTTACGCTGGCAAAATCGTCCAGCTGAATCTGTAGGTAAGTACTGCCTTACCAAGAAGATTGAACCACGAGACTTCTTGAGACAAATTTTTAATTCTCTGCGAAGCAGGCTATCTAAAGACATGCAAGCAAAATTAGATTTAGTGAAAGCATATTCAGCGTGCTTCTTTGTGGCAAGTTTGCTGCTTAAAATAAAACTCAGCTATTTTCCCTATGTGGCGACTGAAAGTTTAATACAACTGATTAAATATTTCATTATTAAATTAAAAGTGATAACCTGGTATCGGAGAGGGCAAACAGTCACTATTAGTATTCCATAGGTTTTCATACCCAGTTTTGATAAGTAATCGATTCCCCGTTTCGGCGCGAAATCAAATAAGTCTCCTTGACATTAAGAAGTCTTCGTATCCGGAAACGAGAGCAAGTTCACTTTTTATAGCCCTATTTATACTGATGAATTTATTTAAAATATAGTCCGTTTTAAAGCATTCGATTTCTTAGGAAGAAATTCTGTTTGAGGACTATGGCATTTGGAAATCCAAGAATTTTGCGCTTAATATTTACAACATTAAAAAGAGTATTTGCATTAATATTCGAGATTAACTTAGTGTATTGTAGCCAGCGAATCTTTCTGGCATAATCCGATATTGCATGGAACTCACAGATTAAACTCGAGCTACCATCTAGTGCATTTCCTTTTGTAGATTAGTTCAAAGTGTGGACGCATGTGGTATTTCTTTCCACCAAGAGCTTGAACATTTTGCTATAAGATACGTTACGAAAGCCCTAAAGATTATATTTAGATTTGTAAAGTTTAAAATCCGTCGATAATTTACTATTTATATAGTACTCGTTTCATGCACACTTTTATTCGAATCCCCGACACTTAAATAGCGATGTTTGCCGAGGTCAGCACTGAGAAATCGTCGTGTGATAAGCATTTGACGGATGGCTGTGTACGGAAATAAAGACAACGAAGAGTTTTAAGAAAATCTTAGCAGTATTTACTTCAGGAGTAATAGAATCCAATTGTTGATAGTAAATGACCAACATTGTTTTCGGTGATAAACCTGGTACCACCACTTTAAGCTGATCAAATACTGCTCAAAATCATGATCAGTAATTGTGAAATAGCTGCAAGATTCAACTCTCGCTTGAATTTTATATGCTAAGGAACTGCTATTTTGAAGGAATTCTTTGATAGTCATGCAGGTCTTCGAGCTTCTCTAGACTTGTTCATGAGAATGTACGGTTTGCTTTAAATTTTTTGCTTCCTTTCCGGTGGCTTGGATGTTGATACTTGAGGTTAATTTCAAAGGATTAAGAAATCAATCTTAGCTAAAATTACCCGGGACCAGAATTACTACTTCTGGAGGAATTTAGCAAGGGATTACTTTCATCCTGTTTAGCAGTCTGTTCATTTCCTTTATCTTTGTTGAGATTCTTAGGATTCCTATGTCCACTTTTCAAGTCCAAATATGTGGATTTTAGAATTGGCATACGTACAATAACCAACTTCGTTTGGGGGGGGGCATAAATACAAGTTTCACGATGTCCGGCGCATTCCGTACTCTTATAAACATTCAAGAAAATAACCATGATCGAAATGCTGGCATTGATGGCACTGTGTTGGTCTGACTGCATTTTATATGGTTTAGTATGAATCATTACGTCAAGAATATTATTTTAGATCTTGTAACCATCGATGTTTCATTTGCAAGCTACAAAATGTATTAGTAGTGTTATACAATTTGGGATTTTAGTCTTAAGTTTCACTTTTATAACTTGAGCAATTATATTTAATCCTTAAGGAGTTAAATTATGTTGAATAGCTTCTATAAAATTATCTTAAGTATTTTAGTTTCAAGTGCTTTTATCTTATAAGAATATCTAAAGTATGGGACAGATTTTTTTTAAGTCGAACATACGAGCGATTTCCATATAAAGATGTTGGGATCGTATACTTGAATGAGCAGTAAGTCGCATTTTAATTTTCTTTGAATTCACCAAAGAACAAGCCCTTTATGCACTCGAGAGTTTGTTCTAGTCCATATTGAACTCCGAAACTACAGTTGGTGGATTGCTACTAGCAACTCTGGTAAGCAAGGTGAAGCCTTATCAGAATTCTAGTTTGTTTTTATTGCGTCAGCGTCCGCTGATGAATTAAATTCAGTATCCTTGGTAATGTCGTTTGGAGGTGAAATACTTACCATGAATTTTTGATAGCTGTTCTGGGTTTGTCAGTTTTTATTTGCAGTTACTTTTGATTTAAGATTGCTTGCGGATTATAGAGTTCACCAGCATTCACTAGAGGAATTTATTTCATACGCTACAGTTTTTGAAACCCTAGTTTGGCTGTCCTGGGTTACAAACATACATTACTCATGATTTTTAATTTTCTGTTCAATCACGGTAATCAGTTTGATAGCTTGAATATATTTCACGTCGGTTGGCAACAAGGTACTAAAAATTTAGTTTACACGCAACTTCAAATTGGTGAAGTATGATGTTTTTACAAAATCTCTGAAAATTTTGTTTTAGGAAACTTTCTTGGTATTAGAAGGCATTAGTGTTAAGGACTGGTTAAATGAACGCCAGTGTTGATTCGTGGGGTTCATAAATAATTCTCAAAATCTCTGTGGCAAAAATTTTAAGAGAACATTTAGTTTGCCTCTCCAAAATCCTCACCTTCACAGAGAAACTTGCTACTTATTCAAACATTACTGGAACTTACCAGGAAAACCTGCTTCCGAAATCTGAACTTTCTTGTCACATAGGCATACCATTGAGGAACAGAATTACTAGTTACTGAAACCAACCGCTATACACGAATTTGATTCGGACGAAAGGGAACGAAATTATGCGAAAGAAGTTATCAAAAAAGAAAAACGATAAGAAAGTGCAAATCAAATTTCTAACTTTAATTTGGAGTAGTGTTTTAAGCCCCCATTTTAATTTCTATAAAACAACCATTAAATGCAGTCTGCCTACTACGAATACAAGAGACATTGTAAATCTGACTACTAATTCAAATGTATTTAAACAAATTTCAAAAGTAATTAACAGTTTTTAAGGTTATAAACTCTATTTCCTTTCCAAAACTCAAAAGCAGCATTACAAAAGAAATTTTGAGAGAATTACAATTAAACTGAAATATAAAATAAGCAACACAGGAAATTGATCCAATCGTATTTAAAAGTGTGTCTTAAACACGAGTATTTAACATTAAAAAACTAAACCAAAACTAGCAACTTAAATTATAACAATAAAGAAATTACCTCGCTATGTTGCTCCTTAGAATCAGCCATCGTTTAAAACCAAAGGTACAAATGGGCAGTGACTTGAAACGTGGAAGAAGTAACTTATAAAGGACAATTTAGTTCAGATTTTCTAACTGCGTGATTTTAGCAAATGGGGAGCTCGAAGAGAAAACAGCAAGTATGCCCCATTACGGCACGTTGGTGAAGAGAAATATGATGCATAACAATTCAGGAAGGATTACATGGGTTGTATAAATCATTTTTTAGTATGAAGTATTCCTTATGTTTTCGAAAACTATGGCTTTGAGAACTATACTGGGCTTAGATACTTGCATGAGAATTAAAACTGTAAGACACAAAGCAGTGTCTGAATCTAATCTTCATGACTGGAATGCGACTTACCTCTATGAATATTATATCTGCAATGATGCATTTTATTGTCCATTTTTCTGTTACGAAGACAGAGATGGTTTCTATAAAAGGGATAGAAACGGTTCGGTTTTCTGTCAGAGGAACAGGATTTCTCATGAGATGGGATAAATTTGCCATTTGAAATTTAGTGATGGCTTGGCAGATTTAGAAGGACAACTGATTCAACTTCACAAAGAGTTAAAATGATATTTCTTATGAAAATAAATTCCTTTAAGCTGAATAAACGAACACCAATGATTTTCAGTCTTGATGTTCTAAAACGGGACTTTCCTTAGCCAGGGTTTTTTTTTTCCTCACGTAGGTAGCGTATTAAGTTTTTACGTTATGCTACATTACGCTGTTTAAGAGCTTATTCATGCATACGAAGTTGCATTGCAGTAGGTTATTTTTCTTCGTCGTTAACATTACGGCAAAAATTTAAGAAAGCAGAAAAAACAACACAAGGAGAAAATGGCAGGGGGAAAGAGACAAGAAAACTTCGCAGTTCTAAAACCTCGAGATACAAAATATTGGCGTCGCAAATGAAGTCGTGACAATAATTTGCAATTTGGAAACATTGGCGTACAAATCATCGGAGTAAAAAATATAGTACTTACAAAATATGTAATGATAAAAATATCGTAGATATGTGCATTTTAGGGCTCCAAGTAATTCAGAATTCTACGACACATATTTTTTGCAAACGCGGTATTCTTTTGAGCACAGTGAACCCTTTCTAAAACGGTCAAGATTTTGGTCTTCTATTGAAATGGTCATTTGGGGAAGGTGATGTCTAATTAACATGCAAATTTATTTCTTCAAGAATATTTGTTACTATCTGGGGTGGTTCGCTTAAAAGGTAGGAGCTAGGAGGAAGTTCTCTGCATTTTGCTTGGAGATAAAATATTAGTCAAAAAATTCATGGAATTTCGGTGTAATTTTTTATTACTACAATACAGGTACAGTCGGTCACAAAAGTATTTGAATACCGTAACCCCATTCAGAAAAATATACTTTTCCGATCTTGGCTCCATTTTTGGTTTGACGAGAACAGGTTGGTTCGACAAGAAATGGTGTTACGATACAAATTATTTTTTTAAGATCAGCAGCATTGTTTCCAAAATATTTTTAAGATCAGTAGTATTGTTTCCAAGAGAACAATAAAATATACCATCCATTATATTCAGGTGAAGGAGATGTTGCATCTTCAAGAGCACAAGCTTATCTGAACGGAAACGCCAACCGTTTATATAGATAGACAATTCCTTTCGAAAGTGAAAATGGTAAACTGAAACCGACTGGAAAAATTTTCTCAGAGAAAAATCTGAAACACATACAATGTCTCACAAAAGTGATGGGACACTTGTGTTTTACAAAAGGAAACTGTAGTAAAATAAATTAAAAAAACATGTACAAATTTTTTGGGGTGTGTTTCATACTTAAATTTAGTAACAATTATTACATAACATACATTTTCTCAAAATATTAAAATATTAATTTAATAAAAATACAATTGTTTAGAACGGAGCAAAAAATGGCTCACATAACTGATGGGACACTTACTTTTCCACCAAATATTTATCCAAAAATTTTACTTTTTAAAAGGTTTTATATTTTATTGGATTTCCTTTTAATTTTAAAACATGATTTAATCTTCTTGGGATGGATTCGAATAATGTTTTTGTGATTTCTGGAGTGATTTTACCCCATTCTTCTTGAAGCAACGATTTTAATTGTTCTTTTGAAGAAATGGTGTGTTTGCGAGTTCTTGATTCCAATTCTTACCAAATATTCTGTATGGGATTTAAGTCTGGAGATTGTGGTGGTGTTTTTATTATTTCAGGACAGATATACAGCAGCCAGAGTCTAACGTTCAAAGCAGTGTGCTTGGAGTCATTGTCCTGGTAGAATTTAAAATCGTTATGAAGGTTCAATTTTCGTGCTGAAGATTTCAAATTTTGATTTAATATGCCAATATACTTGTACAGTCGGTCACAAAAGTATTTGAACACCGGTACCCCATCAGAAAATTACAAGATTGAATTTTTTCTGAAACCAATTATTTTTTTTGGGTTCAAGATTGGATATTATTTGAATGATTTTATATTTTGTCGTGTATTGGAAAAAACAATTATTTTGCGCTCTTTGTTTTAAAAATAGTCCAAGATTGGTTATCATTTTTTTTAATTCAATCCAAGATTGGTTATTTTTTTTAAAAAAAATTTTTTTTATTATTATTATTATTATTTATTAC
>KK114385.1:358965-403181 GCA_000611955.2 Stegodyphus mimosarum | reverse complement strand
TAAGGTTTCACAGTTTATGCTTACGAAGAAAATCAAGAGATTGAAGGAAGAACCTTATAATTTTTCACATATCTCCTACTTTTAAAATATCTAATGCCTCTACAACTGGCGCCCGAGCTAAAAAGGTGGTGAATGATGATTCTCCACCAGCGGGATTTGGCGATTGGGTCCCCCAAACCCCAATCGCCCTTTAAAAGGGGGAGTATATAAGGTATTTGTCCCGCCTTCTTCGCATGCCTTCGTGGTGTAGTGGCCAGCACACTCAATGCGTAACCGAGAGATCCGTGGTTCGATTCCCGGCGAAGACGTTGCTCATTTTTCACAACTCCTGCTTCCAAATAAGTGCCTAATGACTCTAGAATGTAATTTCATTATAATGTAATACGAGGCGAGAATTTTTGGTGGTAACAATCTGCAAAGTGATTCAACGCTTTTAGTGATTCGACGCAAATTGCCAGACTAACAGCTCTTCTGTGCTAACTCCCCTTCGGGCTAAAAAAAAAATGAAATGTACCCGATACAGCGATTCGTTTTGTTTTCACGTATTTCTCGAACTATGGTTTTTAAATTTCACGTACATTTTTATAAAATTCTACGGATCAAACAAAATTACTACCTAAATGTGAATGAATATGTTTAAGTTTATCCCGAAGAAGAAATGTTTTCGTGAGTCACTGATTTTATTTTTCTTTAATCTTCATTTGTCAAAATTTCATTTTTTCATTCGAAATATTTTCACAATTTTTAGTTCTAAGTGTTAGAATAAAAACAGGTGCACTTACTATGAAAAAGAAAAATTTTTAGGTATACCTATGTGTGATCTTATAATCTAAAATATATCATATCAAGATCTGTCTGTGCTAAGTTTTTTTTCCCAAAAATATAAAATTAAGTGTAAAATTTATTTTTTATTTTTGCATAATAATAACAATAATATATTGTTCCTTATAAGTAGAATATTTTAATTATGCAAAGAATTTTGCCAAGAAATTAATCAGATAATTAATAATCGAAATTTTTATGTTTTTCATTGTCGTAAAACTCTTACTTATGAAAATATATTTACTTCGTTCATATTCAAATTGCTTTCAAATATTTAGTTTAACACATACAAGATGTGTTAACTGAGTTTTATTTCTATAGAAAAGAACCTAATGGGGAACTACCATAACAGTGCTACATTTATTGGAGAGAAATGATATGTCAAAATATTGAAGTGTTTGAGGAAATACGTCAGTATGTAGAGTTATTAAATGTTTTTTGAAAGCAGGAGATGAAAAATGAGCTGTACCTTCGCCGGGAATTCGAACCACGAATCTCCCAAATACGCGCCGAGTGTGCTGACCATTACACCACGAAGGCATGCTAAGAAGGTGGGAGAAATACCTTATATACTCCCCTTTTCAAAGGACGACTGGAGATTAGGGGACTCAGTCGCCAAATCCTGGAGGTGGAGAATCCTCATTCACCGCCTTTTTTAGTTCGGGCGCCACTGTAGATTTGTTCGAATATTTCAATCTCAGGAAATGGAAGAAATGAGTCCTACCCGGGACTGGAACCACGGACCTCTCGAATACCCGCCGAGCGTGCTGGCCATTACACCACGAAAGCATGGTAAGAAGGCGGGATAAATACCTTATAACTGTTTACTTTTTCTCAGATCTGCGGGTATCGAAGTATTTTAATTTTTCCCAGATTTTTATATCTAACCCGAATCTTGGAATATTTATTCTGGGACGGTAATAAGGTGCTCCGGAGAGGAAACGAGTTCAAAATTCCCATTTTCCTTTCCAATGAGCGAGCTTTCGAAATAAACTAATTCAGTATAATTCAACCTCAGATAATATTCGAAACTTGTTTAATGAGCAGTTATCACTTGATTAAACTTAGCTATAAATATGAAATCTTTGGATGAGAAAGGGCTCTAATTAATTTACTGCTTACGTACTGGAAAGATATACATTCAGTAGTTGAATAGGAGACAAATATACCATCCAATTAGTGGAAAATATTTGATACGCCAAGATACGGACAGTTTGTAAAGCACCATCAGAACATTATTGAAGAATTACACTGGTTTATGGAAACTAGTTACATGAAAAATTGCAGAGTTTTCAAAATAATGAGATATTACTAAGAAAAAAATCCTAAAAATAAGGAAAAAAAATCGGAAAGCTTTCAGATTTTATATCACTTCCAAAAGACCTTTTAACGTTTTGTGTGCTACTTTTATTCATTTCATAACACGTTCTTCGCACTTAAACCACATAAAATTCAATTCAAGAGCAATATCCTAAAATATTTAAAAACATGGCTTTAGAACTTCCTATACACAGTCTCGCGCGCTGGAAATAAAAATTTTTTTTTCGTGCAATGTTGTCATTACCCGCTTCGAAATCGCTTAAGTTTGTTAATAAAAAATTTGTTAAAATATTACAAAATTTTAAACAGGTAATAAAACAAAATCGAAATTCAAAATTCGGGCTTCCGAATGCTCATGTTCGGTTGGAGGACTACGTTATTCAAAATTGAATGGATCTAGGTATTATGGTTTTTTCACAGTGTAAGAAATATTCTCGCATCCATGCAGATTATTCATTGTTTAGTTTCTTTAAATATAATGCATGCCGATAATATTTGGTGGCAACAGTTTGGAAAGTGAATCAAAGCAGAAAGTGAAACGTCTTAAAATGCTAATTTGAAAGTAATTGCAGTTTGGATCTAACGCTCCCTTGGGCTAATGATCTAAATACACATTTTATGAATTTAGCCTAATAGCACGAATAAAATAAATTTTTACAGCCCTTAAAGGCTTGCAGAAAATTAGAGAATGTACGCATAAGGTACATCCAGCATAGAATAAATATATATATACTTTAAGTAAAATGTATATCACAATATTATATGAAATTTCTACGTGAAAGACATTGAATGTGTAAATCCCCAAACGAAATTAATCACTGTTAAAATGAATGAGGGATGATGATATGTTTAAAGAAAAGAAATATAAATGTTTTTTAGAAAACTGAACCTTTAAAATTTGATAATGCTTATAACAGTGAACAAATTGTAATAATATATTAGAGCCCTGAAATATATTTTATGAGTCTCTGAAATTATATTATAAATTTTCTGAAATATACATATATATGTCATAATTTATTGCGTAGAAGAAAACATTTGAACTTTTAACAGCTTTCGATAGTGGCTGAGGTTGAAGGCTTGATGACGCATTTAGCACAACTGAGCTTGAAGTCTCACAGTCTTTATTTTTACGTATATCAAATCATCCTTTTGCAGACAAGATATTTTTTAATAATAGTTGAATATAATAATGTCCATGTATACGGGTTTCAAAGTACATGTTAGATTAGTAAGCATAGCAACAAAGCGTCTGGCCAGGAGGAAAGTATAAGCGAAAAGGGACGCAGTAATTCAGAGGAAGTCAAAAGTTTCAGTTAGAGTTAAAAAAGGTTTGGTTTACAATTTTTTGATTGGACAAGAGGTATGTGTATTAAGCGTTACGTAGCGTGGAAAGATCTTGAACTTGGGAGAAAAGATAAATTTAGCGGAAGGGCATAATATATATATATATATAATATGAAAGCAGAAGAACAACACCCCAGGTGAAGCTAACACAACAACCTTGAGTTTAACGTAATTAAGTCAAGATCTCAAGCGATCTCTGGGGCAAACAAGTACAAATCCCTTTTCATCAGGAGCATCAAAGCAAAGTGAAACCATTAGGAGCAAATAGTCTTGCAGATTTCTTTGCTCCTGATAAAGAGAGACCTGTAGCTGTTTACCCTCGAGATCGATTGAGATCTTGACTTGTTACGCCAAACTCAGAGTTATTGGGTTACTAATTTTATATGTTGTATATGTTACCATTAAAGTATGAAATCCGTTATTTTATAGAATACCTAGTTATTCCATGAAATAACTGATCGTATCCGTTAAAGTGTAAGACTCTCTTGTATTTCATGGTTTAACTAGTTATTTCATAGAATAACGATCTGCAGCAAGTTAAAGTGTAAAATAATCTATATCATATATCTCGCTTTTTAGTATAAGGTGCATTTACGTTTTGTTTAACAATACGGAATGTTCGTGTAAAACCCAGTGTGTCGACAAAAAATGTTTTTGTTTTAGAAATAATGTTCTTTCCGAGTGTCATTTTAGTAATCCTCGCTGTAACAAATGATTTTATGGTACGTTTCCATAAATACCATTTATACGCTGCATAAATTAGCTAAATTGCTTCTTTTTCATTTTAATTGTCTATCATTAATTTATTGATAGAATACCTAGTTATTTCATTTTAGATAAATTGTTTATTTTACACTTTAACTGTCTCTCATTAGTTAATTTATAGAATACCTGGTTATTTCATAGAATAACTAGTTAAAGTGTTAAATTATTAACATATTACACACTTTAACGGACACCATCAGTTATTTCATGGAATAACTAGGTATTCTATGAAATAACTGCATTATATACTTTAACAGTAACATATATATCTTTATATTTTACTATTGAAATTTTAATTTTGATTGTTGCCATTTTTCGCTTCAAAATTTTGAAATATATTAGGAGAAAATTACTGATTTCTAATAATACATTGCTTTATAATAATGCTATATATATATATATATATATACATGTACGTATTATGATTCATATTATCTCTGTCTATATATAAACGAAATGCCACCGACTCATCACGAGATCTCGGAAATTATGCACCGGATTGACTTAAAATTTTGCATAGTTACTCTTTCCACGATGTAGACGCGCACTAAGAAAGGATTTTACGTAATTACGTAAAAGGATCAGGATCTTTAAGTGTTTGCAGTTTTTGGTTAGAGTTTGCTTTGCGATGACTATCAATAAAGCGCAAGGGTAGAGTTTAAAATTATCTGGCGTAGATTTACAAAATGACTGTTTTTCTGATGGTCAGATGGTCAATTTTATGTCACGTGTTCAAAAGTAAGTTCGCCTGAAGATCTCATCGTTCTTCAACCAGAAAAAGTACGAAGAATGTTGTCTACAGAGAAGTGTTATAAATTTAAGTATATTATTTTACAGTTTTATATATATTTAAGTGTTACCATAAGTTTCATGAAAATAAATGTTATTATTAAGAGAAATAAATTATTGTGATGAAAAATAAAAATGTTGTTATTTATAGAAATTGACGTACATAAAAAATCAGAGAAAAATAATTATAATTGATTCAATAAATTTAAAAAATGAACAAATATTTAAAAAATTCTCAAAATATGCCCTTAGTTTTATGTTGGTAATTTTCGTGGTGTAGGCGTACTGGAGATCCCGTCACGTTAAATAATGGGGGGACATCTGTGTATAACAGATTCACTGACTGGCACTATATTTCTCGACTTTAAATTAAAAAAATTTACATTCATTATCAATTCGAAATTAGACATTTCGTCCATATAAGAAGTCTAGGTTCACATCAAATGGATAATGTGCCCAGTAAAGCGGGCGAATATCAGCTAGTTTATTATATTATATATTTCTCCTAATATTCTTCAATTTATAATTTAAATTTTATTGAACATTATTTGCCGGCTTCCCATTGTGTTAGTAATCGTCAATAGTTATGAGACAAATCATTAAACAACTATCTCGCCATTCTAATTATAGTAGCTTTGGAAACATCAAATATTACAGAAGGATTATTAGAAGAATATTTCCCAATTTCCATTTTAATATCTTGAGTATACAATAATTAAAAGGTGCGTTTCGCAACTTGAACCGTTTGCATAATAATTAGAAACTTCTTCGCTAATAAGCTTCATTCGTTGATCGATTAGGTGTCTAATGTAATACTGCGTGCATGCAGATTGCCTTTCGATATTTCTATTCAATATTGAGGTTGGAAGGTAATTACAGTTAAAGAATCATCTCTATAGGTATATTCTGAACAAACATATTCGTATTTACACCTGTTTGGGTGACTCTGGATTATTCTGGCCCTTCAGGAATGTTGAAATCTTGTGGAAATTCTGCGTACGCAACGTTAAACATTAGTCCAAAAATAAAACACAACAAAGAAAATTGTTATACAATAAACTTTTGTTTAAAATGGCTATGATAATTGATGCATCAGAAAAAAAATAATTTATCGTGTAATTTAAAGGGAATAGTAGATTTAATAATTCTATTAACGAAATTCATGTGCATTGTTTTGCAACACGAAAATGAAAGCGTGGGATGCCTAAATATCGAAATTTATTAATTTAATTGCACTGTCAAATATATAGGCCATTATGTTTTAATTTATAATTGCACCCTATTAATGGATTCCGTTGTATGCTATTGTTACGTGCGTGCGGGTTCGTTATATATTGAATGCACAAGTCGTTAAAAAGTTAACAAAAATTTATTCTTTCCACAAGAAATAAATTAAAATGCTGAAATATTTCTCCACAGGTCTTCGCACAATATCACAATATCTCAAACGTTTAGTAAAAACTCAGTTCAAAGCAGATAAAATAATTCTATCTCACAGCGAAATCGCTACAATCAATACAGCATTAAGTAAACAAACAGCAGTTCGCTTTTTACAGCTACAAGTAATAACAGCAACAACAACTACAACTAACTGAGATGAGAATGGCGAGGAGAGTGGTTCGAAAACCAGGGTGCATGGGTCAAAGGACCCTACCCCTCATCGAATGCGTAAGTATGATTCTAATAAATTGGCAAGTACAAAATAACTTAAAAATAAGTAATAATAGATTTTTTTAAAAATATATAATTATATATATGAAAGGTACTAATTAAAGTAAGTAAAAACAAAAGGAAGGCGGGGCTATTATCAATAACTTGCCCTATGAAAAGTAAAATTTAAAAGTAAATAAAGCCATTCAAAATCCCACGAAAAAATCGAAAATCCCTGTTTGAAAGAGAAGGCCGCTGAGCTGGTGACACACTAATTATATGCGTAAAGAAAAAAAAATCATGATGTTAGGTAACATGCGAATACAGAGGTGCACTCAATCCGATTAAATGTATAAAAATATAGAACAGGAGAGGAATACAATGCAAATAACACTTGATAAATACAAAATACAATAATGCAACAGAATTGTCGTACAAGTCATTACAACAGAGTAATAGGCATTAGTCAAGATTAACATTTAAGATAGCCCGAGGGCGTCTAACATTGACAATATCATTGACATCATAGTCATAAATGGTCATGGTGGGATTGTTAAGATCCCCCAGACCTTCAAAAAACTTACGTGCCAGACGGCAACAATAACTTTTAATATATTCAATTTTAAGTTCGTCATGCAAGCGCTGATTTCTAATGTACCATGGGGCACATACTATTTGGCGTAGAACACTGTTCTGCGCTGTTTGTAGTTTTTTGCGAATAGACTTACAAGAGTACGCCCACACAGGGCAAGCATAACAAATAATAGAACGCAACAAGGATTTATAAATAAGTAACTTATTATCTATAGATAGAACGGAGTTTCGAGAAATTAAGGGGTAAAGTATTTTTTGACGTACTCGAAACTTTTTAAGACTACTTGTAATGTGTGGGTTCCATGATAACCTTTTGTTGAGGATCACCCCAAGATAAGGGACTTGCTTGGCCCAGGGGATGGTCTCTCCATATAACTGTAAATTTTTAGGAGTTTTCACTTTTTTGGTGAACAGGATGGCTGCCGTTTTATCAACGTTTATCTTGATTTTCCACTTCACTAGCCAAGTCTCTAGTAATTGTAAGTGGTTTTGTAATCGTTGAATTGCTGAACCAATAAATGCACTTTGTGTGAGGATCGCAGTGTCATCAGCATACATTGCGAGTGTCGTGTCAGGTGTGGTGGGGATGTCGTTCACGTATATGTTGAATAATGTGGGGCCCAAAAGAGACCCCTGGGGGACTCCAGCCTTTATGGGTCTGGCTGTTGAATGTGTGCCTAATACGTGAACGACAAAGTGTCTACCGGTCAGGTAGGATTTAATTATGTTAATGATGTAGCCTGGGAGACCCAGACAGTGTAATTTGTATATAAGGGCATCCAGCCATACACGGTCGAAGGCCTTAGCGACGTCTAGAAAGACTCCTCCTGTGACTCTTTTCCGTTGAAATCCACCAGTGATCATTTCAACAACCCGATAAAGCTGATGAGTTGTAGAATGCTTACTACGGAAGCCGAATTGGTAGGGAATAATTGAGTTGTTCTGCTCCAGATGCTCATTGACTTTTTTAAGAATAACTGCTTCCACCACTTTGCTTAGCGTAGACAGTAGACTTATTGGTCGATATGATGCTGGTTCTGTCGCAGGCTTATTGGGTTTAAGAAGTGGAACCACTTTGGCAAGCTTCCAGGTCTTCGGGAAATGTTGCATCTTCAGAATAATATTGATGATCTTCGTTAGGTAGCATATGGTTTTAGGAGGAAAATGTTTAATCATGCAATTGGTTATTCCATCATATCCAGGGCTCTTGTTTTTCTTCAATCTCTTGATATATCCAGAGACCTCCGACGGCATGACTGTGATGATGTTGTCTGTGTAGGGACTTGTTGTGTAGTTGTTGTGAAAACTAGAAATGAAGTGATCCGTGTTTGTGTCACCAATGTTGTTAGTGCAAAACTGAGATTCCAGATGCGTAGCTAAAAGTTCTGCTTTCTCAGTTTCAGTGTAGTGGATTCTTTGCGGGCCTTTAAGGGGCGGAATGAATGTGTGGCATTTTGTATACCTTTTCACCGCTTTCCACAGAGAATTATCCTCCACAGAAAGGGATTCAAGGTATCTGGTCCAGCTGTGTTGTGCATGTACATTAGTAAGAGACTTGACAGCTTCACATAGGCGATTTAACTTCCTTTTATCATCAGGATGGCGTGTACGTTGAAACTGTCGTCTGGCAGCGTTTCTTTCTCGCACCAGCAGTCTGATTTCCCTTGGACGATATTGCTTGTTGGCCTTGATTTCAGTCCTAGATTGTTCAAATGCTTTTTGTATCTGATTAGTGAATTCACTAACTAAACTGTCAATGTCATCCCTCTCTTGTACCGTTGGAATCGTGTATTGAATGTTGTTTAGAGCTTTGGCAAATTCATGCCAGTTAGTACGAAAGGCTCTTTTGTATGTTGAGGTATAACTGCTGATATCAAGTATGATTTTAACCGGGTTATGATCTGAGGATAGCTCATCCAAAACCGAAATATCCAGCGGAGCGCTGGTATTTCGGAGAAGGAAGAAATCCAAGATCCCCGTTGAACCAACAGTATACCGTGTTGGGGTTTTTGGAGCTGCTATGCTAAAGCCGACTTTGCCGACTAAATTATAAATTAATTTGCCTAAAGAGTTAGTTGTATAGCAGTTCCATGCGCGGTGTCGTGCGTTCAAATCTCCACCCAAAATAACATGTGTTCCAAGTGTTAGTAGCACTTTGAGGTCTGCTTCTACAGCAGCCACAGGTTTCGTTGGTGGAATATAGGTGGAGACGAATGTGTATGTTGTGCCTGTGTTTGTTGTGATGGAAATAGCTGTGGCCTCTATGGCTAAAAGCTGTGGTAATGTTATATGATAATGAGGGATGCAGCGTTTAATTAGAAGTGCAGTTCCACCACCTCTTGCACGTGACGAGTTCACATCTCTGCTGGTGCGATATGTACAGTAGTTAGCAACATAGATTGGAGATGTAGGGCCAAGCTTGTGTTCTTGTAGGAACATTAACTCGGGATTGTACTTATTCATAAAATCCCGCAGCTCATTGAGCTTACGAGACAACCCATTTGCGTTCCAACTAATTATATTTACAAAATTATACACATTATTATTCATACTTGACTAGAATTAGAACTGAAAATTTCTTCAAACATTTCAAAAACAATAAACAATTTATCAATAGCATGCTCGGCTTGTTGTAGCTCGGGCAGCTTGGCAGAAATTTTTGACAAAATATTAGCAATAGATGTGCCTTTAAACACATCAAAAATTTCTTTAACTAGGTCAAACAGTTCTTTAAAAGAGTTTGAATTAACACCACCAGTATTTTTACCTTTAACATTTTTCTTTACAATATTAGAATTTGAATTAGTATTAAAATTAGAGTCCATATCAGATTGTTTTTTCTTTATAATAGTAGCAGAAGTGTCCTCAGTTACTGTTGATTGACCCGCTGCGCCTCCCTTCATGGCACTAGCGTAGCTCACCCCAGGTATAACACCAGATCGCTTGGTTGCAGTGCTGGCATTTGTGGAGTTTTTTCCAGTAGCCTGATTGCCTGTAGAATTGGACCGGAACACCGGAAACTTCGGGCATCCCTTGTAGTTCGCTGTATGACCCGGACTTAGGCAGTTACAGCATACAGGATTATCAGTACGTTTCATTTTACAATCAACAGTTTTATGTGCACCTGCACATTTTACGCATCTAGGCTGGAGCTTACAGTTCTCAGAAGAGTGATGGAAGTGCTGGCAATTATGGCATTGCACAACACCTCCACGCACTTTGTAAGGAACAATTGTTACATAAAAACATAGCAATTTGTTTATATCATACACTTTTTGCACATTTGGGAAATTCTCTAAATGAACTAAAAATAGTGGCATAGGAGCTTTACTCCTAGTGCGATGCATTTGGACTACTCTGCGAGATTTAAATCCAAGGGTTAACAATTCATTTTGAATGTCATCAGTGGGGCAATCAATAGAAAGACCCCGTATTACTACCTTAACAGGCCTATCTAGCTTTCTAGTAATCAAATAATGGTCAATTTGACCTTCCTCCAGATATTTAGAAATGAGTCTATGATCTTGTTCAGTTTTTGGAAAAACTTTCAAAAATTCACCGTTCACTTTGGCAGCAAATTCAAGTTTTGTGTCTATTTTCATTTGTTTGAGAAATTCAGGAAACTTAATACTAGGCTTTACCATTATTGGCTTAACTTTAGGAGGAGTGACTTCAATAACGTCAGGCTCCCCCTGAGTATCCATTTGATCATCATTAATATTTGCATTTTCACTTTCTAAATTTTCAAACTTATTACTAGTTACAATATCAGTATAACACTTAACCAGCTTAGTAGGGCGCGCCACATTGCGTGGTTGCACAAACCCTTCGGAGTCCTGAATTTCAGAAGCTCCTCTCTTATTTTTTTTAGAAGGCCTCTTGGGCTTAATTATACCAGCATTTTGTTTACATACATTAGTAGAACTATTAACATTGGCAGTAACAGTAGAACTACAATTGACATTATCAACATTTTTATCAGAGGCATTAACATGATCAACTAAAGCACTTTTAAGCATACTAGCATTATTATGAAAAATATCCTTAGCAATATCATTTCTAGATTTATTACAATATATCGGATTGAGATTACCAAAGGATTCGCACTTACCTGTAAATAGTGACTTTAATCCTGTGGCAACTCCCATGAATTTATTCCATTCATCCAGTAATTTTTCCTGCAGCTGTGTATCCAACTCAGAATGTAACGTTGTTTTTGTAGAATCTTTCAAACGAACAGCAACTTCGATGTTATGGATTTGATTCAATCCGAAGAAATAATCATCCAGCGTCCATATATCCTTAAACAATATTTCTTGCCAGTTCAGATCCAAAACTTTTCCACCGAAATCAATCAATAATTTCTGCTGTTAACTCAATTGCACATTCTTTTAATTCTTTTCCATTCCCCAGCGGGGGAAAATCTTGAACGTGCTAAAATGGCAAAGAGTCACACAACATCGATCGCAGGTAAAAACACATTAATCCACAAAAATATATCCACAGTCTATATACGAGAGAAGAATTGCGTAGAATCTTTCCGCCGCACGAAAACAATCCAACAACTCGACCAACTTTCTTTAGAATCCACCAACTGAGATGAGGTGTTTCACCTCGGCTTTTATAAGCTCTTAAATTATCAGTAGAACAATCACGATATTTCTAGATTTTTCTGGATGGCAACAGTAATTACGAGATATTTATTTATTAAGCATTAAATGCACGCGCTCTTTTGTTTTTATTGATATTTTTTTTTCGACGTAGTTTTCTCTTCAAAAAAATCGTCTGCGTTGCGCGGGGAAATAAAAAGGAATTTTAATTACAATTCTAAATAAATAGCTAAATAAATGTGAAATTCGTAACACTATGATTTTATTATTCGTGTTATAAAATTGCACAGGAATTTCATAAAGATAAGTATTTAATTTATTATTCCCATTGTAATATATTATAAATTAATTTTTTTCTTTTAGTACATTAATTATCGTATGCTTAATGTAAAAAAAATTTTTTTTCGTAGCGTATTTTATAGCGTTTTTGGTAGTATAAAAACTTCTTTTCCCAGACCGCTGTTTGTCTAGAAACACGATTTTGCATTGTTTTACTTTTTATTCCAGATTGTTACATTCCTCAAAATATAACATATTTAACTTTCAAATTTGTCTCTGATTAATTAACAAGCTAAGCTCTTTAAAAGTAATGGATCCCGTTAATAAAAATATTATTATATTTTGCTTTTAACCTGATTGATTTAGATAAAAATGCATTTAATTAATGATATATCATCAGTAACATTAAATATTTTTGTAGAACTATTTTATACGTTTTTCACTTTTCAAATATACAGAAGATATACGGGTATAAAATTTCATGTTGGGTAAATGCATATTCGTCAAGTATCCCATAAAGTGTTTCTCAGTAGAGAATCTAGAACTGTTGGGGAAAACCTGACGCTTCAGTTTCAGATCATGTTAATTCTCTGCTGTTTATACATAAATAAATAATTCTCCTCCATCAAAACTGCTTTTAAATAGCTCAGTATAAGAAAGAAAAATGTCGTAAAACATTGTTAACTTTTGTAGGATTGTATTAATAGTGTATTGTTGCGTTATACGGGTTCGTGGATTTCAGAGTATCCGATGAAAACACGATGCAGAACAATAAAAAGCACAATTTATTTACAAAAATCACTATTTACAGCACAGTTCCAAAATTACCTTTAAAAGCGTCGAAAATCTACAATAAATACGCTGAAACAATCAGCAACACAGCTTCAGGCTGTAACTGTAAAGGTAGCTTCACGGCAACGCTAAACTTATAATAAACATTTTGGAACAATCACCAATACACTATCAAGCTATACTGTAAAGGTAGCTTCACGGCAAAGCACTATCTCGATCGCTTTCCGTTCACAAAACTCTCGCGTAGCTTAGCACTCACAGTAAGCAGCGATTCTCAGACTTTTCACAACTAAGCACACACTGCCGGCTCTCAGAAACGAAGGGGTTTATATAGCTTTTCTTTAGGTTCCACACGTTTCGAGAAACATCTCGACAGGAAGTTATTCTAGAAGCTTCCCGATTGGACCATGGGATATCGCCGATTTGGTCGCCAAGAGCGATAAAGTCGCCAATCAGGCAACCCTCTCATACACTATTTTATGGCAACCCTAGTGCTATGCCGGAAAGCTTACATACAGGCGCAACCGCCGAATTTTTCGCAACAGTATATTCGACACTTTTTTTATTAAATAACCTGAACAAAATGATCAAGTGGCTGGGACGAAGGGACCACATCATCAAGTCAGGACAGTTCCGGTCTAAGATAACGTCTGGCGTCTCATATGTCATGTGTGAACTCATATGTGATCCGTACTCATATGTCATGTGACTAACGTACATATGAAGTCACGAATAATTACATGATCTCTGACGTCACGTGCTGTGTTAGGTTATTTTTGGATTCTTCGCCTGCTACTTTTTCTGGCAATATTGCTTTTTATTTAAACAAAGGAAAGACTGTAATCGCGAAAAATTTCCAGTATCATATTTCAACGCAAATATTCATTTTGGGAGTTTCCGAATCCATTTTGACTCTTATTTTGTGTGACGTTTGTACTTACGGACAGAATAAAGGACGCTTTTTAAAACGGATAGTAAAATAGATTTAAACTGGACATTTTTCGTGAGATCTATGCGTTCGTATGTATGTTGCATAACTCAAAAACAATTAGCTGTAGAACGTTGTAATCTTGTATATGGGACTGCTATTATAATGTAGTTTTGTATTCTCTCTTTTATTATGTATATATGTGCGTGTGTGTGTAAGATATAAAAATATGAAGGAAAATTAATAACGAATTTCTAATTTTATTGGTATTTTGCAAGGTTTTCCTAATTTTATAATAGTTATTTTAAGTTTATGCACCTTTCCTGTCTCTCCTCGTTTCAGCTTACAATTTCCTACCAAAATGTATTTTCAGAAACGGGGTTAATGTAAATGAGTAAGAGTGGTATTATTAAGTGGAGGTTTCACTGACTTTGTTAGAGAGCTCGTGTTCCTGACTAGCGTGCGTCTGCCTTTGGCTACGTCTCTCTAAGCTATTGCCATGCTCGGCTGTACTTCAGGCTCTTGATTAGCTTCGGCCACTTAATTTAGGGACCAACTACATAGAATCTTGATAGATTCGGCTATATATTTTAGTTAAGTTAAATTCATATTAATTTGAGTTCAATCCCAAGTGGAGGCATTGCTGTATGCTCCAAGTTAGGAGCTGCCTGTGTCAGTTAGGTAGTTAACTCTTCTTGAGTTCACGTCTCTGTTCACACGCAAGCGTTTATTCGCTTATCGGTCTAAGGGGTTTCTAATATCGAACTGTGAAATAAAAAGGTGAGAAACCCCACAATTTAAGCCCTTTAAAGTCTTAATTTTAATTTAAGTACAAACACTTTTATTATTCTGTACTCTATCACTGACGTCGTTCTTTTCCTGCAGTAAAACGCAATGCGAAAGCATTTGCCGAATCATTATTTAGGATTTAAGCAAAGCCTACCGAGCGTATTTATAGACCCTATTGCCTCGTACGTAAGCATGTAATTAAACGTAGAGCAATTTTCCATCTATGGTAAAAATGTAATCTGTGTATGCGGGGGCAGAAATGGGTATTTAATCTTCATGATGGATACAGTTAAATGCAGCAGCGTCTTTATACGTTGTAATGCCATCAACATTCCACTCACGGCTGCTAAATTAATGGGAGAATCTTTCCTCATAGTACCATCCTCACAATATTCCATATATATATATATATATATATGCACGCACCCTCCTCACCTGGCTTAAAAGTCCTCACCCAGCCTTTATTTTTGCAATCGTTGATCACAGTTTTATGTGATTATGGCGCAGCACTCGAAGGCTATCTGCCTAGGAAAAGGAATGCCTTCGTGGAGGAATTTCTAAGAGAAACTGACTCGTATACACGTTACACATGAAGAGAGATCGAACTACCAGTGTTCAGCGACTTTACCGCTCGGCCGCTGGTGGGCCTTCGTTAATCACAGTCATACAGTTCTACTTACAGAACTGTTTTAAGTGACGAAAATATTCATGTTTCGGTAACACAAATGTTTCGGTCAAGACAAATTTAAAAGAAAAGTAAATTTTCGCCAAATAACGAAATCTAACTTTTGATGCGGTGTCCCAGTTCTCATACTTACGTGTGGGACAGTTTTGTACTTGTTATAAAAAAATAAATTATAAGAAGTTTGAATTCTTTACGTCAAATATTGTCCTGCATATTCAATTTTAAAATTTGAAATTTTTAAAGTCATTTTCAACTTGCCGCGAGGAATCGATTCATTAAGTTAGATTAATTCGAAGAAATTGTTTAAATGAAATGCAACAAAAAATGGGTATAATTTAACAGTCCATACAAAGAAGTCATTTGGTGGCTGCAACATATTATATATAGAATAGAAGAGAAACACGCCAATGTGACAATCAAATTCGCTGAACAACCTTGTATTTGGCGTACATTTACTAAAAACACTCATGGCTGCCACCACACGAGTGTTTTTAGTACACGTGAGTGTTTTTAGTAAATGTACGCCAAATACAAGGTTGTTTCAGCGAATTTGATATTATATATATATGAATTTTTGAGGATTTTACTATGACGGTCCATTCCTAGGATCAATCTAAGAGTTTTTCGTTTACAAATGCCCAATTATTATTAGCCCGAGCTCATAAGTGAAACTGTTAGTCTTCTGAAAGCTTCCGAAGGTTTTAGCAACCTCTCTACGAACAAACCGGCCTTTTATTCCTTTTTATCGATGGCACGAAAAACACTTTCTCAGTACCGCCGTTGATCGAATAGTTGAACATCTGCATAATGTACTATAACTACACATGGAAGTGACAGCATTAACCACAACGCTTCATTAAACTTTTCCGAGTTCCGTACAAAGGTATCAGCGTGACGTAATATTATTTACAGGGCACATTCACCTTCTTAGAAATTTTAGTGGAAGAAAAGAGAGCGGTATTATTTATACACATATGTGGTGAATAATAAATCTATTTCAGAGATAACTACAGGTTGCTGCCCTCCTATATCTTTTTACAGAAAAGAAAAATCACGTCTCGCACTGAAAATGGGTTTTTAATACCCCTTGGGAGCGTTAGTTTGTTTGTTAAGCACTTTATATACAGCCCCCTGGCGGTGTAGCTCACAATAAACTAACTTTTCTTTTAGGAATCTTGTCAGGGTAATAGACCACGCTGTGTCTCTGGAGTGAAATTTAGATATCTTCTTCCTGTTCCTTTATATTCCCTAATATTCTGTTTATTCCAGAAATTGCCGGGAGCAATTCCCGGAATAACGGGCAAAGAACGAAAGGCCTACGTGTCGAGAATCATTTCGCATTCTTTTTTTCTTTACCTCCTTCGTTAAATCTTGAGTTGCTTTGCATAGATATGAATATTTTGCTATTATACAAAACTTCTTGAGTGGAGTACTTTGAACTTCAATGTTCTCGGTTCTGACAGTTTTGCTTGAGTGAATGAAATGAGGGTTTTCTTGGATAACACGTTCATTATGGCGAGAATACGAGATTATTTCTGAACTCTGAAGGTAAATTAATGAAGGCTCTGGGCATGTATTTCTAACTCTTCCCCCCAATTTAGGCTTACTCATCAATGAGAAAGAAATTAATTTTATTCTTCTTGTTTTTAGCTGAAACAAGTTACCTATTAAATGAATTATTTATTTATTTAGCTATTTATTATTACTAAATAAATTATTTATTTAGTAATAAAGTTAGTGTGTTATTTAATAGTAACATGCTAAATTATATTATTAGTTGTAAAGTTTATCCTAATTTTAATAATAGTTATTTTTAAGTTTATGCATCTTTCCTATCTATTCTAGCTTCAGCTTAAAAATTATGGTGTGTTCCTGACTAGCGCGCGTTTGCCTTTTGGCTACGTCTTTCTAAACTATTGCTACGCTCGACCGTACTTTAGGCCCTTGTTTGGCTTCGCCGACTTAATTAAGATTTAGGGGCCAACTATTTAGAATCTTGATAGCTTCGGCTGTATCTTTCAGTTAGCTTTAGTTAATCTTAGTTAAGCCTAATTTTATATGCATTTCATCTTTCAGTTAGCTTTAGTTAAGCTAGTTAAATTTAATTTCATATTAATTTAAGTTCAAGCCCAAGTGGAGGCTTTGCTGTACGTTCCGAGTTAGGAACTGAATGTGTCATATTTGAGAAACAAAGGGTAGTTAACCCTTCTTGAATCTTACGTCTCTGTTCACACACTATAGCGATTATTCGCTTGCAAGTGTTTGGTGTTTTTTCAAGGATTGAACTGTGAATTAAATAGGTGAAACCCCACAGAGTAACAATATACTCTAGTAGTATTTAAAAATAATAATACAATTTTAGTATATAATTTAGTCATAATGAGGTATAATATTCCAAACCGTTTATTTAGTAATTTTATATTACTAAATAAATAGTGTAATATTTGTTTATTTAGTAATAATTATTGAATAAATTAATAAAATGTGTAAGATGGTTGACGAGAAATAAATTTATTTAGAAGTGTATTATGAAATTATTTATTTTGATGAATCAGTATTTGATGCATCTGTATTTAACCTCATTAGACCATTCTCGTGCGTGATTTCGAGGTGTAAGCGGTTAACATGTTTAGTTAGCAACTGAAATAGATATCCGTGATTGGAAATCCGTAGAAAGCAGATTGATTTCGTGCATTCTCTGCTTTTTAAAAAAGTACACTTTGTTGTGGAATGCCTTTCCAGAGAATATGCTACGGAAAACTGAGTCATATTGCCGTTATACATAGAGAAAACACGAACTTGTTTCCTCAAAAAGAAATCAAAGAATGCAAATTTTGAAATTCAAATTTATTTATTTTCATTCTTTCGGACGGCTATAAAACTTCCCCAAATATACGTATATCAACCAGAAGACCGTTAAAAGTCAGATTTTCCTATTTGTCTAAAATTAATTTAAAAAAATTGACATTACTAAAACATGAATATTTTCGTCATTTAAAACTCTTCCGTAATTGGGAGTATACGTCTACAACCAACGATTGCGAAAATAAACGCCGAGTAAGAACTTTTAAGCAAGGTAAGGCGTGGCTGAATATATATATATATACAAATTAAACTTCCCCAACTCAGTGGCCTGTGCAGAGTGTTGTAAGGGTCATAATGGGATGAAATTTTAAAAACAGACACTTCAGATCATGCGCTCGAGATTTATTAAACAAAAAAAAAAGTACAAGAAGTTGCCGAGAGGTGGCGCTGCAGATCAACAAGACATTCTACCGATGTTCTATATGTGTCCCGTGGTTCTCCACAACTCTTTCCATACGCAAAGCAGTGTGCTCCACAGCGAACGCAGTAAGTCCACATTAATTCCACGAACATGTCGAATAATTGCGTCTTTCAGATGTGCCAAGTTTGCCGGGTGTTCTCGGTAGACTCGATCCTTTAAGAATTCCCATAACCAAAAGTCGCATGGCGTGAGATCAGGCGAGCGGGGAGGCCAAGCTGTAAGGAAACAGAGGCTGATCACACGTGCATCGGTAAAAGTTGCCCGTAACACCTGTTGAACGCCACGAAGAATATGGGGGGTGCACCATCCTGCATAAATATCGTATCCTGGAGGCGGCCACGTTATTGCAGTTCAGGGATCACAAACGTTTTCAACATGTCCTGATACCGTTTTCCTGTGACAGAGCAGGTTTTGAACCCTGTTGGGAGTCACCTCTTAAAAAAAATAAGGCCCAATGACGAATGTTGCAGTGAAACCGCACCATACAGTAACCTTTGGAGGGTTCAAGGGCACTTGATATATTGCGCGCGGGTTTTCACTTGCCCAAAGGCGGCAGTTGTGCGTATTCACTTCACCATTCAGGTGAAAGTGGGCCTCATCCGTCCAAAGGATGTTCCACGGCCAAGCAGCATCGACTTCCATTCTGGCAAGGAACTGCAACGCAAATGTTTCCCGAACTACAGGATCCCCGTCGGACAGCTGATGACGACTGTGGATTTTGTAAGGAAAATAACCGAGGATTCGACACATCACACGCCAGACGGTCGTATAGGGCATATCAACAGCACGAGAAACAGTTGGCACACTGACAACACCATGTGGCGATTGGCTAGTGGGGTCCACGACCGCCAAAGCAACGTCTTCTACGCGTGCAGATTCCACAACCTGTCGTCCTCTACCTGGTGAAATTCCCAGCTGTCCCGTTCTTTCGAACTTCTTCATCATGTCTCGTAGAGCGCGTGGTGTCATTGGTCCTCGGCGTAAGATATTCAGCTGACGAAATGCTCTTATCGCAGCACAGGAGTTCACGTCATTCTGGTAGAAAAGTTTCTTTAACAGAGCTTTGTCTTTCAAAGTCGCCATTGTGCATCAGCGAGCTGGAAACAACTGCCTGTGCAAGGCCTGTCTTCCACTTTTGTAGGGCTCATCTTTTGGCTACGTTGCGCAGAAGCTTTATTTCTGCAAATCACGTTGCTGCAATATGGACATTACTAGTGTTATAGCGCCACCTATTGGCAACTTCTTGTACTAATCTTTTTGTTTAATAAATCTCGAGCGCATGATCTGAAGTGTCTGTTTTTAAAATTTCATCACATTATGACCCATACAACACTCTGCACAGGCCTCTGAGTTGGGGAAGTTGAATTTGGGTAACCCTGTATATATATGTATTGATTTTGAAACGTAGACGTGGTGGCATAGTGGCAGGCTGGGAAGACGAACAAGATAACGCTGACACAAAAATGAATTAGACGAATTCCCAATCTTTATTTCCTCGCATATAAAATCATCTCGGTAGATAATTATCCAGTCATAATGAATCCAATACATTTCTATGATTCAATCATAATGAAATATGATAAATCACTATGTACATTGGCTTTTAAGAAAGAAATGACGCAGGCAGTTTAGCGAAGGTAAAGCGACACGATGTTGACAGAGCAGCAGTAAGGGAAGAGAAGAAGAAGAACGACGCAATTAACTCGCCCGGGATATCTGTACTAAGTTTGATGTAATTGAAGAGGCAAGCTACGATTGGTTAATATTAGTTTTAGTTGGCCTTTTCCCGTACCGTTACATAACATAGAATGATCTCGAATTTGGGAGAACAGATGAATTTAGGAGGAAAACACCAAATCAAACACCACATGTTAATTTTGAGATCGCCAATTATTTTTTTAAAGCAGCTATTTTATTTTGTTATATCTTACACGTATATATTTGTGTGTGTGTGTGTGTGTAATAAAAGTAAGATTTAGCAATAGTGATTTTATAGAACAATTAACTGTACAAATACGTAATATTAGTTTCTATAGCTATAAATAAAGGCATTATGCTGTCGTATTTTATAGCACTGCTTAGACTTTAGTGAGCGTAACATAAAAAATAAGCTGATAACTAGAAAATAAACCCTTCTGAAAAGCAGAGTAGTATTAGCTGCCAGCAAAATTTTATTAAATGCAAAAATATCTATATGGTGTCCGCCAAAATCATTGCGGCAAAAACATCGCGGACGAAAATGTCGCGGAGAAAACAACGCAAGGCGAAAACGTCGCGGTACAAAACAGCGTGGGAGAAAAGAAACCAGAGAAAACATCCCAGTTCTAAAACATCGTTGTACAAAATATCGTCGTCGAAAATAAAACGGTTCAAAATCTTCGCAGTTTAAAAACATCGCTGACGAAAATATCGTGGTAAAAAATAAACTACCTATAAATCATCTCGTGACCATAAGATCGCACACATGCGTTTTCAGGTTTGAAAATCATCTGGTGAACTTGTAAATGTTTATTCGTATAATGATTTGGGAGCGCAAGAAGGAAAGAGGCATTCTTTTAATCCTGTATTTTATATTTTTGAATGAACTAATAAATTGTTGCTGAAAAAAATAAGAAGGAAACTTAAGCATTTAAAAATTGAAAATGAGTAGAAAATTAATGCAACTTATAGAACTTAATAGAATTCTAAATTTATATAGTTAAGAAACAAAGGTCATTAATAAGTTAAATGTTTTTTATAAAGTTTTACTGATAATTTTTTATGAAGCATGCAGTCTAAAAATGCTTATAAAAGGATGATAAATAACTGCATGAGTTTACCTATATAAAATTGCTTAGTTAATTATTAAATTACTTTCCTTCACATTTATTAATCTGATACAGTTTTAATGAAAATTATATTTTGTTTTGCTTCCGTTTATTCTTAAAGTGCCGCTAACATTTCCATTTACAGCGTGCAGTAAATTTTTTGTATGTGGATTTGTTAGTTACGACGAAAGTCAGTTACATAATATGTCAGCATGGGATTTGAAAAATGCATTTGTGCGATGTTATCGTCATGCGATGATTTGTAGGTACTTTATTTTTTACCACGATATTTTCGACAACGATGTTTTTAAACTGCGAAGTTTTTGAACCTCTTTGTTTTCGACCACGATATTTTGTACCACGATGTTTTCTCTTCGCTTTCTTTTCTCCCACGATATTTTGGACCGCGACGTTTTCGCCTTGCGTTGTTTTCTCCGGGACGTTTTCGACCGCGATGTTTTCGGCTGTAACCATCTATATTTCGGCTGTAACCATATATATCAAAACAGGAATGATGATAAGTTTTACAATAAGAAACTACATTAAAAAGAAAAAACAACCATGTTAATAAGGAACGAAAAGAAAATTCCAGTGCCAAAATATCACTACTTATCTCTCGAAACGTACTTCGAAAGAAATACTGTGGTACCTTGGTATATGTCCGCTTTGAAATACGTTCAACTTAGGATATGCCCTAGTTGGACGCTAAAACCTTTGTTTAGAATACCACTCGAGTTCGATGAGTCGCGACTGTGCGTACTAAACGTTTTTACTCCTTTTGAGACAATATTTTGTTTGGTCATGAGCGTTAGCACGCCAGTTGCTGCTATTCAGTTGTAAGGTTTTAGTTAAACTAACCAAGTTTTATTTTAATTTAAATCTTTCTATCTCCTCTCTGTTTCAACTTCCCTTCAGAAGAAGCGCGTGTTTTCAGCTTATGCTAATTTTGAAGTACAGCCAAGTACTATTTAAACTAGAGGTGTGAGAGAGCTCTCAGTGTGAGAGAGCTTTAGTCTCAGATCACGGTCATTCTGCTCAACGTTCGTCTGACCAGCTAGCAGCTAAATTTATAAGCCATAGTGCTTACTACGTGATTGCATATTGAAATAAATTGAAGTGCGATAGTATTAGTACTTCTTGCTACGCACCAGTTAGTTAGAGGCCAAACTCCGCGATTTGCTCTGCGAAGCAAAGTTGAATTACATTTCTATTTTAGGTTTAGTATTAAATTGATTTGATTGTTAAGTTCGACCCAAGTGTGGTCTTTTACTTTCTGTATCCCTCCCGAGTTGGGAAGTGTGTAAATAATAGTGATTTAATAAAAGAGGATTTCAAATCCCTTTCAAGTGCAGTTATTCGACAATACAGTATCTACACCAGAACACAGCTAAGTTTATCAGCTCACTGTTCCAGTTCAGGACTTGAGAAGAAGAACCCTTGTAAGTACTCCACCCTGTTTCCAAAGGCTATGCACAGAACACTCAGTCCTGATACAGTAAACAACCCCACTACAACTTTAAATTTTTATTCCTTTTATTTCGTAAATTCGTTTACAGTGAGACTTAGAAAAGGTTAATAAGAAATCCCAAGCAACGAAGAAAATGGTTAGGATCATCATGGATGTAAAAAAGAAAAGAGGTTGTTGAAAGCTACGAAGATGCCACGCGCGCGTATCCGAGATCTGCTTATTGCATATCGGATGCTGAGTACGATAGTGTCTACGATTCTGAAATCGAAGACTCTACCAACACGTTTGACTTTCGACACGCGAAATTGTAAGAATATCTCATTTAGACCACGAATGCTACTATACCATGAGTCAGTTGTTTTCGATCATAGCAGTTTAGAACATGTAGAATGAAACATTTTTGGACATGCATTCAGTTTAAATTCTTTCCTCAAGAACGAAGTATCTAAAAAAGGGTGTGAGATTCGAAATTTATTTCTTCTTTTTCAAATATTTTTTTTCTGCAGTGAGAAATGGTTGAAATGTGTTTGAGTTAAAATTGTTGCTCCAACTTTGAACAATGCCTAAAAAGAAAAATGGAAGAGTCATTTTTTATTGAATCATGCAGCAGTGAAGAAAAAAAGACCTGTTGCAAGGCTTACAAAAATTCGAATAGTAGCGATGAGGAACTTGTCTGTCAACATCTTATGTCTTTAACAGAAAGATAAACAAAATTACACCTTCAGCTTCTAATTCGGATACTGATAGATGCAGTGATAATAAATGGGGTGTAGATAGTACCGATCGTATTTGACAAGAATCAGTTGTTTAAGAAGAAAAAAAAAGTTGATATCGAAGAAAGTACAATTTAGAACGGTATGCTGTCGGCAACAATCATTTTCGTTTCTTTCTTTCAACAATTAAAAGTCATTTTTTCAAATGCCTACTTTTCCTCGTAAGTACTCAAAGAACTGTCACCCGAATAGCTTGACGTGGGCTGAACAGAATTTTTGCTGACGCGGCAGTCAGCAGCTGGATAATGTAGCTTTGGGAAAATTGAGTACTAGGCAAAAATCAAAGATTTTTTTAAAGCATGTTGAAAAAGTGTTTCTGATTTTTGAAAAAAATCAGTATGCGCAGTATGTACAATATATATTTCACACGCTATATTTGCATTTTAGTATTAAACCTTAATATAATAATAATAATAGGATTTTTTATAAGAACGGATTAATTATTTTGCTTTTAATTTTTAATAGCCGCTACGCCGCCAAACTTCGTCTGACTTTTAAATGCACCGGAAAATACCTAAAGGGAACGCCAAACATTAAATTTAAAAACGGCACAAAATTTGACTCTGCGGAAAAACTTCATAAAAAAAAATCAATAAAATTGTAACATATAAAAGAAATTACAATGAAATGAGCGATATCCCTTAATACAAATATTGATTATCCTAATAAATAAATTAACCAACTTCCCCTGGCCGCTATGCGGCTAGCCTTCGTCTGGCTTTTAAATGTGACGGAAAAAAAAGGTCCTCTCGGCAAGCGTCGTATAGAAGTACCTCTCGACAAACGTCCTGTATCCAAGGGAAATATTAAATTTAAAAACTGCACAGAATTATCGCCCTCATTTTTCCGAGTGGCAAAAGTGATGATGTCAGCAACGGTGTCTGGGTACCATCAGTATGATGCGATTTCATCAAAAACATTAAAAAAAAAACTCATTCGAATTTTGAAAAACTCGCTTCGAGGTGCACTGTCCCTTCTCTAGATGCACCCTGTGGACCAACTTTCGTAGACCTGGGTCTATTAGCTCACGCGCAGTATGAACAAAAGACGCGCACACAGAGAGAGAGGGAGAGACGCAGACAGACTATACACTCTTTTACAAAAAAATCGAAGCACGATGAAGGAAGTGGTTGTTTTTGATGAAACTGAATATGTGTATAGCTCATATACAGATAATAAAACGATTAAAAAATCAAGGTCACTAATACCTGTTCACGGCTCACAATCACCCATCGAGTGTTCAAATTAGTAGTTGGTCGAACCGCCCCTGGCGGCAATGCATGCTCGAATTCGACGAGGCAAGGAGTGGTAGAGGTTCCTAATGTCATACTGCGACACATTATGCCAGTCATTCATCAGTTGTATCCATATCTGCGATATTTTATGGTGCCCGAATCTGGCAGTCTACCATGTCCCAGACATGCTCGATTAGTGAAAGGTCTGGTGACCTTGCTGACCAAGGAAGAGTACAAACCGCATTAACAGCCCCAGAGATATGCGAGCGGTATGTGGCCTGGCATTACTTTGTTGGAAAATAACCCCAGGATGCCTTGCCATGAAGGGTAATGCAAACGGCCGCAGGATGGTATCAACATATCGTTGAGCTATCAAAGATGGCTAAAGATGTCCTGCTGTCATAAGAAATAGCGCCCCAAACCATCACACCAGTGGTTATGGCTCTGATTGGGACCGCTAGCCCTGTCCTCTCCAGACACGAACACGGTGGATATCTGCTTCAAGAGTGAAGCAGGATTCATCGCTAAACACTATACTATGCCAGGGTGATGGCAGCCATGATGATTGGCTGCGACACTACTCCAGACCACTCCGCCGATGTTGTGGGGTCACAGGCAAACGTGTTAAAGGTCTTTGGGAGCGTAAACCCGCCTCAGACAAGCGCCGTGAGATGGCGAACGGTACCACGGGAGGTATAGGCGTAGTTGTAATGCCTTATCTTTTCTAGTCGATAGTGATACCGTTTCGGCGGTTCAGGCCTGGCGAACAGCCATCCTATCTTGCCTCGCATTTGTGTTCTTTGGCCTTCCAGAGCCTTCATTTCGTCGACAATTTCCTTGTAGCAACCATTGCTGCCAACATCTTTGCACAGCACTCTCTGTACGCTGCAGGTGGCGGCCCATTGCTCGGTATGTCCACCCAGCTTCACGCAACCCTACAGTGCGAGCACTTTTGAAGTCGTTTAGTTGTCTCTAAGGTCTTCGATATTGTAGTAATGGCAGGAAGCATCGTAGTAATGCTTCTTTACGGAATTATAATAGCAGCAACAAAAAAAAGTATATTTTCCTGCTCTGTTACTGATTTTATATTTTGCGAATTGCGCGCTAGAAATGCGCGCTCTGATCGCAATTCCTGTTCATTTGCCTGAAACTTTGCTCATTTGCATGTTCGATCAAGATGTTTTTGCATGTCAAATTTCGTCACGATAGCAAAAGTCCTTCTTGGCGCTTCGATGTTTTTGCAAAAGAGTGTATATAGATCGGTAAGTCCCAGTTTGGCATGTGACATATACCTTTGCGCCTTCAAACCGATAGAACATTAAAATATTCCCCAAATTTAAAATACAATAAAAAGTATTGAAGTATATCTGAGGAAAATAGGCCTCACTTAAAATACTTGACTGTGCTCTTTAATGCATAATCAGCAGAAAGGACTGGATGAAGATAATAAACAGTAATCCTCCAATATACATGATCCAGAATGTTACGTCAAAACCCATATAAACGCAATGCCGTTTTAGTTGCAAGTAGCCAACACTGCTCATTTGCTAATTAATAATGATAGCAGAAATGAGATGCCGATGATCTAATGAACACTGAAGATTAACGAGCAGATCTAATGCCCGATTAGCTCAAGATGCTAATAAGCATGAGCTGTTATTAGGGATTACGTTTTACTTGGCAATCATTCGTTAGTCGAAAGCGAATTAGATCTGTCACGGACATCGCGTGGATGCTTTGTAATAATGCCTGGCTGAGGGGGGGGGGGAATTCCTATCTCTCACTGCTATGGTGAAGCTAAATTTTCAAAAGTAATTGTTTGAATACTCCTCTTTTTATATAAATGCATCCTTTCTGTATAGTTCTGTGGACCGAAATTAAATAAACGGGATCCCTCAACCTGTTGACTAACACAGAGCGCGTTATCTTAACCTAATAATGAGCTGTCACCTATAACAAATATCTAAATTCCAAGCGCAAAAACAGAGGAAATTAAAATCCAAATAAATTTTTATAAGCCACATTTGGCGAACTCACGGAGTAATGTAAAGTTTTAGTTATCTGCTTATACAGTAGAAGTCCAGAAATCCGCAATGCTTGGAACCAGAGGTTGTGCGGATTTCAGGACAGAAAAGCCGAATCATAATATTCAGACAAAAAGTGCAAAGTAAAATAAGGCATATTAGATACATTTACTTAAATTATTATGTACGATAATATACATTATAACATTATTTTATTACATGCATTAAATTATTACATATATATATATAGATATATATATATATTATGTTATTCATTTATATTAATGATTGCAGGAATATTTTAAAGCATTAAGGCCATATACAATAGAGACATGTAAAAATAAGAGATACTAATAAAGCATAAAATATTTAATTTTCTTTACTTCTTTCAAACATTTTTTCTGATAAAGGTTTGTTTTTAAAACTTTAGGTGCTCCAGAGTAAGTTTTTTTTTTTTGTAAATTCTACAGGGTCATATAATCTCTTGCTCTGTGACACAGGTCTGTTGTTCTAAATATTTTAGCTATTTTTCACTATGTTCCAAATCCTAATTAAAAGATAATTTCTCTCTCCTATCAAATTCATTATCTGTGTCGGTGTCGGAATCGTTTTCTTGCTGTGGCGAGTTCAAAACAGCCAATGCTCATCTGAACACATCATGCATTCTGAAAGCCTCTTCTGTGCTAAGATCTTTTTTCTGCCACTAACACAGAATCATTATTATTCGGTAATTATGACATCATTATTGGATAAATATTTTTTCTTCGGTATTTCATTCTCCATTCTGCGGTTTCTGGAACCTATAAATTCAATGGTAATATTTTGAGAGGCAGTGCGGATTTCAGGAGTTGGCGGATTTTTGGTATTTGACTGTAATATATATTTTGTTTCTGTAATGATTCTGTCAATCATACAACAGCAATCAGCGTAACATCTTGTTTCTGTACATAACTAAAAGTATTTAATATTAACATGTAGAGACATTAGGTATTTTTTTGGAACAAGAGAGATGAAAAATATGCAATTCCTTAGCCGGGGATCGAACCACGGACCTCTGAAATACCGGCTCAGTGTGCTAACCATTACACCACGAAGGCACGCTAAGAATGTGGGAGATATACCTTATATACTCCCCTTTTTAAAGGGCGACTAGGGTTTTAGGGGACCTAGTCGCCAAATCCTGGGTGTGGAGAGTCATCATCCACAACCCTTTTAGTTCGGGCGCCAGTGTAGAGACATTAGGTATTTTTTTGGAACAAGAGAGATGAAAAATACGCAATGCCTTCGCCGGGGATCGAACCACGGACCTCTGAAATACCGGCTCAGAGTGCTGACCATTACACCACGAAGGCACGCTAAGAATGTGGGAGATATACCTTATAAACAATACTAAAAGTATTTATAACGATTTAAGAAAAAAAAAAACACATTTAGAGATTTTCTAGCCAATGTTTTTGTAATGTTTTTAATTATCGACTAAAAGCATTTAGTGCATGATCGTTATGGAAGAGGCTGCCTAATATTTCAATTACATACAAAAAGTCTTAATTCAGAGCCAAACGCGTTTAATGCTACTAAACATTTAACTCATAGCGTACCAATTATCAGTTTTATGGTATTCTACGGATTCAACAGCAACTAGTTCTCAAGGATACAACGGTAATGAGGCGAATGCTTCAATAGGCTACAATTAAAGTTAAATTATTTATCTCTAAGACATGTTGTGTAATTTTATATTTGCATAACTTTCTGATCCGAGTTGTAACTGCGGCATGAACCAAGAAAGACAGTCTTAGGGTTTTACTCAAAACCTAAGTTAAGTAAAATTTTAAGAGCAGTTATCGCAGTTTCATTCAGTGATACTGCAGCTGGTTTATTTGATTGTGGCAAACCAATCGAAGACTATCTTCCTACGTGGAGGTCGTCTTCATGGAAACTGACTCATGTCCACTTTACGAAGACGCCCATACAACCTACACATTCGTCGATAATCGAACCCAGATCGAACTACCAGTGTTTAGCGACTTTACTGCCCAGCCGTTGATGTCTCTGGTGATATTATAAACAGAAACAAACAAAATCTGTCTGAGAGACTTGGCAGAGGGAGAAAATGAATGCTACGAAACGAACAGTATTGCAAAGGCTTATAAAATTTTAGTTATTTGCTTATAATATTTATTTTGTTATTCTAATGTTTTTGTCAATCACAGAAAAACAGCAACAATCAGCGTAAGATTTTGTTTCTGTAGTGTCGTTAACATTCGTTCTTTAACGTGCTGTTTTTTTATATTTGCTGAGTGTTTATTTTTATTTATTTATTTATCTATTTACTGCATTTTATTTAGTAATTTTAGTTTGCGTACCGTTCATTTTATTCAATTTTGAGTTCGTTGCCGCGTAGCGTTCGTTTTTATATGTATGTATATTTGTTTCATATACTGTGTTCCAAACCTAATAATTCTGTGTCTGTTGATGGTGAAACTGCAAGAATAGCTCACGTTGAACTGAAGATATAGATTAAAAATGTGCTAGGGGGCCGACCAGCCGCCAAGCGGTAAAGTCGCTGAATACTAGTAGTTCGGTCCAAGGATCGAATCCCTCGAACGGGCTGGCTGCATGGGCGTTTTCGTGGTTTTCTTCTTGTGTAACTTGTGTATAGCCCAGTTTCCCTTTGAACGCCCATGACGAAGGCATCTCTTCCCTTAGGTAGATCGCCCTCGAGACTTTGCCATAATCACGTATACCAACATCATCTAGGCTGTAGGAGCAATTTTTCAAGAACTTCCAGAACTACTGACTTCCTTTTGACTATATACAAAAGCTCTCGATTAGCTATGGATCGTTGGAATTAAAACTCTTGTTTATTATAAACTACTGAACCTTTTTGCGATTTTTGCTTTAGGCTTTGTCTGCTAGCGAATTTGGTTATCTGCAATATTCCTTTCGTGTTAAAAATTATTTCATTTTTTTCCTCTATGAAGTTTCAAGCTTTATTCTTCATTTGACCTCATTAGCCTTATTCTTCATCTGACCTTATTAGCCTTATTCTTCATCTGACCTTATTAGCCTTATTCTTCATTTGAGGACATTCTAAGAAGGATTAAGCACACAACACTACAGTTTTACACTGTTAATTTGAGCAACACCCATTGTGAAATATCTAAACATTCGTATCCTCTTGACTGGAACTCACGAAACCCACATTTTCTTACCTTTATCAGTGTAAGCAATGGTTTAATACATAAAAATGAGTATCTTGATATAACCCAAATAATTTTTATTCGCTAATATCTTGATAGTTCTGTAATGATGAAGACATTTTTGATATGAATCCTCTTACGTTTTCTCTAAATGCATCTCAGATCAAAGTATTATTTTTCGTATGAAATGGCATTTTGGTATTAGTAAAATAAAGCTGCATTTATATGCTCAGCATGCTGTCATTCTTTGATTAAAAATTCGATCAAAAATTAGGTATAGGGTAAAATGTATATAATTATAGTTTTGTTTTCAGTATTTCCAATTTATTCATTAATTAGTGGTTACCCCTATACTAATAAACCTGTCAACTTCCTTCGTATAAGCTTTCTGTTAAGGCGGTTTTGCATAAAGTAGCCAGTTGCAAACCTAGCATTAAAACCACTCGGATATATTGTTAATATATGCATTTATTGCTTCCGCGCAAATGCTCTTGAAACTAAACTTCTAATTAACTGTCATAGCTGTTTAAAACCAAATCAAATGAAGAATTATTAATCCTGTATTAAATCAAACGTAAGTATAATTAAGATTTCAGTTTCAAACTAAATCTTTGTCGTGCTTGTCATAGGTGCTTGTCCAATTTAAGTGCAGGAATTGCAACATTAATAATGATAACATCAAAATAATGCCAACATTAGAATATTAAAAAGCATACTGTTTTCGCAAATTAGTGAAATATTTAAGAATGTCTTTTGATATCGCTTTTCTAAACTTAGAAATGTAACATTGATGAAGTAATAGTTGAAAAGTCAACCGTAATATTAAATATCCTCATGGAGAGCATTGACTGCAATATATCTTGCTCTAACTACAAAACAAATGAACCCTTACAAATTTTATTTTAAAATCCCCATACTGATCCAGGAATTTTTAACTCTATTGATCTAGGAATGTACGGTAACGTTCCTCGTATAACTACCTGTATTGAATTGAATTTGCATTACTCAAATCCATCTAACTTACGCTGAAAAAATTACGATTTTTTTTCCATGATTAGAAAATTAAATTATTTTTGATAGTAATTTTGAAATAAAAAATTTTGCAGGTTTACTTTCTCGTTTTGTTTTTTTATTCATAGCCAGTGTATTGCTCAAATTTACTGTAAGACAAAAAATATACATTACGTTGATTCTTTAAGCTTGTAGAATCTACTAATTTTTCGCAGCAGGTTTTCAACAAATTTTTCAACAAAAAATCAACTAATTTTTCAACAAATGAACTGCACTGTTGCTTAGATATGAGCCATGCATCTTCCTTTGCCAGGCTAATCATCTAAACAGTGGAAATTCGATAATTTCTTGCATTCTCTCCCATTTAATGGACGATTCGGAAAAAACACGAGACCCAGTTGACCACATTCAAGTGGTGATTTGTCATCAACACAAGTTTAGTCAGGGCTTTACTATATAGTCTGTTGGGTTTTTCAGCGTAGGAGTCATGAAAAAGCACCTATGCCTTCGCCGACATTCGAAGCACAAATATTCATGTTGTAAGTTGAACGTATTTGCCGCTTATACCATGAGAGCACTCACGGGAAAATGGAATTAATTTGCTTGAAAAGCTGAAGCCGGCAGCCTCTTTTTAAGTTCACGGAAGTTAACTAGAAGAAGATGGATAAGTTCCCACGTCGAATTAGCCTGCATTTTACTCATATTAACACTGTATAGTTGTTGCAATATGCCAACAGATGTGATTGTTTACAAATTCTTCAATATATATTACAGTGAAATTCCTGGAAACAGGCAGTACCAAAACAACGGAGCTTTTGAAAACCTCAATTTAAATAGGAAATTTAAGCCCCTAAGATAAAGAAAATATGTAATATGTAAACAGTAAGAATATTTTCATGTTAAAAACACTTGTGTTATGTTTCTGTCACCCAACATAATAAGTCTTATCCAAATAGTGAATCAACGATGTATCCAGAGTACAAAAAGAAACTATCGACTCCATTTTATGCGTTAATGTGAAGTTTGAAAGTTGTGTTCATAAGTTTCAGGAACAATTTACCTTGAAGGACGCCGTGTTTACTTTGACTGTTTCCAATTGCGACGAATCACACAGAGATGAGGAAATCGTATGTGCGGACCCCTCCCAAGTCAAGCTGTTACGATGCGTGAGACGACGTGGTCTGGCATCGCAGACGCAATAATTTGTTTCGGTTAACAGTACAAGGGACAGAACTTCATAACTTGTGTCGAGAGTTTAATCTTTTGCGCTATGTCTGTCGTCAAAACCAGGAAGGCTGACGAACCAATGATCGTCTTTCTCCTTCGATATCGTTCCAGATATAACGAATCAAACGGATTTAAAATACAACTGGAAAATTAAGGAGACGAGGCTAATTCAGTCTGCAGATTGTTTTCAACGGAACAGCACGCCGGAAGGCTCTCGACTAGAGAGAGTAACTGTTAGCAAGATCCTCACATAACGAAGACGATAACTTTACCTACAATAATTGTTCTATGTTTTCCAAGTTACCCGATATCGTAATAGAGCTTCTTATGAAATTGCAATAAATATATTTTGCGTTCAAAATGTAGTAGCTAAGAGCAACCTCAACAAATGTACTAAACAAAATAGCAACTTTGTCACTAATCCTTGCATGGAGTCATCAGCGCAACCTGCAACCGGTTACCACAATATAAAGAACATTAACTCTACGTGTACAAATTTAGGCCTATGATCATGTTCGTAGATGTCGTCGAGTGACAAATATGATTCTCTTGTTTTCAAAACGTGTCAAGCGCCCTCTCAGATTTCATAGATTTACTTATATGTTCGGAGAAGATTAGTGTTAGGGAAGAGAAGGAGCGGGCTTAAGTGAATGTACACAATTTTTTGTTCCCATCGTACGCCCTTAAGGTCAATATATGCATTTATTGCTTCCGAAGTATACGCATTTATTGCATTATAGTCGGATATACAAATTGCAATATCAAGAAAGCCTGCGCGTAGCGTCATGAAAATTGCAGGAGCGAGAGTTGTGAGGTGGAGATACCAATGATAAAAGTTGCTCACGCATTTTTTCACGTGGTACGATATGAGAGCTATAAAGGTTAGCACTTTTCCTTCTCGTAAACAGCATCTGAGGTTTACGGACCATTGGAGACTTTAGAAAGAAGCATAGATAACACCTCTGAGACATCGGCGAGCTCAATACCATCAGTTAACGACTGAGGAACGTGACCGTTTTATCGAACTTCATGAACTTGGTTTGTCGCTGAGAACAATAGCCACTCGTGTTGGGCAGAACGTGAGTACTATCTAACGTTGTGTCACACGATGGTGTGAACGTCGAAAGGAAGTGGTGCGCACAGACCGGCGTATTCGGCGGTCAACTATTGGAGACCCTTTCTCCATGTCATGTGACATCCGAAACCAGGAGCAGATGGGTCTGTAGCCACCCAAACTATACGCAACAGACTGCATGTACAGATTGCAGTACACTTACTTTCACGGGTACCAGCCATAGAGGTACCATTCACTGCGGAACACAAGACTAGAGGCCAGATGTGGTATCGGCGTCATAGTGCATGGACCATCAAATGGCTTTGGGTTTTGTTCACAGATGAATCTGTTTCTGTCTGTGGAGGAAAGACTACCGTCGACGGATATGGCGGCAACCCGGAGAACGCTACGAAACAGTCCATTTCGCCGAGCGTCACACCGGTACTGCACCGGGCATTATGGTTTGGGGTGGCATAATGTTTGATCACAACACGCCCCTGGTACACATTAACGGCGGTTTGACCACGGACCACTACATCACGCAAGTTGCGGAGCCTGTTGTTCTGCCCTGGTTGCATAGCGCACCCAACACGGTATTCAAGCAAGACAATGCCAAGCCGCATGTCGCACGGCGTACTCTTAATAGCCTGACCGGATTTGACATCCTATATGGCCGGCAGCCTCTTCAGATCTGAATCTCATCGAACACCTGTGGAATGTCATTGAACGTGACATTAAACGAAGAACATGGCTGCAAACCCTGGATGATCTGCGTACAGGAATGGATGTGACTTGGCAAAGGCTATTCAGGCAACCGTGAATGAACTTATTGATAGCATGCCTCGCCGGATTGCTGCCCGTATCGCTGCCCGATGTGGGCACGTTAGATACTGAATAAATTGATTTATAATGACTTAATGTGTCTGTTTTTTAATTATTTGCATATCCATCTCACAACTCTCGATCCTGCAATTTGCATGACGCTATGAGCATGCTTTCTTGGTGTTGCTATTTCACTTTGAGGAGTGTATATGGGAAAAGGAAAAAGATCATGAAGAGGAGGTTGATGAAGATAAAAACGTTATGCAAAAAGGGTCTGGGAAGGATCTGACAAAGAATCGCAGACTTGAAAAAGTTTACCGAAAACTGTTCATCTCTGGCCGTGCATGATGCTGTGAAGCTTAATTATACACACTGAGAATTTAATTCGTAGTTGTAATTCGTAATGTTGTTTAATTTAATTTTTCGAAAATATAAAATCATGTTATGTGCTTTAAATTTAAATAATCGGTATAATTTTTGACAGTTATTTAATTGTGGTCGACAGGTTAAAAACACTTGTAACGGACAACAGATGCTGTAGTTCTTACGAATGGCATCACAAAACATGAGCAAGTAAATTACGGAAATGTATATTGAATTATCTGGTAAAACCTATTATCCGGAATCCGCCCTATCCCGTTGCTTCTGATTAAAAGGGATTCTGTTGTATTTAATTTATCATAACTTTTTCCCTTATCTCCTTTCTCTTTACATTCTTTAATCCCTTATTACATTACGTAATCCCTTTTTCCTACGCACGAATAACTGTCCTGTGTTATTAAGAAATTTTTACAAGAAATGAAAAACATTTTACAAGAAATGAAATGCATGTAAACCCCACCCCCCAAAAAACCGTACTACCTCAAGCTGGTTACCATTTAGAAAGATAAAAGGAAGTAAATATAAATATGAACTCTGTGATGGGACATCTTTTCATTCCTTTCATCCGTAACATTTCATCCGAAACTAAGTGATGTTTATCGGAAGCGAAATATGCTGCAATTCTAATTTCTCATCACCATTTGCAATAATGAGAATTCCGAATATTAATGGCTTTAAGCCACTATTCTGCGTATGAAGCAAATTCGAGGAGAATTCGGGCCTGATTACCTATTCGTGACAGAGAAATAATCATAACGATTCTTTCTGCTCGATTTCCATCGAAAGGGATCAAATGCAACTCGTTATTTAAATGTCGGAAATAAGTCTTCAGGTGTTACCGAGCCAAAAGCGGACTTTAGCGAAAGAATCTAGATATTTATTACTTTTCTCTTGACGATTAGAGAAAGAATGAATTAGTCACTGGAGTTTTGGCAACAGTTTGAATAGGGATCTTGCATCTTTTGTATTAGCTGGAGAAAGCAGAAAAAATATTGCTTCTTGCCCTTTCTTAAACCGCGTGAAATAATTTGTATAAAATACCGCATTTCCTTGCGCAAATGCTTCCCTTTTTAACTAATTTTATCGTCCCAAAAAGTCGAGAGGGGAAAATTAATGAGAGTCCGAAGAAGGCGGTTACAGTAAGAACACACACCTAACGAAAAGTAGTCGTGGATAAACTATTAGTTACTTTCTCAATATTATTTCTTTGAAAGAAACCTACATTCCAAAAATAATGCATACTAATGTTAGCACTGCATAAATAATGCATACTAATATTAGCACTCAAAATATGACGCATATTTAGCCGATATCGGACAGTAATCGGGCTCAGTTACCTCTCGTAAAGCCTCACGTGAATGAGTCCTGACTGCCGATTCCAAAAGGAACATCTTAGGAAGGAAGGAGAAAAAGGGTAACAGAAGATACGATTTCGGAAGATTTGATCGCATCAATAACAGGTACGACTAAAATCATCTTTAACGTAAAGAACAGAAATAAGTCAAAATCGCATGTTCGACAGTTTCTTAAATGAGAGAACACTTCCTAAGTTTACGTTGTTTAGCAAAGAATCTGCGTAAAGTACGTTTCAAGCAATAATTGCGAGGGAAAATAAAATAGGTGAAATGCACGTACAAAAATGCAAATAAGAAATGAATACACTGAATAAAAATTAACATAATCACGTTAATTTGAAGAGGAGCCAAATGGGAATCCCCCTGGGAGGAAATTTATAGTTTCAGGGGAGGTGAATCTGAACAGCCTTTTATTTAGCAATTAGGCGTTTACCTTCAGTTTATGAATATAAAAAACTACTTTTATTATTTTTTATGTATAAGGTATTTCTCCCGTCTTTTTAGCATGCCTTCGTGGTGTAATGGTCAGCACACTCGGCGCGTATTCGAGATGTGCGAGGTTTCGAGGGGTCCCAGGTTCGATATTTTAACAAAGAACGTCAGAAAGATACATCGCAATCATACAGCAACGGCGCGTAACATAACACGTTACATAACGTAAACGCAAAATATTTTCTTTCGGTGTAACAGCGCCAAGTTACGATGAAATGTTGCAACAGTATTTATCAACATCTTCTACGCAGTTTATAGTTTAATTTTTGAAACACGTTCAAAAATAATATAAATTTAGAACAAATGTTTATGTATTTTTCGTGTTTGGGGAAGGAGGGAGGGGGAACGATCTTCTAGCGTTGCAACATAGCTAACTGAGCAGAACAGTTTGAGAACCGCTGGCGTAAGATTTCGTTTGATGGTCAGTACAAAAACGCTTTAATAATGTGAACACATCTGTATTCACCCATTTATGCTGCGCATGAAGCTTTCTTTATTAAGCAAAGTGTACTTTGTCAGAAGTACGAGAAATACAATATGTTTGTCGAACTTCGAGAATTCTTGTATTTCAGAACTCCATCAAAGCTTCGGTTGACAACAGTAATTCATTCAACAATATTCATTCAACATTTTAGTATAAAATAATTTGAGGATGTTTTATCGAAAATTATACCAGAATTTAGCGTAAAAGTCATTTAAATGTAAAAGTAATATAGCGGTTAAAAACAATTCGAAAAAAACAAATATTTGCGGATTTTCCCTCCGAATCCGCAAATCCAAGTTAAATATTCCGAAAATGTTAAAAGAAGTCAAAAAATGCGTGAAAATACTCTTGGAAATTCGAAATATAATAGCGTTACTAGTCTGATAATGTCGGTATTGGAATAATTTTGCCTATACACTATTACTTTAAAACAGGCACTTCGAGGTCGTTGCCGGCCCTCCTCATTTGCTATCACAATTCGTATCGTTATCATCCCACAAAAAGAATTAACAGACAGAATTAACTGAAGGCAATAACTTCACTACCGTCTTTTTCTGAAAATAAGACATCCTCCGAAAATAAGCCCTATCGTGATTTTCGGAAATTTTGTAAAATAAGACATCACCCGAAAATAATCCCTAGTTAAAATAATGTGACAAAAAGAATTCGTTAAAAAATGCTGTTGATTTATTAAGTATAAGTAATAATATGTTTATCTTTCCTAATACTCGTATTTCAGAGAAATGTTTGAAACAAAATATTCCGAGAAATTAATTGGTTACCTCTACAGTTCGTTTCAAATTAATTTTTGGAATTTATCTTAAAAATACAACATAAGGTTGGTTGTGCGCAGGGCTGATATTCAAAAATTTGCCCTTGAAACAGAAATTGAATTTGATATATCCACAGAAGAATTTAAAGCATCGTCTTACTGGTTAGACAACTTCCTTAAACGATATGAACTGTCTCTAAGGAGATCAACAACGTTGTTTAAGCTGGAAGACATTGAAGTTGTTAAGCGTGCACTTGCGTTTAAGCTTTTTGTTGATGGCATCGATTTTTCGAAATACCAACTCCCCAACATGATTGCTACGGATGAGACCGCGGTATTCCTAGGCCAAGGAGCTCAAACGACAGTTCACCAACAAGCCTTCTTCCTCAATTTACTTTCCTTCTACCGGTTACGATAGTGCACGTGTTACCTGTATTTTGGCGATTCGTCTAGATGGCAAGAAAGTATCGCCATTTTTAATCACTAAAGGTAAAAAGACCAGATTCAACGTATTTCAGGAATTTATGTCATTGAAAGTGAAAAGGCCTGGTGCACCCAAGCAGTTATAAGAAAGTGGGTTGATTTTATGCTGCCATCACTGTTGAGGGGTCAGAATAGAGGTTTACTAGTTTGGGATTCAGCCAGTACTCACCGCGCTAAAGACACGAAAAACTTTCTTGCTGAGAGGAAGATTGATCAAATAATGGTTCCGGCAGGAATGACTGGTTACCTCCAGACACTTGACACTGCAATACCCAAGCCATTGAAGGATCATTTGCGGATGGAAATCAATGAATATATTGAAAACAGAATGGTGAGAAATCATCGAGGTAATTTTGTAAAACCAGACTTACAAGAAGTTGTGAATTGAGTAAAAAATTCATGGGACAAAATAACTGATAGTGATTTTTCCAATGCACTACGAACAGGCTACTTAGACAAGAAGTATTCATTTAACGATAGCTATATCGCAAGACATGAGAGATTCGAACCAATGATTCAACAGGAAATGGATTTGGAAGAAAATCAGAATATAATTCAGAATTATATTTATGACGATGCTCCAGTAGAAGATGACATGACTGTTATTGAATAAATTTAAATTTCTGTATTCTGTGTAAAATAAATATTAAATAAAAATATATAAATATACTTTTATTTTTTCCCTCCTCCGAAAATAAGCCCTAGCGCGTATTTTGGACCAAAAAAGAAAGTAAGACAGTGTCTTATTTTCGGAAAAACACGGTAGTCACCAGGGTTACGAGTCAGATTGGGAGGTGGAAAATAATCTTTAAGTTCCAATTTGAAAGTAACAGATTACAGGAGATCTAAAAATTTATTTTGCGTACCAAAACGCGTTTTCGGTTAAAAATATGTGTAATATTTGAATATATTGTTTATTACAAAAAGCAGGGAAAAATAGTTGATTTGCATTAAATGAAATCATATTTCTGACTAAACGTACCTCAATTTGATATTACTGAAGCAACTGTAATGCATAATATTTCTATTGATTTGTTTAAAACCAAACCCTTCTTACGAAGCTTCAGTTATTATAATAGGAGTAGAACATCAGTGATAAATTATTTATGAGTTTTTTTATGCAGCTTGCTGAGTGAATTAATGCACTTTATTCTTCGAAAACACAAAACCGCCAATATCGTTATTAGTAAAACGAAAATAAAATCATCGAACGAGCAGTTCATGGCTTTAGACATATAATTTCCATAACTAATTAACCCCTCAAGTTAAAATGTATTGGAAAACAAATATCGCAGATGCGAACCGAACCACATTTCGAGTTCGTATCACTTGATTGCATAATTTATAAACATCAATAGGCAAGTTGCTGCGGCTGCAGAAATCAAGTCGAAAAATGAAAGAAATTATTCAGTAAATCTGTAGGGATTTAGTTCCAATGAAAGTTGTTATAAATAAACGTATATCATAAAAAAATATTTTCTAAGTTATTTTTATTAAGATGCTTTCAAATATAAGTTTTCTTTATGACTTTATTTAAAATGATTTAATTAATTCAGTGATATGAATACAAAAATCAGATTTATACCTCTCATGTTTATACTTCGTTTGCGATTTGAAAAGTGCAGTAATTTAATTATTGAAAAAGAAAAGACTACAGGAGTAAAATGTCGATTCAAGGGATGGTTAATTAGGCGGCTAAAATATGGGTGCAGCCCGGCCTGCCTAACGAATATGAATTCACTTTATAGCCGAAAATGGGCTGCACCCGAAAGAATGCCAAGGGAAAGAAAGAGGAAATATGAAAACAAGCACAAAAAATATTACGAAATCAAACAAAATAAAAGGAAAACATACAAACGCAAGCACTGATAAGTGACATCCACATACCACACGCACCCCAAAATAAATAAATAAATAAATAAAATAACAAATAGAAAGTAAAAAGGAAACCTCCCCTAATTTTGAATTCGGATCCTATTATGAATTCGGATCCTATTAAGGAAACCTCCCCTAATTTTGACTCCCCCTAACATCCCTAACATTAACTCTCCCTAACAATTAACTCCCCCTAACATCCACACCCCCCCATGATAAGACAGCGGTATTCCTAGGCCAAGGAGCTCAAACGACAGTTCACCACAACGCTTCTTCGTCAATTTACGTTCCTTCTACCGGTTACGATAGTGCACGTGTTACCTGAATTTTGACGATTCATCTAGATGGCAAGAAAGTATCGCCATTTTTAATCACTAAAGGTAAAAAAGACCAGATTTAACGTGTTTCAGGAATTTATGTTATTAAAAGTGAAAACGCCTGGTGCACCCAAGCAGTTATAAGAAAGTGGGTTGATTTTATGCTGCCACCACTGTTGAGGGGTCAGAATAGAGGTTTACTAGTTTGGGATTCAGCTAGTACTCACCGCGCTAAAGACATGAAAAACTTTCTTGCTGAAAGGAAGATTGATCAAACAATGATTCCGGCAAGAATGACTGGTTATCTCCAGACACTTGACATTGCAATAAACAAGCCATTCAAGGATCATTTGCGGATGGAAATCAATGAATATGTTGAAAACAGAATGGTGAGAAATCATCAAGGTAATTTTGTAAAACCAGGCTTACAAGGAGTTGTGAATTGGGTAAAAAATTCATGGGACAAAATAACTGATAGTGATTTTTCCAATGCACTACGAACAGGCTACTTAGACAAGAAGTATTCATTTAACGATAGCTATATCGCAAGACATGAGAGATTCGAACCAATGATTCAACAGGAAATGGATTTGGAAGAAAATCAGAATATAATTCAGAATTATATTTATGACGATGCTCCAGTAGAAGATGACATGACTGTTATTGAATAAATTTAAATTTCTGTATTCTGTGTAAAATAAATATTAAATAAAAATATATAAATATACTTTTATTTTTTCCCTCCTCCGAAAATAAGCCCTAGCGCGTATTTTGGACCAAAAAAGAAAGTAAGACAGTGTCTTATTTTCGGAAAAACACGGTAGTCACCAGGGTTACGAGTCAGATTGGGAGGTGGAAAATAATCTTTAAGTTCCAATTTGAAAGTAACAGATTACAGGAGATCTAAAAATTTATTTTGCGTACCAAAACGCGTTTTCGGTTAAAAATATGTGTAATATTTGAATATATTGTTTATTACAAAAAGCAGGGAAAAATAGTTGATTTGCATTAAATGAAATCATATTTCTGACTAAACGTACCTCAATTTGATATTACTGAAGCAACTGTAATGCATAATATTTCTATTGATTTGTTTAAAACCAAACCCTTCTTACGAAGCTTCAGTTATTATAATAGGAGTAGAACATCAGTGATAAATTATTTATGAGTTTTTTTATGCAGCTTGCTGAGTGAATTAATGCACTTTATTCTTCGAAAACACAAAACCGCCAATATCGTTATTAGTAAAACGAAAATAAAATCATCGAACGAGCAGTTCATGGCTTTAGACATATAATTTCCATAACTAATTAACCCCTCAAGTTAAAATGTATTGGAAAACAAATATCGCAGATGCGAACCGAACCACATTTCGAGTTCGTATCACTTGATTGCATAATTTATAAACATCAATAGGCAAGTTGCTGCGGCTGCAGAAATCAAGTCGAAAAATGAAAGAAATTATTCAGTAAATCTGTAGGGATTTAGTTCCAATGAAAGTTGTTATAAATAAACGTATATCATAAAAAAATATTTTCTAAGTTATTTTTATTAAGATGCTTTCAAATATAAGTTTTCTTTATGACTTTATTTAAAATGATTTAATTAATTCAGTGATATGAATACAAAAATCAGATTTATACCTCTCATGTTTATACTTCGTTTGCGATTTGAAAAGTGCAGTAATTTAATTATTGAAAAAGAAAAGACTACAGGAGTAAAATGTCGATTCAAGGGATGGTTAATTAGGCGGCTAAAATATGGGTGCAGCCCGGCCTGCCTAACGAATATGAATTCACTTTATAGCCGAAAATGGGCTGCACCCGAAAGAATGCCAAGGGAAAGAAAGAGGAAATATGAAAACAAGCACAAAAAATATTACGAAATCAAACAAAATAAAAGGAAAACATACAAACGCAAGCACTGATAAGTGACATCCACATACCACACGCACCCCAAAATAAATAAATAAATAAATAAAATAACAAATAGAAAGTAAAAAGGAAACCTCCCCTAATTTTGAATTCGGATCCTATTATGAATTCGGATCCTATTAAGGAAACCTCCCCTAATTTTGACTCCCCCTAACATCCCTAACATTAACTCTCCCTAACAATTAACTCCCCCTAACATCCACACCCCCCCAAAATAAATAAATAAAATAACAAATAGAAAGTAAAAAGGAAACCTCCCCTAATTTTGAATTCGGATCCTATTATGAATTCGGATCCTATTAAGGAAACTTCCCCTAATTTTGACTCCCCCTAACATCCCTAACATTAACTCTCCCTAACAATTAACTCCCCCAACATCCACACCCCCCAAAATAAATAAATAAATAAATAAAATAACAAATAGAAAGTAAAAAGGAAACCTCCCCTCATTTTGAATTCGGATCCTATTAAGGAAACCTCCCCTAATTTTGAATTCGGATCCTATTATGATTATTGTTTATTATCTTTATAATATCGTGTACGGATCTTATATTTCTATATAATCACTTTCACCGTGAGTTATAATCATTTTCACTGTGAATTGCAGAATATTCTTTGATACCAACAGTTAGTTCACATGGTTCCAGAAAATGCCTATTATCACCTATTACATTACAATTATTTCTAAAGTTGGATTTGAAGTTGGATTGTCCTGAACACCAAATCGTTATAAATATTGTGGAACGCAGGCATGGCCTCTAAACTGAAAAACGTCGGTACCGTTCATGATTTTAATTTTCTTTTAAACTTTTAAAAACATGAGAGATCTTTATTTCTTTTAGATTTCATCCAACATGTATTCCACGATACCAATATATTTTTAAATACAGTAGAAATGGCTTGGACTCGGAAAAACGATCTCATAATCGCCGACAGGTTGTGTGGCCTCCTTGGCTAAAGCATTCTCCCTTTCGTAACCCTGGAAACCTCTGTGTGCCTTGAACCATGAAAAAAACAATATGATTTTGCGCTTTTAATTTTACATATGAATCCTTAATGTCACCGAAGGCTTGATTGTAGTTATCTGAGCACGAGAGAGCCTGAAGCGCAGAAAGACCATCGGAGTACATAAAACTTTTATGTCCGTCTTCCATGTTTCTATCTGTCCAGCTCGAGGCATAAAGCCCATGTCAGGGCCTGTACTTCAGCCAGAAATATTGAATTACACCTTTGCAATTTAATCCTTTTTATCTTTTACGGGAAAATTTAGGAACAGTAAATTTCGAATAATGCGGTGCGTGTCTGAAGAGTACTTTGACAAAGATAATTTTAAAATCTAAATACTATTTTTGTTTGCAGTCTTTCGATCATTATTTTCAGTATTACAGTCAAGTACCGAAAATCCGCCAACTCTTGAAATCCGCACTGCCTCTCGAAATATAAACAATGAATTTATAGGTTCCAGAAACCGCAGAATGGAGAATGAAATACCGAAGAAAAAATATTTAATCCAATAATGACCTCATAATTACCTAATAATAATGATTCTGTGTTAGTGGCAGAAAAACATCTTACCCCAGAAGAGGTTTTTAGTACGGATGATGTGTTCAGATGAACCAACACTGGCATATCAGATAACGGATGATGAAATCTTTGGCTCTGAAACTCGCCACAGCAAGAAAACGATTCTGACAACGACACAGATAATGAATGCGAAAGGAGTGAGAAAATATCTTTTAATGAGGGTTTGGAACATGGTGAAAAATACCTAAAATATTTAGAACAACAGAGCTGTGTCACAGAGCAAGAGATTGTGACCCTGTAGAATTTACAAAAAAAAAAAAAA